>OX451398.1:6756285-7092162 GCA_949629135.1 Eremobia ochroleuca
CACTTAACCCATTGGGTCAAAATTACCCGGCTGGTTTAAAATTTCTAATATTTTTGAAAGTACGCGCGCGTCTTTGCCGTTCTGTGCAGTAGCTGGAGCCAATATTGTACTTTTTTTATTTTTTTATTGTAGATTTTGTGATTTATTATAAAAGTTGATTGAACTCAATTAAAAGTTTCCGTATTATTATTCTTCTGTTTTATTATCAAAACCAGAATACCTTTATACTGGAATGAATTTACTTAAACATTATGGCAATACCTTGTATTAAATATATGGGTAATATTGACCCACCTCAACGTCCAAGTAACTAATTCCTACCACAATGACGCCGGGTTAACAGGCGCAATCATTATATCAGAATGCTCAAGAATATTTTTCAAATCGCAAAATGAGAATTATTAGAGGTTTAATTTTTCTTTAGCCTGTATTTAATCCCACTGCTGGGCAAAGCCCCCCCCCCCCTTTTTCCTTCCAAACCTGCCTGTCTTGTGCGATGTCGGTTCATGCTGACCCTGCAAAACTTATAGGTCGTCACACCACCTTCGCCGTGGTCTAGGAGTACCTCGACGGCGACGTCCTCCCTCATTGATTTAGTACATGCCCTTTTAATTTTGATAGCTTTGCCCAAGTTCCAATAGAGCATTAGTGAATGGGCTGTTGATGGTAAGCAAGCTTGCTTAAGGTCTCGTGTTCTATTATAATTTTATTAGTATGCAGAAGCTTCTAAGATGATATAATGTATTAGGTACACTTAAGTGCCTATTGCGACGTATTTCTCTACTAAATATTATGATGTACAGACGCCAGCACATCAAGCTAACCGAAACTGTCAAATTTTCCCAATCATCTTTAAACCTTATGCTTTGCCGATAAAGTTGAAAATCTACATATTAAAGAAATTTGACAGATTGTAGTAGCTTGATGTGCTGGCGTCTGTATAGGTATAGGTTGTGAGAAAGTTGAGGTATAGATTTGATTCGATGGCAAGGTTTATGATTTTTTTAAAAGTAAGCTTAAGGTACAGCCGCCAAATTTCGTCCTCGAACCTAATTTCGTCCCCATCGGATTTTTTTTTTTCTAAATAACGCCATGTAGTGATTTTGCTTTGAATCTAAAGTTAGTTGAGTCAGTCGGCCATTGCAAAAATTTGGCGGTAAAACGTCGCTTCTGTCTTAAGATATTTAAAAAAAGAAAAAAACTGTTCAAGGTGAGTTTTTGATTGAGTTACTATCGGTATTGTTTAAATATTGATGTGTCTGACTTATTGAAACAAAATTTTGAAAAAAAAATTTTGACAAATTTTGTTGACATCGCTTAGATTTAAATGGATTGAAATTTCATTAAGATAATTATGTCATGTGTATTTTTTTGAATGGAGGTTACCAACACAATTGTCAAATTCTTAATATCGTCCCCCTACGTGAGCCTAATATCGTCCCCAGGACGATATTTAGATCACTTCTTTGTCATTTGTGACTTGTGAATTTTCTATAAATGTTTTGAAAATGTATTTATTTTATTTTTAGATGCCAAAGAGAAAGTTGTGGGATCCTGAAGCTATGAAAATTGGAAATCACAAATCACCCAGGGCGAGTGGTTACTCACTGGGTGGTTCCACTCAATGAAAACATTTTCTTTGACTCACCAAATGCTCCTCTTGCAACTGATGCAAACAGCACAATATCTTTCAATGATGTGTCATTGCAATTGGATTCAACAAGGTCAAGCAACTTTTCATTCCCGTTTATAGTTCTAGCTGACATACAGCCTATTCCAGTTCTTGTTGCCACCTTCAACGTCAACTAGGCGAGGCAAAGCCATGGTAGTCACAGCTTCACCGCATAAACAAGAACTAACAGACATGGAACAGAAAAGAAAGGAAAGGGATGAAAGACAGCAGTAAGTAGGAAAAAAAGAGCTAGAAATGTAAAGAAAAATACAACAGGAAGCAACAAAAAAGAAAATCAAAAAGCGACTGAAGACACGTCTGATGATGACTTAATTTTAGTTTCTACTGACGAAGAAGATAGTGACAATGATGACGCTGAATGCCCGGTTCGTCATAAAAGTTATTCACAAGATAAAAAAGGAGAGAAATGGATACGATGCACAAAATATTTCCAATAGATGCATGAGGATTGTGTTGAAAATCCAGGAGCTAATTTTGCCTGTGCAATTTGTTTGGAGAGTTAAAATTACTTAAACCATACTCGTACCAATCACTACATAGTATAAAACAAAGTCGCTTCCCTGTCTGTCTGTCCCTATATATGCTTAGATCTTTAAAACCGCGCCACGGATTTTGATGCGGGTTTTTTTAATAGATAGAGTGATTTAAGAGGAAGGTTTATATGTATAATACATGCATAATATAGTAGATAAACACTGATAATTTTAGAGGTTTCTAATTTGATGTAGTAAATAAACACATTTTTTTGCGCTTACATTGTAAACGCTGGCTGAACCCGTCGAGATAGATCAAAATAATGTACTACAGTATTGTACACCTTAAAAAGGTCTACAAAAAGTCCGCAATGGTATATGTCAATCTCTTAGGGATAACCCACAATAACCATTTTTTATCCTACCCTTTTTACGAGAAATAATGGCTCTAAAATTGATCAGTGTTTCTCCATTGCACCCGTGCGAAGCCGGGGCGGGTCGCTAGTAATTAATAGGTCTGATTCTGATTAGTTATGATTAGTAGATAGTAATTATGATTACTAATAATTATGGTTAAAAATACAATTTAAGTTTACGTACTGATTATTGTGATCTCAATATCGTCCCGGGGCCGCAATTAGGTGCCCAAAAATATATTTTCAGAATTTCTACTTTTTTGGGTTAAGCTATTTTTGTAGAAGTAGTAATAAAATTAACGGGTTTTTGATTATATAAAAAAATAAAGGACTGTTGTACCTAAACTTTGACGATTTATTTATTACTTTACTCGTGATATTTTTTCAATAATTTAATTTTTTTCAAAAAGGGGACGTTATTTAGTGACTGTACTTTATCATAACATAACATGCCTTTAAGCCTCGATTCCCCGAAAAGTTGGGCAGAGGCATACCGCCAGTAGTGCTTAAGTCCCATGTAATAGGGAGCTAGCCTATTGCCACTAACCGGGCACAATTCCAGACTCCGGGCTGCTACCGAGAAATTCCAGATAAAAAAATCCAGTAACACTTTGCCCGACCTAGGAATCGAACCAGGACCTACTCAACAAATAACTTATCATTCGTTAGTAAAAGCGTGTAGAATGTAAGGAAAAATAGGTGTATTTGTTAAAGAAACACGTGCACATAAAAAGATAAGTAAGATAATTGGAATAAAAAAAACCAAATATTGAAGATTGGGGAAATGGAGGACTCTAATTCTATAAATATATTTTTTTGTAGACCTACATACAGGTCAAGACAGATAATTTATCTTCCCAATAGAACTTTCTTCGGCAACCTAATTGCGTTGCCATTGCTACTGCTAGTGTGTTACGCAATTACACATTAATACAATTACAATTAAATCATGCTTATCTTAAAAACACGCTGTAATCGCTTTAATCACATTTGAACCAAATACGTACCTACGTTTGCAGGTATCAAAAACATTTTTTTTTCAATATAATATATTTCGCTTATCAGGCAGGCTACTCGTAAAAACAAAAGCCCCGTTAGACAATAGCAGGGGTCGCCAACAATCGGTAGGCCCGTGCCACATTGTGTGGGCGATAGCCTCGGACCGATAACATAGCTACCCTTTACTTTTTAATGCTTTATTTTTTTTGGAATATAGGGTGTTTTGAAGTCAGAGCCTAGAGTATTGAGGTTTTATTGTTGATCATTGCTGTTGTGGACTTGTGCGTATACTAGAGATTATGAGTGGTCTCGACTCGACAGTTTCTGGTCAGGTAATAAAGGGTCAATTTGTTTAACTGCAAACAAAAATTAACTAATAAAAATTGTTCTTAGTAGATCTAATTGTTCAGTACTACAGACATTAAGGTACTCTTTGCGGGTTATCACAGACTTATTTTGTACCCACGACTAAAGTAAATCAGGAAGAAAAAGTATTCGAGACTTTTCCAAGTCAGTCTATAAAAACCTTCACCTTGAAGAATAATGTTATGTGGAACAATGCTTGGAGACTATTAAGGTAGACCTATGGCACTCATAATTTTTTATGAGTAAATAAAAACTTCTCGTAGTTTTTAATAAATCGTTCTAAGGTAACTATGAAAATGTTGTTATGAACTGTTTCATTTGATAGCTTAGCTTATTTTAATAAACTGATGAAATACCTAAATAAAATCATTGATTAGGCAAAGACCTTATTTATTTATTGACACACCAACGACTTATTCACTAAATCATTACATTAATTGTGCTATAATTCAAAGGTTTGCGGTGAATTCGTCACTTATAGGTGTGCACAGCACTTATATAATCAATAATAAAAAATTTGATGATATAAATTAAATAAAAAAAATATTATCTGTATACCTACTAATAATAAAGCGGAAGAATTTGTTTGTTTATTTGATTGCGCTGTGGAACTACCAGCAGGATTAGAAAAAAGAAATGCGATAGCCCAATTCTTGAGGATGGCTATAGACTATATAACATCACGCTATGGCTCTTAGGAGCCAAGCAAAAAGAAAAAAAGTAGAAGAGAACGCTAAGCAAAAACGAAGTAATAGCGCGGGCAGGCGATACGATGTGACGCGGTGGGTCGGGGGAACAAGAAATTTTATTAACTTTTTTTTTTTTTTCAAGAAGTTTTTGAAAGTCACAGGCAGAAACTAATCATCATTTCGCCTCTTTGCTATGACAACGTGACATCTTTTAAAACTTGCAGTTTTTGAATTATCACGTTGTCATCGCAAAGAGGCGATTTGTAAAATAATTTTACTGTAAGTAAACTGAATTTAATTTTGATTTTAATTTTAATTTAAGTGTTGATTTTGATTTTATTTTTGGTGTTTATTTTCATTTTAATTTTGAATTTGATCTTAATTGTATTTTGATTTTTATTTTTACTTTGATTGTGATTGCATGTGGTTTCAATTTTAATTAGGATTTTAATTTGGAATTTGGTCGAAAACATACTTATGTTCGGTGAGTCTCAGAACTCATCTAATTTTAAGTGGGCGCCCAATATCATTCGGCAAAAAAGGAATGCATTATGTGCTTACCTGTAAGAAATTGGTACACTAGTCTTTAAGTCTATTGAATGTATCTCATATCTTTGTATCAGTGTATTCAGTTGTTGGTGAGCCAAATAAATAAAATAAAAAATAAATAAAAAATATAAATAAAAAATTTCAGCCGAAAGACGTCCACTGCTGGACATAGGCGTCCCCGAAGCATCTCCACTTCGATCGGTTTTGTGCTTCTCGCATCCAAAGGGTTCCTGCGGCCTTCACAAGGTAGGCAGAACCTCGTTAATTGTATTTTACGAGTAATGTATACTTTATATTGTTTATCTCTGTCAATGTGGCGACTGTCACTGTTGTTCTGTTCCAGCATGGCCGTTCCGAAATAAACTCGGCATAACGAGATACACGTTGTTTTATTCATACATCTTAATAATAAATGCATTTGTGCCTAGTACTCTTATGGTGGCCAATAAACCTATTTCATTAACTTATTTTTCGCCTTTACATCAATTAACATTTAAAAAAAATCCAAATGTGCACGACTCATAATAGCTTATTATTAATTATAATTAAATTGCTTTCAATAAAAGAGCCATTTTCAATAGGGTTCCTCCTATGGGTGAAACGAGTCTATTAAAAAAAATTACTCAATTAATTGATTTTTTTTTTTAGGTTTCACACTTGGTTGACGGGAAAATTTTTAAAAATTTGTTTATGTTGTTTTCGTGTCTACTGCATTAAATCAATTTTTGAAAAATTCATCTCCATTAAATTATCTGTACAATGGTATCTAAATGAAGTAGGCTCTGTGTACTAGCAGGAGTAGAAACAGTTGCAGAAAGGAGGCAAAAAAAAAATCGGACGTAAAACACTCTCTAATGCATTATGATTCGTGCAAAATAATCAATACACTTAACGTTAATGGTCTGCAAACAATTTATAATTCGAATTTTGAAATCATTATTTTTTAATCTAATCACGAAATCAGCGTACCCTCATTGGTGGGTGGTAGTGGCAGGCACGAGGTATTGACCGCTGCCTAGGTCCCTCTGACGGGTCACTTCACAAGTGTAATACTGCCTTTTGAATTACCAATACCTTTTGTTTAAAAATCGGACGTATTTTTTATACGAATGTGGTTTTGAATTTTGAAAAAGTCAGAAGTACAGGTGAAAGGGCATTGGTGTACTTTGTTTTTTTTTTTATTTTTTTTTTTTATATTTCGTTTGTTTCATTATTGAACTAACTTTGCCTTGGAGCAGTGGTGGCCCAGTGGTAACGGCTCCGGCTTACGAGCTGTATGTCGTGGGTTCGAACCCAGGTTAGGCTTTACTATGTAATTTATTTCATAGCCACTGCTTTCAAAACTGGTGAAGGAAAACATCGTGAGGAAACCGACATGTCCTAGGACCAAAAATTCGACGACATTTTAGGTACATCTACCAACCCGCACTGGGCGTGCGTGATGGATTATGGTCCATTCCCTCTCAGATCGAAGAGGCGTGTATCACAGCAGTGGAAACATTATAATTCGGCTGATTATGCTATGCCTTGGATGTCTAGTCTATTGAAAAATTGACTACACATCGAATTATTGTTTAATTATTTAAAGAAAAACCATCACTCTTCAGTTTGGGTGATTGAAAAATAAAAATAAACTGGAGGCAGGATACCGACACAAACAGAAATTAAATGATTCTCGATAACGTAAGGCACAATTATCTCCTTGACAACGAAAGCTAACTACTGTTGTCCAATCTATACTTAAGTTATTGCCACAGCTAGTGGCACCCTAAAAATGTGAAGATTGCGGCGTATGGCACCAACTGGTACGGTATATTGACCGCCTAATAGTCCACGGTCGTCAGGGGTGAGCGGACATTTGCATCGATTGGGCAGGTGTATTGGGAATAATTAATAGAATTTGTTATTGAGATTGTCAGTATGATAGTTCTGTGACTGCTTTTATTGACTTGGTTAGGGCCCACTAAAAAAAGTAAAAAAAAAAAAAAAAACTAGTGCAGGCGCCGGTAGCGTTACCCAATTTGTTAAAACTCTTTTCTGCTGTTTTAGCAAAACAGATGAAACATTTTTAGATCATTTTAGGTTAGGTGGAAGCTTATTTTCGTGTAGAATACTTAACAGTATTAAAAAAAAACCGGTAAAGTGAGAGTCGGACTCGCGTACTGAGTGTTCCGTACAAATTTGTAGTTATGTAACTCCAAATTTACTGTTTTCGGATTTTTTCCTTTACTTGTGCTACATGACATTGCTTCTTGACAAATTTTATGATTCTAGGTCAACGGGAACTACCCTAGAGGTTTTGATTCCCTTGCGAGTGTCAAAATATGCTGCATAAACGGAACATAGACGCCCTTATTGCGTTGACTTAGAAGTTTGATTTTTTCACTGCTTCAAGGCATTGCAGCCCTGAGTATTTCATATTAAAAATTTCACTTCATAACTCCACGCTTTCCTGAGAAAAAGGGTCTTGACAGACGGACAGACAGACGGGCAACGAAGTGATCGTATAAGGGTTCCGTTTTTCCTTTTGGGGCTTGGAACCCCAAAAAGAAAAACTAATGCACTCAGGTACAGCCACAGGCAGAACTAACACGACTATAATAATATAACGAATATTTAACTCACCATACAAAATTAAACTACGGAAACAAAGCTTCGAACTGTCAAACAAAAAACATCAGTCGTCGTCGTTAAAACCAGTCAGTAGATGTCAATCACATATAACCTACACCTCTGACCCATGGTCAAGTTCGGTTCCTAATTCATTCTTGATGACGAGGGTCAAGGAAACGTCGTATAGAGCCTAGAATTTACATACAAAGTCTTGAATAATGGCTGGCCGTTCAATGGGGTCACTGTTTTTTGTAATGTGTACTTCTAGTGATTGTTTAGTGGGCTTTATTTTTAAGGCAGTAAGGCTTATAATTGTATGTTGTTTTGTATGGGGGTGGTTAACTTCGTAAGGATTTTTTTTAGAAACAGAACGTTGTTAACGAACGGGTTACGTAATTTCTATTTGTTATTTTTTGTTATTTATTTATTTATTTTATTATTTATGTACACACAGTAAAAAACACATGGATATGACATAGTAATAATTTGAGTACAAAGGTACTGCTTATTTCTTAAGAAATTTCTTCCAGCAGACCTGCGAAAGGAGAAGTAAAAAATATTTATTAAAAATATTTTTTTTTTTTACTTACTTTTTTTTATTGTTTTGCTTTGCTAGAAACAAAAGCTAACGAGTACAAGTTAGGGCTCTTTCGCTCGGCAAGCTCCCGTTTTTTGCAGGTACGGTTTATTGCAGGATCCCGTTTAGTAGTGTACGTGTTTAAATATACATATTTACACAAGCATCCTGTTTGCTTGCCGCGGTTGGTCCGTGGATGGGTGACCATCTTTACATACCGAGACTCCTTCATGCCTCGGAAAGCACGTTAAGCCGTTGGTCCCGGCTGTCATTAGTAGATCTTTGACAGTGATTTCGGGTAATCAGAAGCCCAAACGTCTGAGAAGCGGTCTGTGATGTGGAGGTCAGATAGGCAGTCACTCCATGTAAAATACTGATATTTAGCTGCACCCGGTTTGACTGACGGGGGAGTATGGCTTCCAATCAATATAGTCAACATAGTTGGGAAAAGGCTAAGCTGTTTGAATGACCTGTTAGATCTATAAAGACTAAACTCCGATACGTAGCTAGATCAAGTATACTCGTATCAATAGTTCCTTTCGTTGAATACAAATTAAGATGTATGTACCTACTATTATTTATTTATTTACTATAAAATAAAATCTTTTGTCCTGTTCCTATCGTTAAGTCTGGAACATATTGTTATCTTTATCCTAAGACGAGCGTTGATAGTTGCGACACAGTTTTAACTTTTGCAGCTATCATCGTTTTCATTTGTTGCAAGTACCAACTGTATCTATGTTCCGAAATAAAGCTTATTATTATTATTATTTATTTATTCCTTTGAAGAAGGCTTACAGACTAATTACAAATAATAGGTAACAACAATACATTATACCTATCAGGAAAAATCAAGAAATTATAAGCTTGTTATGTTACCGGATTGTCCGTACAAAAAGTTGGTTACCACTTAACACGCGCCACCGGCCGACCGGCTGTGACCTGTGTTGTGCGCATATGATTTCGGATATGTACTTAGTGTCGCTAGGTGTCTAACTTGTTACCATTTTAAATATTTTTGGGACAAAATATAACATGGTGTAAACATTATTGGAATCGATTCAGTTACCTACTCATTCTGAACAAATTATATTCAAGTTAGCAGTATACTAAAAATAATATTGTATAAATTTGTGTATATAAATTATGCTTTATAGTATCTAGTAGATTCCTTTCCTTTAGATCTCTGTTCCCTAGTTTCGATTTAAAAAGCTTCAAGATTTCTCCGACACAAAGAAACGATAGCGACATTACAATTATCTACATACCTACGTATCTATTTAAGACTTCGCACTTCCATTCACAGCTGTCTATCGAGTCACACACACCATCGCAACTCGATACCATGTTATCTCAAGATCTGCATCGATACAACAATCGATTCTCGAATATCTTATTATCATACAAAATAAGCCCCATACACAGAACAGACGAAATTAAAATGACAATTACATGCCGATTCGGCTTTGAATGACTCGAACAGCATTATTAGCGTTAAGAGCCCCTTTTGTTGTACCAGTCGGGTAAAGTAAATATTTTGACAAAAGTCCGTTGCGCTATATTGAGTTACTTAAAGTACAATTGCCACATCACTAGTAACAAATGGGCTTCTGAAAAATTTAGAAAAAAAAAAGTGAGTGGGAAGTGTCAGTCTTTTTTTTTGTAGGTACTAACAAAATGATGACATCGAAATACGTTTGGACCTTCATTTGAAACACTTGATCGACTGCCAAAGTGTCAATTGCAGTGAGTTTTACAAACAAGAGAAAGTGTCATAAAAATTGCAAGTGACCACAAAATTATGGACACCATTTTAAAGTGACCCGTCATCCTTTATATTAATCAATTCGCCGTCAAAACTTGAAGGGTCTTAGTAAAATTGACGGTGGACTGGCATTGCCGAGTTTTTGGGCTGTCGAAATTTGGGATTTCACACGGAGTAATATAATATGAGTGCATGTCGCGTGTCTGTCTGTTTGTCACTTTTTCGTGAGCAAAACTTGGAAACAACGGACACCTTCTGTACTTCTCAATCTGGTTAGACTTTTCCGAATTATGTTGCGGTCGATTTCCAGTTTGACCGGATGCATCTGAATACCAGTATCTTACAGAGAACGACTGCCTATCTGACCTCCAACACTTAGTTACTTGCTTACCAATCCACTAGCCGACCGCGGCAAGCGTAGCTTGACCTTTGATAGACCCGTTCGGCTGTTATTATTTAGCCTCGACCCTCTTTTTTGGGAATAGTGACCAGTTAAAATATCATGCTATTCCTTTAATCTTTGGTATAAAGAAAATATTAAAGGATATCTCCGATCATTAAGGATTGCAAGGAGATTCGTCGAGTTAATACAAATAAAAGTAAAACAATGGCTACGCGGGCCGAATCGCAATGACTGGCTGGTGTGGGCCGCCATGTGGGTTGGAGGTCATGTACGTTTTAAATTTAAATTTTGAATTTGGAATCCCTTTTCATAGAGTTTCGTAACTGTCGCAGTATCGACTATTGGTTGTCGATGCCTCAAAATTACGAAACAAAAAACGTAGGTATTACTTGCAAGTGTTGTTATCGCAAAAAAATGTAGATAACTATGTAAACGGAAAAATAAGATATTATACAAAAATAAGACCAAGTTTGTATCGTTTTAAAATTTATTTATTTATTTAAAATGGCCTGAGGTCTAATTACAATAATCTTTTTTTAACTTTCAATATAATATAATGTATTGTGATTGTAATTTTCCTGTTACAAATTTTCATTATCTGCTACTCTTTTCAATAAAAATGTTTCATTAATATCCGCTTAAAATGCCATAAAAACCACCTTACTTTTCAACAATAGACAAAACGTCTTTATATTGTACAATAACGTTACATGCCCAGTGTGTTATTGAGAGAAAATAAAGAAATAAAATAAATTCAATAATGACATGTGAGCGCAAGTTCGTGTGTGTCAAACAATGATGGCAACAATCCCACTTTCGCGGTTCAGCCAAATGTTGTCGTGCGGTCGCGGGATCCATGGAGACTTCCAAAAATGAGTATACCTAAAAATTTTTCTAAAACTTTGGTAGGCTGGTCCTTAAATATGAAACCGATAGTACTAACGAATCAAGTTGTAGGTGAATTCATTAAGCTCGTCTTGTGTACGACCTCTGCTAGGCATAGTTACAGCAGAGGACCTTGACAAGGCATTCCCAAATTTCGCAAATGATTTATCAACTCCCATAAAGTGGACCGAACGAAGGCCGCACGAATCCGTTGGATGAGAGAAGCACAGAACCGGCCGAAGTGGCGGTGCTCGGGGAGGCTTATGTCCAGTAATGAAAGTATTTCGACTGAAATGATGATGATGATGATTTGTCAACTCCAGCCATATTCAGCCGTGCGATTCTGTAACCGTCTCACCGTGAAAACTTGGGTGAAGTGAGTCGTCAATAGTGTCAATCACTAGCATCAGCATGACTCGCAGCTCACTCTAAGCTCACTTCACCATAGTTATCACGCTGAGATTTTTCCAGAATCGACCGGCTGGTCTTTTGCCTTTAAAATTCAAGGTTCGGTTTAAAGAAACTTTATTCCCAATAAAGACATAAGTCACTTACTTGAGAACAATACTAAAAATATAGATTATAATATGTTCGTCATCAGTATTACAATTTAACAGTTACCCATCCAATGCATTCATTTCTCCAGAAGTGATCGATCCACAATTATGTGTTGGCTAAGTTTAGTCTTGAATGCATTGTAAGAGTGTACATTTCTTATACAGGACGGTAATTTGTTATAAAGCTGTGCTCCTTCAAAAGTTAGCATTTTTTTGCCATAGTTAGTTCTTGTTTTTGGTGAAACTTGCAAGCTTGCTCGCCGTGTACTGCGTTGACTAACTTGTTTATATTGAGTGAGTGTTATGTTTGAGTGAACGCTTTTGTTGGGAACACTTCTGATGAAAATGGTTAATTTATTTAACATCAGTAAGTTTTCAGTCTCTTATCTCTGCTAATCAAGTGGTTACCTAATTATTGTAACTACCTAACTAATAGATAATAACTGAGTAATTATGAAGATTACTTTGCTTTTTGCAAAAAAATTAACGAGTAACAGAAAATTACTTTCCGAACAGTACTCCATATCACCTCTGTGCGGCACAAGGCAAAATTATCCTCGGACAGGGCAAGTATACGTTCTGCATTGTCAATAGAGTGATTACCACACACCGTATCCTTGACAGCCGGTCCACACACGACCATTCCATAATCATTTCATTTTAAGTATGGTTTTTACCATAAATTCCATTATTTGGGAAGAAATAATGATGATAATGGGACTACATGAAGATAAGTAATTGAAAGTATTCGCAAACTTTCAATTAAGAATTTTGTCTTCAAATTGTGTTCAAAAAGTTTTAAAAAATTGGTGATGTGTCATCGCTTTCAGATATGTACCTAGTTACTGACTGACTGGCACAATCAGTATCTAATAACGTAGCAAGAATGCGACAAAGCTTTCAGGACAATTTTTCTTCTCACATTACCTTATACCATAATACAATAAGTTCTGTATTTGGTTTAAGTATGCTTTATCATTGATCTCATTTCAAATTTGAATTTAGATTTTTTATTTGTTTGCAATTAAATGCTTATCCCCACATCAATACCATTGCAAAACAGAAAATGAAATGTCACTAACAGTTATAGACAGAATGAAAAACTAAAAAGAATTTGGATGTTAAACTAATTTTAAGGTAATAATTGCCGCAATGTTTAAATAAATTTCATTTTTATATTATTAATCTGTCAGTTTCACAATCGTTTCAGAATACTACACTTTCTAATATGTGATTTTTTAAAACTTCAGGCCATTTTTCTTAGATGCACAATATGTTAGTACCCACCCACCAAGCATTTATAATGCTGTAGGTACGTATAGCGTAAGCTTACCAAACCCGATGCTTATAAAATCATTAGCCATATGCCGAGAAACTTTCGTTTACAATTCTAACCCGCGCATTGCGGTCTCCTGCGCATGTAGATTAAGTATTTTGGTCCTGGTCAACTTAGTGTTCACCTGTTGTGCGGTTTTTAATAGCAGATGGGCCTTATTAGGTTTTATTGACGAAACTTATAAGTACTCAATCAAGGAACACCTTGGTTTAAATCAGGATTCAAGACGGTGAACCACTACGTTTGAAATACTGAGTCATCGTTGGCTGAAATCTGAGGGCCTCGAACAGAAGTACAGTCATACCTCGACTTACACCACCCCGTTTTACGCGAATTCGGAGATACGCGGTTTTTCATTTGCCCACTTCGCTCTGTCAGTGTTCGTTTTACGACAAGTTCGAACGTGTTACGCGACTAAATTATTGTTTTCTTCATACCTTGGTTCCGATTTCACAAATTTATACGTATTTATATGCAAAATTGAAACTTACGCGAATTCGACTTACACGGCTATCGCTTGGTCCCACCTATCGCGTAAGTCCGGGGCATGACCGTTATCGCTTTCAAAGCGTTTTGTATTTATTTCTACGACTTTCAACAGAACTGACATAATCTTCTTGGCAGCTTACATCCAATACTTTTTTGATTTTTCCATCAACGTTATCGCTGATGAAATTTCACTTTTTCTAGGCCATCTGGTAGCTTTCTTATTCTTGTATTGTATTGTAGTCGATAATAATTATAACAGCACCTTTTCCACTATTCAAATTGAAATGCTGCATACTATTGATTAAACTAGACTCAATCTCTGTTATAACCCGAGGCAGTTTCTACAATTTCAATACACGCGAGATCAATATTATGACAAAGACTTTGGGTTAATGCTCGCTGTTTATAGTTGGTAAGCCATTATTATTTACTTTTCTGTCCTTTAGTGCTGGGCAAAATCCTCCTCCAAATCCTTCCAAGAACTCTCTTCGGCGCTATCTCGAACCAACGCTCGCGGTACGCGTCGCCATTATAATAAATAAATAACTACATACTTATTTTATTTCAAGACTCATATTTTGTTCAATATACAACCTGACTGACGCTGACCTTCAAATGGAAAAAAAAAAACATAAGAAAATATAAATTTCACGGGCTATCCTGACGCTTTCGCCTTGAGATAGAAAGAAAGAAATAAGATAGAAAATAAGTTTCTTTGACCCAATTTAAGTAAGGCACACAATATTCACACACACAAAAAAAAAAAAAAAAAACAGTACCTATTGTGTGCCTCACGACTGCGCCAAATAGGCCCAGTTCAGCATAAATGTCAGACTACTAATGCCTGACGCTGGTTTTCAACGACCGATAGTGTTTTAAACAGTAGCCAGTCCTAAAGATGGTTGTGCGTGGGATAAAAAGACTGCTAAATTGTAACACGCCCTTTTCTTTTGATCCCCATCTGCGCTTACGCCTTCATAATACTTACGTTACGATCACAGACAAAAGTAAAACCTTTTTAAAAAGTTCATTTTCAATTACACTCATTTAGTACAGACGAACACAAAACAAAAAGTCGAAATAAATCATAACAATGCTGATTGTGAAAGATAATTGGTTTTGTCTATTTATAATGAGAGGTAAACGGCTCGTAATTAATGACTGCCAGTGATGAGCGGTGGATAGCTTTGTTGGTGCTCTGCCCACTGCGCTGCGTAGGATAGTAAGTTAGCTCGTGATACAGTACTGGTACGGACAGAGTTGCTTTTTTGAAAGTGTAGAAACTGTACCGTTCCAATAGATTACCGTGTAAGAGTACCTAAGCGAAGATTTCTGTACGTTACACAATTTCACCGGCGCGGCGGGGTAATTGCGTAACACACTATCAGCAGCAATGGGTTTCATTTTGACAGTTCAACAACATTCATTGCGTTATTTACGTTGTTGAGCAGACACATTTTTCGAACATATGAAGCAATGGATTAGCAATATCCTTCAAAAGTATTCAGATTTTGATTGACAGTGTTACGGAATTAGGGTGTAGGTCCCATTAGGCTTCAAAAAAATTTGCTTAGCTGGTTTTAAAATTTAGTAGTTACCTATGGCCTATGGCTAGCTGTGGTCTGTGATAGGTTGAATTGATTGATTTATCAATTGGTCCAAACACCAAGATGTACCGCCGAAATGAAAACCAGTCTAACCAGATCCAGCTTAGTACCAGTATTTTACATGGAGCGACTGCCTATCTGACCTTCACAACCCAGTTACTGGGTAATACGATACCCCTAGGTAAGACAAGTTGTCAGACTTTCGGGCTTCTGACTACCCGTAACGACTGTCAAAGATCCACGAATGACAGCCGGGACCAACGGCTTAACGTGCTTTCCGAGACATGGACGGATCTCGGTATGTAAAGATGGTCACCCATCTACAGACCAACCGCGGCAAGCGTAGCTTAACCTGATCGATCGACCTGTGCGGCTGTTATTATTTAGCCACGGGCCGTCGAAAAGAAAGAATCCATTAGCGTATTATTGCAATAGCTCGTATCGCGGTCAGTTTAAGTTCACAAAGACGAGAAATCGAACCAGAATAAAAATAAAGGCAGTTTGTCTCTAACCCCTTTATTTATAAAAAAAAACGTTGTTTAAAGTTAAGAGGCCAGAAATCGGTGGCGAGATGACCTGGACGCCTACCGCGAAGGCTGGTTCGAGTTGGCGCAGAAAAAGAGTTCCTGGAAGAACTTGGGGGAGAACTTTGCCCAGCAGTGGGACAGTACAGTCCAATCAAAAAAAAAAAAAAATTAAGAGGCGTTTAAACGTCAGAAATGTATGGTAAAACAGTCGCTAGTCCTTACTTAATTTTAAGTAACGTTTTTAAAACCCCATAAATGCCAAAATCAGTTCGTCTATGAACCATCACTCACAGAAATTATGAAATCACCCATACTCAATTAACGACTAAGTTAATTTGCAGATGACAGTACCATCATCATCAACACCCACGATTTAACTATTGCACACCGTATTGATGAGTCCAAAATCTAACTCACATACAAAACACACAAAACTGAGCCCTATCACATCGCAATAAGGAACAACAATTTTTCTCTTATCTAAAGTAATTAATGAAGTTTTGAATGAAGAAAAATAGGGTTACAATACGAATTAATCAATTTTAATTGATAGAATGGGTGCTTATAATGTGTTATAACTAAAAGCGAATACGTGATTACTGTTAACACCGTTAAGTGTAGTGTAGGTTGTTCAGCAAAAAAAGCTTCTCTTGCGTGTGCGTGTCTTATTGTGTTGTTGTTGTTGTATGTAGGCAGATTATAGTCATGAAAACTAGGTTATGGATGAGTAAATCAGGTTAGAATAGGATAGAATATTCTTTATTATGTACACCATATAAATTACCGACATAAATATATGAATTTTGCAAAGGGTGACACAATGGACGGTCTTATCGCTAAGAGCGATCTTTTAAAGACAACCTTTGGATGGATTGAAAAGGGAAGGAGAGACAAATACTGTAGGTACCGTTTCATAACGTGCAATTAGTTAGATTGTGTCTGAGAGTTATATAGGTTCATGTCCAGTGGTTCAGTTGATAACTATGATATAGAAAAGTAAGCAACCCTTTAAAATAAACTTCAGAAAAAAAAAAGAACTTGAATGAAATTTTTTACTCTGTAAATTGGATATCGGATTCATTTTTAAACGTCATATTATTTAAATAAATATAAGCTAGATGAGGTTGGCGTTTCCTGACTACTTTGAGAAGAAAGGCCGAAACACGGTCATAGTCTCTTTTAAAGTCCAGACATAAACATGGTCAGATAAAAAAGAAAATTGATTGAAAATTTATTTTTATTTTATTAAAAATTCGCCAAACATTTGTTGACCACCAGTTGTGTGCAAAACTCGGAATTACCGTCACTGGTCTACTCTAAATCGATTTTATGAATAGATAAGTGCTGCCGGTCGATTCTGGAAAAATCTCACCGTGATAACTAAGGTGAAGTGAGCTTAGAGTGAGCTGTGAGTCATGCTGATGCTAGGGATTGACACTATTGACGACTCACTTCACGCTCACTTCACCTTTGTTTTCACGGTGAGATATTTACAGAAAAGATAGGCTGTTCTTATTTCTTACTAAGGGGTATCGTTTTACTCAGTAATTGGGTTGTGGAGCTCAGATATGCAGTCTATCAACGTAAAATTCAGCTGCATACGGTTATACTGGAAGGCGACCCCAACATAGTTCAAAAAAAAAGGTAAAAGGCTAGACCGATTGATTTTTTAGGCCCAAAGAAACTTAAGTGTTGTTAAGAACAGTCAGTTTACACTTAGTGTCAGTTGTTTCCAAGTTCTGCTCAGGAAAATGTATGCACTTATATTATATTACTGCGTTTGGAATCCCCAATTTCAACTAGGATGATGTTTTTCTTATTTAATTTTGTGGAAAAACTAATTATTAACAAAATGGCAGGCTTCAGCAGTAGCTGAAATGAAAGGAGAATAAAATAACGATTTGTCATAAATAGCCTGTTAGGTACTGATATATCCAAAGCACAGTCCAGAGGTTTATGATAATTTTCAATTTCAATAGATTCTTCTACCAAACCAAAAATTCATGAATGAAATAAAAAAGCACATTCAAATTCAAAACTGTTTACAAAATAAATAAAAATAAAAAAGGACATAAAACATGAATGATTTCCTATGAATGATGACCCAATGTTTTGTAACCACCACGTCAAGGAAAGGGTGTGCCCACAAATAATGTACAGTCATCGACAACAGTTTGGAGTGACATTTTGTTGTGTTGATATTAGCATACTGGTCAGTACTGAGAGATTTAAATTTGAACAGCCTTTCTCTCATTGCTGTGGTCCAGTTGCTTAAAGATATTGTGAAGTTTGGTTTCAGTTGGTTAAAGCGTTTCATCAGTAGACATGCCTACCTGCTATTCTGGATATTGACTGGTTCAGTATGTATAATTTAAATTAGAATTACAGTTAATAGAGGTTCACATTGTTATTATTGTTACCGTTTCTAGGTAGTACTTGTAGCCTTTATGAGATCATTGAAAACAAACAAAATCGTTACAAAATGTTTGTCCTCCCGGGTTTCCATCTGCGTCTTGATAATTTTGCACACCCACAATTAATTATCAAAACATGACCATTATCAATATTTTATCTGTTCACATTGAAGATAAACCAATTCCTAATCAGCAATTCGGACTTAGATATTACATATTACGTTATCATAAATGAATATCTATCTTTTGAAAGTAAATATAATAAATATGTCATTGGTCAAACTTAAATCCATCATTATTACTAACAGATTAAACACTAACGAATTACCGACAGATTACTTTAATAATTCATTAATCAGTTATAATCACATTGTAAAACAAAACAAAACATCTGCCCACTCGTGACCGCATAAAAATTAAATGAAAAAAAAAAAATCAGTCCAAATATGTATGAATGGACGAGCTGTGTAAGCGTTGAGATAGGTGTGATTAGAATAAGCGTGCGCGTGGGCAGGCGGCCTGTCATCGCGAGAGGTCATTGTGTACGAGAATGAAGACCGCAGTATTTTATAGAACTGACGTGTTTCACTGTGGGAGGAACTTTTTAACTCAAAAACTTTACGTTTTCAGATTTCTGTGCCCAGATTGTCGGAATATAATGTCTTCATAACAAACACACCCTTATATATACGAGTATGTAATGCGCTGCGTGTTTATTGTCCTTTTAAGGAAGTTTATCTTCAAAGATGCACAATGGTGTAAAATGTCTTACGAAATCCACTATCTTGGTTGTTGCAAACAATAAAACTGTAAACTTTTATGTATACGGAAGCTATAAATTACACATCATGCCATTTACAAAAATATTCCCTCCTTACGAAATCTAATAAATATTAACTCATCACCTTACCGAGAAAAAGAATAGCAGTTTCAATTCAACTTCGGTATAATATCAAGATAGAATCGAAACAAAACATGACAGGCCACATCGAAACCATAAATACTATATTAAATTGACTCAATCAATTCAAACACTGTTCGAGTGCGAGCCTATTTGCCTATGTTTGGTTACATAATGTACGACATGTTTCGTTCGTGTATTTGTCGTGTCTAACCATTCGAGAGCGCGTTTCGAGTGGATTTGCATTGAATGAGCGCGGGCTGGACACACGCGCATCGGCGGCCTGTCATTAACGGACGTGCGCAATCTGTCGCCGCTCCACCCTGTTCCAAACTCAAATTATTGTGTTCAACACTCAGTCGCTTGCGACACGAGTTTTAAGAAAATAGGTGACAATTGTGTGTGTGCCTGTACTTTTTATTGGCTTGCAGTTATGTGTGCAACTTTCTTTTCTGGTGCTTTATGACTGTATAGTTGTTACGTAATCTGCTTGGATGTATTCTTTGTTATTTTCACTAACAACTTTCCTTAACATTCCTTCAACATTTACAACTAGGAAAGACATATTGTGTCACGCTCTCAAAACGGTGAAGGAAAACATCGTGAGAAAACCTACAACCAAAAATTCGAAGACAAGTGACTTCTACCAACCTGCGCCCGTAGTGATTTACGGTACACTCCATCTATCATAGAGGAGGCCTGTGTCCCAGCAGTGGGAATATAATAGGCTGATTATGCTATGAAGGAAATAGTTTATCTACCTACTAATCTATGTTCTTCTCACGCTAAGAATCTGCGTTCTTCTAACAATCTTCTCTTACTCTGTCCTTCTCATACTTCTGACTTTGTTCATTCTTCCTTTCATATTCAGTACATTCTTCTTTGGAATGCGCTACCTCTTGATATCAGGACGGCCACCAGTCGGTATGCATTTGCGGAGTTATTTTCAAAACGAAATAGTGTACAGTCATCTCCCTTGATTTTGTTTTTATATATATATATATATATGATAAGTATATATTATAGTAAATAGTATGTATGTATATTATATATATTTTGTATTAGTGTACGTTTTTTTCATTTATAATTCAACAATTTTAATAGTTTTTTTATTTTTTTATCATTGTTCGGGTTAACCAAATCACCTGCCATCTAATCTCTTCACCACCCTTGGTTGACTGGTAGAGAATGCCTAAGGCATGAAGTCCGCCTTTGTACCTTTTTTGTGTGCGAAAAGTTTAAATAAATAAATAAATCATGTGCTTAATTGTACTTTTATTGGCTGTCAGTTTCTTTAGGCAAAGCAGGCGGTGTTTTATGCAACTCTAGTTTGGGCACTTGGGATAGCTTTGCTTCGTCAGCTTTGATTCCAATTAATAGTCCAAAGTGTTTAAAAAGAGCGAATCCCCAGTCTAAAAAGTGATAAACAAATAAATCTGATAGATGAAGTAGTCCATAACAACTATAAAAATGCCAGCACATCACAGGTAGGCTTACATGTGGGCATTTGAATAGAAAAACTATACGGGAACGAAAAAAACCGTATTTAAAACCTCTTTGTGCTTCGGCCTTTGTCCACTTTTTTCAAAATCCACCCTCATTTATGCTTTTTTGCAACGAAAAAACGGTTTTATAAGATCTCAAGGGAAACGATGCGAATAATTCCTCGTTTCATGTTTCTTATTTTTTTTTTTTTTTCTTAGAGGTTCTATATTTTAACTCCCACAGGCATTGTTGGTCGTTATCGATCTAATTTCCCTTTGATAGACCTCCTTAGTGTGATGGACCCGGGACTTCATTGTCCGGCCATGTTTTTTACGTAACGTCATAGTTACGAAAGAGTTGATGGATAGCAAGATTGATGTAAATAAAATAAACATTTAATTTTGTTTATATATCCTTCTTGGTTTAACCTCGGGCGCAGAGCATTAAAAAGCTATAAACTTTTAGAGTTGTTTCTGGTGAAATCTTGTCACATAAACGATGCATGTTTTATAACAGAAGTGTTAAATAAATATGAAATGGCTTAGTAACTACTGAAATGGATCTAGAGAGGTTTAATTTTTAAAGATTTTTATGTATTTATTTTTTTAATTCTATGCACTTTTGGAGGGAGAAAGAGTAGTCTCTCTGAATAGACAAAAATTTTCGACAGAATAACAACAACTTCTTTCTGTTGAACTACATGTAACTATATATATATATTACTACCTGGGTGGATCAAATATAAACCGGACTTAAGTCAAAAAAAATACACACGTATTATTATACTCGTAAAAAAAAGGAATATATTTTATTTTTCTACATAATCTCCCCTTCGCATTCTTCCCAGCGCAGGGGATGTTTCTTGATGCCAGTATCGAAGAAAGTAGTCGGTTGTGCCTTTAGCCAATTGCACACAAATGATTCCACTATCTGGTCAGTGTGAAAACAGCGTCCTCCACTTGAATTTTTTTTTGTGCCGTTCCTACACTTGAGTTCTTGAAAGCGTATTCTTATCGAACTGTAGAGTCAATGGATGCAAAATTTCGGAAGGTTTTATGCCCTCCCGTGATAAAAAAAATATGATAGTCGTTGCTCAACAGACTTATATACCTCCTGCTCATACATGATGCTACTGGCGCGCAATAAACTAATTCATTGTAATAGCTGGCAGATGGGTTGGTTTAAAGAATGACAATGCCAAGATGAGCAATCAGCAATTATTTTGCCGAGCGCGGTGACTCTTCATCTTATAGGCATTGAGTGACCGATGTATAAAATACATGTAAAATGTATGTAAGTACAAAAGCTTACGTTTATGGGTTGATAATAATAATGACAAGTTGTATTTTCTCGTCATAGATCAGGAAACCCATAAAAACTACCGTTTTTTAATACAAAAAAGAGCTGCTTGTTTGAGCTTTTTGTCCTTACAAATCAAACCACAACATCAAGAGCGCCGGTCATTTACATAATTATCTCCAAAACTAAAGATGCGGTCATTTCAAAATTTGTCCCAAACTTTTCTGCTCTTTCAACAAGGCGATCGATGTCTATAAACATTATTTTTAATCACCTCTGCTCGCTCCTGATAGGATCTGCAACACATGTTGTGCACACTAATGATTTTAAGGACATCCTGTAAAAAACTTTTACCTACTAACCATGTTTTGGTTTGAGCGTTTTGTAAAAAGGTTGCTGCGAGGTTATGAGTTTCTATAAATGTTATAAACTTCATGATTTTTGGAATTGACTTTTTTTTGGCAAATGGTTAGCTGTGTTACAGCTAGCTAAATATATATTAATAAAGTACGAATGTAAAGAGTTACTTCTAATCAACAGAAGCGAAAACGTTACATCCCCGTATGGAAATCTTCATTCAGAAAAGAACAGTGATGAAAACGGCAGGCAGACAATTTGTCTACACCCCAGCGTAAAAGTAAAAGTTTAAAAAGACACGACAAGAACTACAAAGTCGACTAAGACCTTAAAAAAATCTTCACTAAGCGTAACTGACTCTGCAGTGCACTTAGCGTAAAATTTTACTCGTTTACAACATTTCACTTCGCAACACGGTAGAAAGGGCGTAATAATTTTAAGCCACAAACTTCCACTCGAGATGATTTATGCAAAACTCGTGGTATACCATAACGGTAAACTTTTTTCGGTGTCACCAGAATTTTTGGGGACAAAAAACTAATTCGGGTGAAACGCCCTGCTGATGTGTGTCGAGGGGTTGTTTTGATTTTGGACGCCGATAGTGCAGGATTTGGTGGCGAAAAGTTTATTATTTAAGACCAGTGAGTTGGTTTTTAATGTGAAGCCAGGCGGACTTCGAAGGCAAAAAAGATAGGTATTTAAATTGCCAAAAAAAAATTCATGGAAACTACTACACAATTATATGTTGATAAAATTAACTGTAAAACATCTAGAAGATGGATTAAATAGAATATACTTTATTGTACACCAAAATTGTTACACAGCTTAACTTTTTGTGCAACAGTTTAGAAGATGTGAAGTAAATTTTGGCTTTAATTCTTGAAATTAAGGCAGAGTACTACAAAATTGTCTAATATGGACTACTCTATTAAAAATGCAGTTAATGGTATTCATAATTGATTAATAAATAGGCAGATAGGTACGACTAAAATGAATTTAAATCACCATTCATCATCAGGTACACCTTGATCTTCATCATCCAAATTCAAACCTTTATAATCTACGATATTTTTTACATTTTTTTCGGAAACCTCATGTTTTGAGTTTGCGAGAAGTTGGGTCATCTCTTGTATCTATTTCGATTCTCACGTAGGCCGACTGCCTCGCTGATTTATGATATCAAACCTGTCACAAAACGTTTCAGCTGTAGCCTTTAGAACGTGGCATCACGCCCCGAGTCTTTGTCATGCGATGGACATCGCATTTTTATAATTTTTTTTATGATTATCAAATGTTTTTTTTAAGGTGTAAATATTGGACAGATATGGGTGTGCTGTGGCTACAATTTATCTGCGTACATTGTGCGGGCATTTTACGGAAAAAAACAACCTTTGCAACATTTCGATAGTCTTAGGTGTTTGCAAAGATTTTTAGACAAATAGAATAAATAGGTTACGTTTACTAATTTCAAAGGAGTAAATCCAGAATCTTTAAAAACGTTCGCATTCTAATTTCAGTAGTAAAAATACCTGTAATTTCCCTATACTTCTAACAAGTTTTTGATATTCATTTTTGTCGCTGAGATAAGATTGCGACTTGATTTTAAATATTTTTGAAAGCGGCAAATGCCCTCTATTTGTTGGAGTTGTATTGCTGGCTCTACTATAATTCTTCAGCTTTAAAAGTACTCAATTCCCAACCAACTACGTAACTCACCCAAAACATTGTCTTAGCTTATTACTGGGCATCAAATTCGGTAGATGACTCTGTCACCACTAGTCACATTTCTTTTGCTTTCTACACTGTAACTATGCGTCTGACAGGAGGGACGCTGGGGCACACGTGAGGACCACATGTGGGACTGATGTCCACATCGTATTTCATGTATGAGAATTTACGTACCGTGGTGTATATGACCGTTGGGACAGTCGCTGTTACATGTTTATAGGAATAATAGTTTTAAGCACAGAAATAATTTACTTTGAAGAAACGAAAATTCTGAATTGTGGACTGCTTAATTTGTTTTAGTCTGTGACAAGTCTGTTTTATATTGTACTAGCGACCCGCCCCGGCTTCGCACGGGTGCAATGCTGATCACTACATAGTATAAAACAAAGTCGCTTCCCGCTGTCTGTCTGTCTCTATGTATGCTTAGATCTTGAAAACTACGCTACGGATTTTGATGCGGTTTTTTTTATGGATAAAGAGTGATTCAAGAGGAAGGTTTATATGTATAATACATGCATAATATAGTAGAGAAACACTGATAATTTTAGAGCCATTATTTCTCGTAAAAAGTTAAGGATTAAAAATGGTTATTGTGGGTTATCCATAAGAGATAGACATATACCATCGCGGACTTTTTTGTAGAACTTTTTAAGGTGTACAATATTGTAGTACATTATTTTGATCTATCTTGAATGGTTCAGCCAGCGTTTACAATGTAAGCGCAAAAAAATGTGTTTATTTACGACATCACATTAGAAACCTCTAAAATAATTAGTGTTTCTCTACTATATTATGCATGTATTATACATATAAACCTTCCTCTTGAATCACTCTATCTATTAAAAAAAACCGCATCAAAATCCGTTACGGAGTTTTAAAGATCTAAGCATATATAGGGACAGACAGACGGAAGCGACTTTGTTTTATACTATGTAGTGATTATTATACAATTTTTACCAACAAACATGGAAAGCAGCTGTTGCCTACATTTATGTTCGCACAACTTGTTAAAATGTCACACAGCAGATTTTTTTTTTTGCGATTTCACGTTTTGTCCTATAGTAAAAGTTGTTCATAATGATGAGTACAATGACCCCTTTAAATATTTCGTGTATTAATAGATAGACCTTATATGTATACTAATAATAAAGCTGAAGAGTTTGTTAGTTTGTTTGAACGCGCTAATTTCTGGAACTACCAGTAGGATTTGAAAAAATATTTTTGCCTTCGATAGCCGAATCCTTGAGAAAGGCTATAGACTTAAAATCACGCTAAGACACTTAGTAGCCTAGAAAAAACAAAAAAAGTCGGAAAGAGCACAGTAATAGTGCAGGCAGGCGATGCGATACGACAGGGTGGGTCGGGGGGGACAAGAAATTTCACTCGGACGAAGACGCGCACAGAAGCTAGCAATAGAATAAGATGTTTCTGTTATTAGTTCACCGTTTCAGAAAATAAAATGCCAACTTCATTGTCAAAGATGTTTTCTTCTGTTACAGTTTCGTTTGTGCCTGTACTTAAGACCAGTACTTCATTTTTTATTAGCTCTGACCAGATGGGTCACTAACTGCGAACTAATTTATGGTCCATATAGATGTAGCAATGTAATACAGTATGATACCACATTTGGCACTTCAAACAGCTACTTACACTATTATTTACACATAAAGATAACGTAATTTAATGTGGTGTAATGTTTAATTACTGGTTTGTTGAGTGTCAACCTAATCTATTTATTGAATTTATTGAATACTAGCATCCGCCCGCAATTTCGTTTGCGTAGAATTCGGAATTCCCGCCAGTTAAATCCTATTACCCGTTTTCCCGTAGAAATGAAGCATTTTCCCGCGGCAAAGTATCCTATGTTCATCAGGGAAAATGTCGCCTTCTAATGGTAAAACAATTTTTCAAATCGGTCCAGTAGTTTCGGAGCCTATTCAATACAAACAAACAATCAAATCTTTCCTCTTTATAATATTAGTGTAGATAAACTGTTGAGCTCTTAAGAAAGTAAAATCCCAATTCGGACTCCCAGGCACAATACATAATAATATGACCTATTCTATGTTCCTGGCTCAAAAACCAACTTAGGTCATTACGCCGCTGCGCCAAGACTTTTTAGGCAATATAAACACGCTATCTAAAACATCAAATTTTGACATCTGCGAACCTCTCGGTAAGTATAAAAAATGTCTTAAAGTGTTTATTATTAAGTGAATCCGTGGACAATAGTGTGGGTTATACGTTTATTAAATAAATCTAATTAGCTCCGATATTCAAATTGTAACGTGTAACTGTTTTTTGTCCCTAAATAAATAAATAAATTATCTGTTAATTATTATTTTTTTTTTTTTTTATAAACTGTAACTAATGCGTTTTAATCTTAATTCTTTTAAACTTTATATTAATATTTTACTAGTGTTATAACTTTGTTATTGCTAGCTTAGATGTAAATTTTATTATGCATGCTGTGATTTCCTGTAAGTGAAGGAGTCCACTACGTGATACCTATGTGGTTCCTAATTTAGTTTTAATGATCTGTGTACATCCTGTGTTCATCATCATCATCTTCCTAGCCTTTTCCCAATTATGTTGCGGTCGGCTTTTAGTCTAACCGGATGCAGCTGAATACTAGTATCTTACATGGAGCGACTGCCTATCTGACCTCCACAACTCAGTTACTGGATAATACGATACCCCTTGGTAAGGCTGGTTGTCAGACTTTCGGGCTTCTGACGACTGTCAAAGATCCACGAATGACAGCCGGGACCAACGGCTCAGTGGTCTCGAACCTACCGATTTTTCGGTATTTCTACCGATATGGGCTCACATAATTTATAACAATCATACTTAAGTTTTTTTTTAATAAATAAACGAATTTGATTGAATATTGTATTTTTTTTTGTCAAATACCTACCGATCTACCGATCTCACTCTACGACGTTCGAGACCACGGCAACGGCTTAACGTGCTTTCCGAGGCACGGAGGAGTCCCAGTATGTAAAGAAGGTCACACATCCACAGACCAACCGCGGCAAGCGTAGCTTAACCTGATTGATCGACCTGTGCGGCTGTTATTTTTTAGCCACGGGCCCCTCTGGAGATCCTTAATAAATATGAGCTTTCTTCCTCTAACCGAGAGGAGGCCTGTGTCCCAGAAGTGGGAATATTATAGCCTGATTTTATTATGTATGAGCCTTCTTTAGAGGTGCGAATCATTTGACAATGATACAGGCGCCAGCACATCAAGCTACCCAAAACTGTCAGATTTTCCCAATCAACTTTGAACCTTATGCTTTAGCAATAAAGTTGAAAATCGATTAAAGAAATCTGACAGATTGTAGTAGCTTGATGCGCTGGCGTCTGTACCTGCATTTTGTGCCCATCATCGTCAGCCTACAGCTGTCCACTACTGGACGTGGATAGGCCTTTCCTTTTGCACGCCATTCAACACAATTTTGAGCACCGTTTATCTTAAAGTAAGGAAAGCTTGAATATAAAACTAATTAAATGACATGACTATCAACCCCCATAGTTACGTTTCTCACCGACCGCACACTGGCACAAACGCCAGCGTCCCTGGACAAAAAATCACGGTGAAATACCGCTAGCCGACGCATCTGGAAGTCGTTGCGTTTGCGCATCACCGTTACACAGTGCGCCGCTCTGACCCTGCGGCGGCAAAAAAAACTAGCGTAGGAGTGCATCGCCTTTGTTTTACGATGAAATTATATTGCAATAGTTGTAATTACGTTCGCACGTCTGCCAGACAGGACAAATGACACGGAACCGGGGCATTGCTTGCGGGAAAAGTTTTTTGATGGGCACACTCTGCAGTCGCTTCTATTAATTCTTTGTTAAACATTTTTATGGCGCTGTTAATGCTTCCGTACACGATAATAACGTAATTAAATAGATTATTTAGAATTAGTATCAAGTAGTTGTAAGTATAATATTTACGTCGTTAGATATAATTTAATTAGGTATTGTTTTTCTAGTATTTATGCAATCTTAACCTAACTGTAATTCTTGTTAGTTTCTCATACAAATACATCATATTTGACACCAAATCCCACAGGATAAGCCGATGATAAAACAAATATCCGCCAGTTATAAGGGTCAAAAACCATATTGCGTAAAGTCGGTCCATATGAGCGGCTCGTGTTTTTTGTCCACATACGATACTATTTTTAAACACTGTTTGGTCTACGGCGTCAAGATGGGACTGCGATGTGAAGGGTCAGAGTTTTAATAAGTTGAAGAAATAATTATGCCTCTGCTTTGGTTCTTTTATTATGAAATATGGCCACAAATTTCAGTTATATTGGTACATGAGTGGGTTTTCTTTTTAGTTCTTATTAAATTAGTCAAATCATTAAACTTTAAAGACCGTAAAATAATTGACAGACATAACACCGTCCTGAAGGCTATAATAGTCTTAATTGTGGTAGAATAGCGCATTTACTCCACGTAGTCTCGAAATTGCATTTAAGTTAAATACGTTAAGAAATTCCCGTAGTTTTTATTACTTGTTTTATTTCTTGTGAGCTAATCGTGTAATGAGTTCTATTAAAAACTGCAGTCCAAAAGACTCTAGCTGTTAAAATCTTTGTTGAAATCCAAATTCAGCAATTTATTCCCTATTCCATTCTTCCTCACACGAACACCCAACTGCTTTCCTAATTCGTCTTCAATACCGTTATCCACCCGCTTCCCTAGGCTCCCTCATAACTGCCTTCGAACAAATATAAAGTATCACAGGCATAACCTGAGACTCCACATCCTCAATCTAACGGTCTATCAAGTTTCCTACCACCAAACACAGCTTTGGTCCACAAAAACAAAAACTTCCTTTATCTCCCTAGCACCACTGTGTCAAATATTGTCGTTTCGTTTATTTTGGCATCGAATGTTCCGTTAGAAATGCTTGCACCTTGCAACGACAAATAACCTGCGACCTACTTATCCGGCCATCGAAAAAACCTAGTCGCAAACCAAATTAATTTTATCACCCTTCAAACAAAACACAATCGATTTTCATCTTTATGAATCTTATCATAGAGGTGGAGTTAGTATTATTGGTGTGTAACAGTAATGTGGTTGGACTAACCACATGTGGGAAAGATTTCGGTAAGTTTTTTTCGTGGACGGTTCCTAAGTTTGGTTTCAAACGGATGTTTGGCCGCTTTTGGTTTATTAATTAAGTTTAGGTTTTGTATTAGCGGGTCGTTAAGTTAGATTGTTTAATTATTTCATTAAAATGTGTGATGTTGAATGGCTCATTCATTCAACAAGTCAATATTTGATTTGTTATTGAGATGTGATAATTTGTTCAAATACAACTTTGTTTTAGTTTTGTATATTAAATACACCTTGCATTGTTTGCTTAATTTTCTCATGTTAAATGCTTGTTGTTACACAAACATATTTTAAGTCAAATAAAATCAAATCACCACGCTGCGCTCCAAGACGGGGATTCTAGACGTAGGCAAAAAGGCTGCCAAGCTAAAATGGGATTGGGCGGATCATGTCAGCCGCATACATACTGACCACTGGGCAACCGTCTCCACACGGTGAGTGCCCGAGGATGGACGGCGCCGCCGAGGCCAGCCCATAAAGAGGTGGCGAGACGACCTAGACACGTACCGCTTGGATGGATCGAGTAGGCGCTAGAAAATAATGCAAGGAAGGATTTGGGGGAGGCCTTTAGAATAGAATAGAATAGAAAGACTTTATTTCGGACACAAGTATCCATATAGTGTTAGTAACATACAAAAAAAAATTACTTATTGCCTAGTGTTAGTACAAATCAACCTCCGCACAAACTGCTGTACTATTGGAGAGCCGAGGCTCCCAGCTACAGTTTTCAGGATGCTGTTTCGACTGCCCGTCACTCTGCTCAGTAGCGACGCCGTTTTCTTGCATATAATTGCATAAAAGCCGTCGGTGCGGGCTTGCGCAAACATTTCCGACGCGCTACAGTAACGAGGCAGCCTCAACAACATCCTGAAAGCATTGTTATATTGGACGCGCAGGACATCCAGCGATCTCTTAGCATAATTGATTGAAGACAGTCTCATCTGCCTAGTCTTTTCCCAACTATGTTGGGGTCGGCTTCCAGTCTAATCGGATGCAGCTGAATACCAGTATTTTACATGGAGCGACTGCCTATCTGACCTCCACAACCCAGTTACTGGGTAATACGATACCCCTTGGTAAGACTGGTTGTACTGTTGACTGGTATCTGAATACAGTAGGTACATACAGGGTGGTAAGGACATCGACGCGCAACTCGTTGCCATGGATTCAGTAGGCACATGACTCTGAGCTCCCGGCGCTTATTACACTTTTCTATGAAACAGCTGATTTTTTTAATCGATGAAAAATTAATCTGGAATCATGTGCTGAAATCATTTTTTTTTTTTTTTTTTTATTTTTTTTTTTTTTTTTTTTTTTTTTTTTTTACATGCGAGGTTAAATTTAATTCTAACTGTAATGTAGCGACCTGCCTGATCTAGGTTTATGAAAACCTGTGTTTCAGGCCATCACTTTACAACAAACATTTAAAAACAAGACAACAATAAATTTATTTGAAGCTAAATTAAAAAGAATATAATGACTAAAATAGTAATCATTCTAAAACTAAAATTTTTGTAAGATATAATATGTTTAAATAAATTAACGAATAATATGAAAGTAGATAAGGTAAAGACTAATATTAAGCTTATTTTATAATTTCCAGCAGTTTTTCCGTGTCTGAGTAATTGAGTTTTCCCAAATATTCCTGTAATAGTAAATTACACCTATTATATGTTAAACTATAAATCTTTAGCACTCTGTTGAGCTGATTATACAAGTAGGGTCCTAAAAAGAAGTAAAATCGATTAGCGAAAGCGTGTTTAGTCTGAGAGTTAGCACAAACCAAATCTTTTCTTCTCCTATCTGAAGGTACTGGCTTAAAATCAAGCTCAGTGTGTTGGAGTAAAACTACATTCAAAACAAATAATTGACGTATTGTTAGCACCTCACAAGCCGTGTAAAGCTGGTGTGTAGGAAATCTGAATGGACGAAAAGTAGCAACCTTTAGAACTGCTCTTTGAGCACGTTCTAGGTGCAGTAAAATTGATTTAGCGGCACCACCCCAGGACGTTATGCAGTAGGTAATAATAGATTGACACAAAGCCAAATAAACTTGCTTAATTAGTTTAAAGTCGGCTATGTTACGTAAATTTTTAAAAATGTATATTAGTTTACGCACTCTATTGCATAATAAATCTATATGTTTGCGGAAATTCAGATTTGTGTCAATCGTGACGCCTAGATATTTGATATGGTCGGTTTTAGCTAAAGTGGGACATGGTTACAGTTTGCGCGTCGATGTCCGTGCGACCCTGTTTATATGCATACAGGTAATAGAACATACATTGCAATATGTTTAGTGTGTGAATAATGAAGAATAGAAGAAGTGTTCGAATGATTAGGTCATCCCACTTCCAGTGTCATATTTTTTATTTCCAATATTTATGTATTGCGCAATGGTATGCAATAGTTAATACATGTGTTGTCTTGTACAATCATGTCAGTTTAATTTGGTGTGTTGTATTGTCAAGACGTGCATTGATTTAAAATGGAAGATTAAAAAAAATCTATTAATGTAGTGGAGCAACGTATATTTCTAAAGTTTTGTGCTTTACTCAACTACTCTGGAGGAGTTGCGCACGACTTACTGGTAAAGTGTGTTAGTCGTAACGCCTTAAATAAAAGAACCGTACAGCGATGGCTTGAAATGTACAAACAAGGAAGAACCACAGCTGAAGATGAGCCGCGAGCACCTCGATCATTATCATCGACTAGATTAGAAGCAAGGGACAAAATCAAGGAAGCACTTCGTCAGTCACGTAGGGTCAGTGTCAGTGATCTCTCCACTCAACTTAACATTCCTCATTCCACTATACATAGAGTACTCACGGAGGATTTATGTCTGGTCAATAAAAGTACAGTGTGGGTGCCCCACACTCTGAACACGGATCAGAAGGAGTTTCGTTATGAAACTGCGCGTAGCCATTTATCGTGGTATCGCCGTAAGAAAAATATACTTAATAGATTCATATGCCTTGATGAAACTTGGGTCAAATTTTATACTCCTCGTCAAAGACATTAGTCATGATGTTGGGTGGAACCGGGCACTTCAGCTGAACATTTACCACGTGCAGAGCTACATGAACGAAAAATACTACTAATAGTAGCTATGGATGTCAGAGGCATTGCTTTTTGGAGAACTTATGATGAAAATACAACTATGACTGGAGAGCGATATAAGTAATTTTTAGAAGAAAATATTCTTATTTGGGCAGACGAACATCATATAACGAGTCCTATAATTTTACATGATAACGCCAGACCGCACAAATCAAAAATAGTTCAGAATTTAATTGAAGATAAAGGATGGATTGAAATTATTCAGCCGCCATATTCCCCGGATATGAATCCTTGTGATTTCAATTGTTTTGGCCATGTAAAGAGGAAATTGTCGGGTACTCGATACAATAGCAAAAAGGAGTTAGATATTAAACTAAAGAGCATTATTGATGAATTAAATGAAAGTGGTACTTTAAATGGTGTTCAAGATTTGCCAGCAGTCTGGGAGCGAGTGATTAATAGTGGTGGAGATTATTGATTAGTGTCACAAGGTTATATAGTATAGTAGTCAGTTTTTGTAAAATAATAATAATAAAAAAATATGACACTGGAAGTGGGATGACCTAATATTTTGATTTCACTATCCAGCCGTGCGATTCCGTAACCATCTCACCGTGAAAGCTTGGGTGAAGAGAGCGTGGAGTGAGCTGTCATACGCTAGGGATTAACACTATTAAGTGCTCACTTCACTTATGATTTCACGGTGAGATTTTTACAGAATCGACCGGCGGTACACTAAACTGTTTAAAAAGCTTTCCTTTTTGGAACAATCCTAGTCTAACCCAAAACAGAATCATTATAAAGTTATATTTCTGGGATCAATGCCAATTTTACCAAAGATCATCAAGCCTCATCTAGTTTAAAAAAATATGATTGACATGTAAAAGTGTTTGTACAAACCTACTTACAGAAAATAAATCGTTTATCATTTATCATTTGATACCGTAAAGCCTAAAAACCGCCAACAAAAAGCAGCTAATTTCAAAATGTGCATAACAAACACATAAACAACAATATCCATCATACATGGAGATCACGTGCCCCTGCGCCGGTCACGTCCCGACATATTTATCGCACAGCCACCGCTAACCGAATTCTGTGATGCCGCACCTTCTGAGTTATTGTGGAAAGTTCGTATCTTTGTACATAAGAACATACCTACTACGAGTACATACAGTGGCCTCCAAAAATTAGTTGACATTTTTCCAGTTCAGCTTTATTACCACATTAGGACTTAAATTTAAAAAAATAATCAGGTACTCGTACTCCTAAGGGATTATTGATGATTTTTTATGATAAGTCAAAAGTTCATCATCATCTGCTTAATCTTTTCCCAACTATGTTGGGGTCGGCTTCCAGTCCAACCGGATGCAGCTGAATACCAGTATTTTACATGGAGCGACTGCCTATCTGACCTCCACAACCCAGTTACTGGGTAATACGATACCTAGGGGTAAGACTGGTTGTCAGACTCTCGGCCTTCTGACTACCCGTAAAGACTGTCAAAGATCTACGAATGACAGCCAGGACCAACGGCTTAACGTGCTTTTCGAGGTACGGAGGGGTCTCGGTATGTAAAGATGGTCACCTATCCACGGACCAACCGCGGCAAGCGAAGCTTAACCTGATCGATCGACCTGTGCGGCTGTTATTATTTAGCCACGGGCCCCTCTGATAAGTCAAAAGTTGAATTAGTCAATAATAACGTTAAGCAGTTCAGACATTTGGATCAGTAGACCGTTGATCATTTGGATAATGTGGTGTGTCAAAGCTGAAGTAGAAAAATTTCATATAACTTTTGGAGGCCACTGTATTTATATATCTATATATCTATCTCGTTGGTCTAGTGGCCGCAAGCCCTTTTTTTTTTGTTTACGGGGGAAACCTTCAAAAGGCACCTGGACTTTGGGGAAAAAGACCAGGTAGTGTGGGACTTTTACCTCACTAAAACCACCCCGGTGATCACCATCAGCACATGGAGGAGGTCCCAGCACCTCTTAATAGACCAATCCGGAACCCCCTCAGTGCAACGCCTGTTAGGGCACGTCCCTGGGGAGACTATAAAGGGGTATCCCCTGAGCCTCGCTTTGCACGGCAGCACGTGAGGCCGCAAGCCCTACTGCTGAACATGAGATCCTGGGTTCGATTCCCGAGTCGGGCCAAGAATAAAATAGCACAGAAAAAATCCTCATTAGTAACCCGGAGTCTGGAGTTGTGCTGTTGCTGTCAATAGGCTCACCTCCATACATGGAATTAAGAATAGATAAGACTTAATACGATAATATATTGGCGAAATGTGGGTGTGCTATGGGTGCATCTCTGCCGTTATGTTCTGTTATATATCCTCAGAATACCTCATCTTATGTCATTCACAAACCACATTGCTTCTTATGTACAAACGTCTGTGCACGTAACCGAGTCCGGTGGCCACCTCACCCCCGCACGTACATAAAGGTGTGTTTACACATCGCGGCGGTGATGCGATCAATCTCCATCAGAGAGCGGCGCATTATCAGTTAGTATCCGTCTTGGGTAGATGGTATGCGTAGAGAAGGCGTTGTGTTGTTTTATTGGACCTCGAGATTTTGACACACATCTTCAGATTTTACAGTAGGCCGCAGTCAGTGTTGCCACTTTGTCCTTGAGCTGGCATAGCGTAGTATGGAGTTTCAATAGAATGGGAAGCCGGCTTATACTGGTTTTGTGACGTGCAAACTTCATCCTTTTTACAGTGTATAGGATTGCTTTAGATAAATCAAGTTTTCTGAAAACTAACGTGAATTATCGAAGACCGACTTGAACCGTGCTTTAACACTTCGACATCCTGTAATAACGAAAATCTTCCATTCATGTTTCTGCTCCAGTAGCAGTAGTAGTAGTAGTTGCTGTTTGTGCTCCAGTAGGGTGCGTTGATTGTCTACTTGTCCATCAGTCAGTCGCGGAGCCGTTTTGAACTTATAAGAGACAAAGCATAGATCGTCATTCATTGCCAGTTTCTAGTCTTTTACTCTTTAAAGGACCAGAAACAGGATTGCTTCACAAACTCCACAATCCCTTTTTTAACAGCATCGTAATGTCATTCTGTTTTGCAGCAATTTTCAGGACTTTCTTTTCGATGCCAAGTCTAAAGCTTCTTAAGTTATGCGTGAGAACAGTTTAATGCGATCGTCCATCAAGCGGTTATCGCGCATGCGTTCAACCCGTAACCTTATCTGGCGAGATGAAAGTGACGAAAAATGTACACATTCAAGGAATTATTGTTTTCGGTAGCGAAAAACGTGACGAACAGATCTTGCGACGCCTACACCCATATTTGGGAAAGATGTTTTATTTTGCAGCATTTTTATTGCTTCATGCATTTTCTTGTTAGTGGGTACTTACTTTCTACTTATGTCACTTAGTAGGTACTTAAACTTCAATGTTCTAGAAGCCTAAAAAATCAAAAACTAATGAATTTTTTTTTACAGAGATGCTTAAGAATGAAACTGTAAAAAAAAAGTCATTGAAATCTTTATCTCTTAAAGAAATATTATTTCATCATGGAATAGTTTAACAAATACCTTCTGATCAATGATTACGTACGTCATCTATGAGTAAAGACTTATTGATCATCAAAATCACCATTTCAGCCCAGAATCACCCAGTGCTCTGCTCTTTCTGGTTCTGTGCTTGTTGCTTGCGGTGTTTCCCGTGACTTTGACGATATCATCAAGCCAACGCGCTTTTGGACGGCCCTGGTTTCTTCGGCCTACTCTTGGCCACCACTTGTTCACAGCATTCACACACACATACACCAGGTCACACTGCCAGCGTCACAGCTTTTCGGTCAGCTTTTTATTTTTGCTCGTAGCCCTATTGATCATTCTGCCTAGCCTTTTCCCCACTATGTTGGAGTCGGCTTTCAGTCTAGCCAGATGCAGGTGTACACCAGTATGTTACATGGTGCGACTGACTATCTGACCTCCAAAACCCTGTTATTGGGTAAGACTGGTAAGACTGGTTGTTAGACTTGCAGGCTTGTGAAGACCTGTAACGACTGTCAATGATCCAGGAAAGAAAGCCAGCTTAGCGTGCTTTTCGAGGCACGGAGGACAATTGATATGTGAAACCCTATTGATCTAAATAGAAAATCGGCACATCTTCTGAAACCAGGTCAATACTGCCACTTCTTAACCAACCAACGATCTTTGTTACACCTCACTTAAGCCCCATACATCTTCAGATCTACCATTCATGTTGTCACAACTATATATAGTCATAATTCTTTTTAATGTCCCATTTGATTGAAGAACAGAACTCATAACACATACAAAGGATTAAGAGTACCACGAAGGCTATTCACAAGGCTATTTTACTATGATTTATAATTTGTTTAATTCAAATATCGTGCTTAAAGCTGTACCGGTATATTAGTTCAGCTATTGTTGGTAGTTAGTTGTGAAATATTGCGTAACGCTTTTGTGAAAATAGAGGTGACCCTAGTTTTGGGTTTGTCGTGTGAGTAGGTAGTAGTACTATTTATACTTGGACCTTTGATGGTGTTATGTCAAATGTAGGTTATGTGGTTTTCATTATTGGCAGTAAATAAAAAACTGAAATAGTTTGGTGTGCATGCAGTATAAATGTAACTGTTGAGTATGAAGTAATTATAGATTTAACAACTTTCTGTCTAACCACTTTACGAATGTTTGAAAACATCATTTATTTTTAATCAGGCGATGATCAACCATCCTTTTCAGCCCTATCGCAATGAGCTATAAAACTTCCGTTTATTACCTGTCACCGCCAATTTGTTAACCCAAGAATTTTATCCACAAATGAAAACTCAGATCGGCACGCAACCCTCGCGACAGTGGTGATGCAAAATCAGCGCATTCCTTACTACCCCCGCATGCAGAACAAAGGACCGCATGTACTATTGTAAAAATTATTTAATACAATAAATAAAGAGATCCGCATACCGATATTACATTCATTCACTCATTCCCTCAATCGTTCGGTCGCCAGCCGGGGATTTTTTTTTAATTTTCAAGCACTTCGATTGGCTCAGGCGGCGAGCTTTTGAACTTGAGAATTACGATTTCTGCAGGCTGTCGCTTTGATTAAAGACAGATTGCGTACACCCTCAAATCGGGAGCGATGCTTTTCAAAATATATTAATAATCTTGATTCGTGTCGTGGATGTCTGACGCGTGCGTTTTGTGTTCGAATTCAGAAGCCTTAACGGTCTTATGGTACGAATTTTAACCGGTAGCTTTTTTCCATCCATTCTGTATAGGAAATTTAACAATAAGAAAAATCTGTATGACAGTCCTGTCGGTGTATTCTATAAAATCTCAATGCGAAGACTTATGTGAAGTGAGTTGGTTCTATCTAGGGATTCACTTCAAGCTCACTGCACCGAAGGTTTCACGGTGAGGTATTTACAGAATAGACCGGCTGTTATCGGGGGACGATCAGCTGTATTGATTTAAAATGATGAATTAAACACAAACGAAAAGGTAATCACAATCACCCTATAATGTTCCCACTCCTAGGACACAGGCCTCCTCAGTTTTGGTTCTAGGACATGCTGGTCTCCTCACAAAAAAGTAAAATTATGGTATTGGCTGACCGACCGTATAATTCTTTAAGACATGCAATATTTCAACAGTAAACTTACTGTAGCAGGTGACCCTTGTTTATACAATAAAGGAAAACCCAAAAAGTAATTGTGTGAGGAACGTTATTAAATTCCTAATAATTGTAGACAAAAAAGGGGCAACTCCACACGAAACCGTTACTTCATACAATCCGTTTGGTTCAATCAAAAATTTCATCGGATCTTTAGAAATCTACTAATACGCTAATTCAACATATTGTGAGGGGTCCACAAATAAAAAACGTGGGCCAGTCAAGGTAAGAAAGGGTCAGGCAACTGTTTTTTGTCAAAAAAAACCCCTTGCCAGATGGCCTGGCGTTTAGCGACAAAAAACGGTTCGTGCCCAGACCTTGTGCAAGTAGGGATTGCAATAGAAATTTTCTTAGAAGTCGGTTAAACCTGTGTATTATCAAAGTACATGGATTTGATTGTCTTTATAACGAACTAGCTTCTGCTCACTGCTCGTGTTTTAACATAAAATATTAGGTGAATCAAATATAAACAGGACTTTTTTTATTACTGGTCGCTGAGTGAAGTGACGCGCCTGGTGCTGTTGTATGTGTTAGGGGGGATCATCTAGGGGACTACTGGGGGATTATTGGGGGGGGGGGTATACTGCTCCGGCTCATTTTAGTTTATTGCGCGCCAGTAGCATCATGTATAAGCAGGAGTTATATAAGTCTGTTGAGCAACGACTTATCATATTTTTTTTAACACGGGAGGGCATAAACCTTCCGAAATTTTGCATCCATTGACTCAAGGAAGGAATGGCACAAAAAAAATTCAGTACAGGACGCCGTTTTCACACTGACCAGATAGTGGAATCATTTGTGTGCAATTGGCTAAAGGCACGACCGAATACATTCTTCGATACTGGCATCAAGAAACATCCCCTGCGCTGGAAAAAATGTGTTAATAGAAGGGAAGATTATGTAGAAAAATAAAATATATTCCTTTTTTTACGAGTATATTTATATACTACGTGCGTATTTTTTTTTACTTAAGTCCAGTTTATATTTGATCCACCCACGTATATCCTGTAGTAGTATTCCCGATGATAACTCGGGAATACTACTTATAGCTTCATATTAGTGAAAGAATTTTCGGATTTGGATCAATGCTTCCGAAGATTAACCCCTACATACAAACTCACAATTCTTACTTCTTTATAATATTGGTACAGGTTGGCCAGAACAGGTGACACAAATAATGATATAGTAGCGAGCTAATTGAGGAGATGAGTGCCATAGTAAAGGCTACAAAAAAATTGGCGTTTAATAAAATTTTGACAAATTCTTCGAATGATTGAATACCTTAATTCAAGCATAGTGAATCTTGTAAAATATTACCAGACTGGAATGAAAAGTCACGTCACTCCAATATATCACAGACAGCAGACGTTTACAAAACTACTATGATTAATTGAATATTTTTAGCAAGAAATATTTTTCTCGTCATATATTTAATAAAAACTATCACAATTTATGAAGCCAATATTTTCAGTGACCAGTATTTTGATGAAATTGTTTGCTGACCTTACTCGTCTACGCAGAAACACCATGACGATTTGTCTCTACATAATATAAATTTCTCTATAATTAATGGAGTAAGCAGACGATATTTTGATGTAGCAGATTCATCGTTTAATAACAGGTGGTCAGTTGTTTTTTAGGAATGTGAATGGTGCTGGTACACAGTGTTTCTGGCCGAGTTAATGATTGTTCAATAAAAATCTTAATTTCCTTAAATTATGAGTGGGAAAGTAAAACTACTAGTCGTAAGAATATCTTCTGTGTAGCCTTTTCCCAACTATGTTGGGGTCGGTTTCCAGTCTAACCGAATGCAGCTGAATACCAGAATAACTTTACTTAGCTACTCCCTGTCTGACCTCCACAGCCCAGTTACTGAGTAATACGATACGATCGTATGAATATAAGAACAAACTAGTTTAAGAATGTAAATCATAAAACTAAAATGTGGATAAAAGTTGAGGCTAAAATTAAAATAAACCGTTTAAGGGCCGCAGCCAAGGGATGGCTAAAATTGCTAATGCGGAGTTGGACAATAAAAATAGGTTTTAAGAATCTGCTGCAGCATATAGGCGAAAAATCGAAATTCAACGAGCATTTTTCGTTCTGTTTCAACATGACAAGTTGAGTAGGTACAAACAATTTGTACCAAAGCTAACGTTTTATTATTTTCGAAGCCATGGAATCAGAGTCCATAACCATATTAGGCTTATTAATGCAAATGTTTGCGTTTCGCCCATAAGGCCAAAACCGTTCGGCTATAAATTATGGACATTCTGTTAGTAGCAACAAATTATATAGACGTTCATCTTTTGTCCTTTTTTATCTTTTCCAATCTTACACGGTCATCCTCGGAATTTATGTTTTGATGAGAGATAAAATCTTCCTATCACGTAGAATATTAATTTATTTGGCAATAACGCTTTCGTGGAGTTGAGTTAGCTTGTCAATAATCTTAGTGATGTTCGTTTCCTTTGTAACGATTTGAATTCTTAATTGGCTCATTGGCTTCGTCATGCAATATCCTGGGGATATAAAATGGTCACAGCAGCAGTCAGTCTATGGGTGCCATGTCAGTACGGACCAGTCATTTTTGTACCTGTAGGTTCTACGGACCTGCAGGCATTTTTTGCAGTAATAATATATGAGTACCTGTGTTACCTACGCAGCATTTTCATTTATCCTCGTGACAATACTTAAGGATCGGTAGTAGAACTTGTAATGTATGCATATCTGTTCATATGTACTGTGGCCTGGTTTATGTATATTGTGTACGAGTTTTGTATTTATTGTGTGTGAGTTTTGTATATTGTGCAACAAAAGTATAATTAACTGTAATTTTAGTTTACAACTATATGTCTCTCTAGTTATAAAGTAAGTATTTAAAGTAATCTGTGGAAAACGTAGTGGGTAGCATATTTATCACAGTTTAGTATGTAAGCCTTATTAGAACACGGTAATATGTAGATAATCTGTTTGTTTTTCCTTAATAAATAAATAAATAAATAAATAAATAAATAGACACCAATACTCATCACTCGCCGGTCTAACCTATGTGACAGCCAAGGGAAATATTACGCATCAAGTGATGATAGTTAAAGTAGAAATCATTATGGCTACGGTTGGGTAGCACACGTTCGAAACCAACACAGGAAGAAAAACAAAAGAAAGAAAATACGTTTATTTGCGGTAAATATGACGCAGAGAGAGAACACAAATACAAAAAACCGGCCAAGCGCGAGTCGGATTCGCGCACGAAAGGTTCCGTACCATTATCTATAAAAATGGCGTTTTTTGTATGGGAGTCCCCCTTAAATATTTATTTTATTTTAATTTTATTATTTATCATTACATTAAAAACACAACTGAGTATTTTGTTAATATTTCAAGTGCCTATCTGTTGCCATTATTGATTTCGAGCAAAAAATGGCAAAAAATTGCGTTTGTTGTATGGGAGCCCCCCTTAAATATTTATTTTGTTTTTTTTTTAGTATTACTTGTTATAGCGGCAACAGAAATACATAATTTGCGAAAAAAATCAACTTTCTAGCTATAGCGGTTCTTGAAATGGACTGGAATGGAATCCTAAAAAGAACAAGTTGGGGAAAATATGCGTCAAATCCACGCAAAACGGTTATCGCTCAGAGTAATGCTACGACACTATGCGAGACAGAGCCCCAGCGCTGGGCTACAGCACAATTGTTAAAATGCCATCCTACTAAACATGTTTATGTACCATCATCATCTGCCTAGCCTTTTCCCAACTATGTTGGGGTCGCATCCAGTCTAACCGGATGCAGCTGAATACCAGTATTTTACGTGGAGCGACTGCCTATCTGACCTCCACAACCCAGTTACTGGGTAATACGATACCCCTTGGTAAGACTGGTCAACGGCTTAACGTGTTTTACGAGGCAAGTCGGGGTCTTGGTATGTAAAGATGGTCACCCATCCACGGACCAACCGCGGCAAGCGTAGCTTAACCTGATCGATCGACCCGTGCGGCTGTTATTACTTAGCCACAAGCCCCTAAACATGTTTATGTACCATTCCAATTAAAATAACCTAAGCCTTATGCAACTCCATCTTTTTTCCAGTCATAGTGATGGTGAATTTGGGTAGTGGTTGCATGTCATCCCCTTCGACCTTCGTGACTCACAGAGCCATTTGCTTTTGTATTTATCGGAACGTGCCGTGCGACACGCCGCAAACGGTGCTACAGTACATTCGGGGAAATAGGCTGGGTTATTTTGTATCTCCATATGTGTCTATAACATTTTATCTCGTACTTTTAAGAGAGAAGGTGAGCAAAAGAACTTTATTTAACAGTTATTATTGGTTTGGTTTGCATTGAATGGTTCGTCCCTATGTTCACTATCCAAAAGCCTCGACCAAGACCGGAGGAGGCCCTCCTTGGGCATCTGGATTAAGGGCTTGATTCAAAAAGCGGTACTTCTAAACACGGCCCGCATTGTTAGGAGGTTCCTCTCTCTGGAGCCCTGACCACCGGTAGCTTGGACCCTGTTCCCGATATCGGTGGGCTACTAATGTTCTCTGGAAAACATTCTGTTGTCTATCTTAGATTCTCCAGTTTAACAAGAGTCAGCTGAAAGGGGATGGTGATGGTTTCATAATACTTTCTAAACAAATAGGTATGCCTAAATGTAATTATAATTTTAATGAAGACAATAATCCACTGCCAACCTAGATTACTGCTAGTGCTACTGTTTTCTAGATTTCTGCAATGTACTTAAAACAATCTCCATAGTAAAAAGTGGAGTATTTGAGTCGTAGACATTCATAAGAATCTACATACATTCAGCTCTCTTATAATCCGTTACTTGCAGTAACATTTCATGGTTCAAGACTTGCAGTGATTGAGATCTCAGTTATTTCAATGCTAATATTACTTGGAAATCATTTGTATTTACTGGCCACATTACGTACGTTAATATTACATAAGTTATAAGCAATATTTAAATATGCATGTCACATATTGCTTCCATCTTCCTTGACCCTTTCTCGCTACTAAAAATGTTTATAACCGGCGCACCTTACTTCGCTGTATATCCTCGACTATGGGCAGAGGCCAGAGGTCACGCCGCGTGGCACGGACATCGCCGCCTCACCCAGGGGCTACTTGCCTAGCCCAGTAGCCCCACTGATCGATACTGTGGTATTTTTGTAGGGGGTGAGAGCAATTTGGTCATGGGAGCTAGCCTTAGCAACACCTAAACAAAATTAGAATGATGACCTAAGAGCTAACAAACCATTAATTGAACAAACGCAAAAAACTTTTAGCACTGTGTCCTTGCCAGTAGCCTACTTGCCTATCCCAGTAGCCATATTGATTGATACTGTGGTACTTTTGTAGGGGATGAGAGCAATTTGGTCATGGGAGATAGCCTTAGCAACACCTAAACAAACTTTAAACTTTGACCTAAGAGCTAACAAACCATTTACAAGACAACTTTTCAATTTCTGGTGCAAGGTAGTCTTTGGCATTGAACAAACGCCTTTTAGCATCGTGTCCTTGCGTGACCCACGGTGGGGCTACTTGCTAAAAACACCACAGTTTATTACTACTGTGGATTCTGTGGTATTTTTTTAGGGTGTGTAAACAAGGTTTTAAGATGACCTGTGTGAAAAAATTGGAAAGGCAACTTGAATTGCCTCTGTATTTAATGTTTGGCCCAATATTGTCTTAAAACGAGAATGTCTGCGTTTAAGTATAACCTCAAATATGTTTATGCTCATCTATGTCGAACTATGCTACTGTTCAAAATCTTTTTAAAATGACAATTCTAAAACCATTTTCCTTTACTTGAACATAACTTCGAACAGTATCAACGCGTAATCTCAAATATGCAGCAGTGGTAATTGTTACTTAAGTTTATTTCAATAAATGAAATCAGACATTTTGGCGCTCATGGCTTAAATTTCTTTTACATAACAACTAGCTGTTGCCCGTGACTTCGTCTGTGATCCAGGGTGACATTTAGCCTATCTCCATCTCCAGGTCATGGTCTACCCATGTGCCAAATTTCTTGCCAATCCGTTCAGCCGTTTTAGCGTGAAAGCGTAACAAACAAACATAAAAAAAATTAAATCTTTTCTCTTTATATTATAATATTAATTTAGATCAAGGACTTACTAGAAGTTCACTTATTTAACTGCAAACCACTTATAAAATATTAAATGCGACATCCAGGTATCACACCGATTCTCCGTCCAAAGCTCTGCAAAAGAAATTCTTCTGAAACGTTCAAGTCCCAATACAAACTATCAGACCACACGTCTTCCTACGTACACAGGGGGGTTAAAGGGGGGTGTCCACGTAAGGCGGGGCGGCGATAGCGCCGGCGAGCGTGGCCTGTGGCTATTCCCGCCCTGCCCGCCCTACCCGCCCTACCCACCCGCCCATCACGACACGAGCGTGAGTCAGGGCTACTTCATATCAGAGGCATTAGCAAGGCACAAGGCTGACATTAACACGAAGAGAATTATCGAAGAAGTAGGTACCTATGGAGTTGGGTAGATAGTTTAATTTGACGTAAGCATGAAGTTTGAAGCACGTGCAGGAAATTTGAAGGTAGTAGAAACTAAATAATAAAATAAAAAGGTAAAAGATGAATATCCTGATAAATGTCAATTTATTTTATATCCAGACAAACAAGAGGGCTATTATGGATTATTTTTATGACTACTTTAAAAAGTTTTCTATAGTTGATTTTTTAAAACTTTTCTATAATAGCAGGCACTCTTGTTGTTAAGATCAGTGTTAGCAAGTAAAGCTAATTAATACTCACTTTTTAAATTGTTTTGACCACGTTTCATAATTATATAATCATAGTTATACTTATGGCTAATAATAACAGCCGTACGGGTCGATAGATCAGATTAAGCTACGCTTGCCGCGGTTGGCCCGTGGATGGGTGACCATCTTTATATACCAAGACCCCTCCAACCCTTGGAAAGCACCTTAAGCCGTCAAAAGCCGTCTTAAGCGGTTGTCATTCGTAGATCTTTGACAGTCGTTACGAGTAGTCAGAAGCCCGGAAGTCCGACAACCAGTCTTACCAAGGGTATCGTATTACTCAGTAACTTGGTTCTTGAGGTCAGATAGGCAGTTGCTCCAAGTAAAATACTGGTATTCAGCTGCATCTGGTTAGACTGGATGCCGACCCCAACATAGTTGGGAAAAAAGCGGGGCAGATGATAATCATAGTTGTACCAGCTATTATAATTAATGGCGTAGTTAGTTACAGATTGACCTTCAGTTTACCCAGGTCTAAAACTTAGCAAACAAATTGTAGCGAAAGGAAGATAGTTATACATTATGCATTTACATGTGCAAGTATCTTCAAGTATATACTTCCGACAGTCATATAGATCTATCACTCCCATGCTCTCAATACCAGAAAAACACAATAAAAAAAGAATAAAACAAGAAGTTTCATAAAAAGTTTTAACGAACTTTTTACAAACAAAGCGCATTCAAAAACTTCATCAAAAAATTTTTCATTCAAGAAACTTGTTTGTATTTTTTGTTTAAAAACTAAGCTGTAAATTACACGGTAAGTAAATCCCAATAAAAGTGCATAAAAAATACGTAAGAAAAACATTCCTTGATGAATTAGGTGTCGCAAAAAATATGCAAAATTATCACCCTTTCAAGTTTTTTCTTAGTGACTTAGATACCGAGATAGAATGTACTCGTTATATGGTAATTTACAGGTTTTTTCAACCTGATTCGTTATATGGGAGACCACTTTTTGTGGTGGTTGGAAGAACAGTGCAGGACTCGTACCCGGTGCTATTAATACTAATATGGATTATTTTTTTGAGTTGCTTCTCTATTTGTAGCAAAAGAAGAAACCGGAAGCATTTTTTTGATTATGTCAGACTAGCAGCACTTGCCCCACGTTTTCACCCTCATAAGTCTCGATCCCGTGAGTACCTATATCGGGATAAAAATCTATCCTATGTCCTAATCCATGGTGTACCCATGTGCCAAATTTCATCCAAATCAGGTTAGCCATTTTAGCGTGAAAGCATAACGAACAAATATTCAATAAAATCAAATATTATCTCTATTCATTTTAGTTTGCAGAAAAATCAAATCTTTCCTCTACCAATTTTACACTACGAATTAGGGTCTTATTCCACCGGTGAATGCTTAAACGAATATTTCGTTAATTAATTAAATAAAATTGCCTTTTACAAGAATGGACCATCGATTCCATATGTCAAATTCGGCTGTCCTTAAAGATGTAGGAAAGTCCAGCGGGGCAATTGCGTACACACTATCAGTAGCAATAGGTTTCATTTTGAAAGTTTAACAACATTCATTGCGTTATTTACGTTGATGAGCAAACACATTTTTCTAACATATGGAGCAATGTATTAGCAATATGCTTCAAAATAATTAAAACTGATAGTAATAGTGAGTTACGCAATTAGGGTGCAGGACAGTATCTTAGGACCTCATAAGACTGAGTTCAGTTTAAAAAACCAAACCAGCCGTGCGATTCTGTAACCATCTCACCGTGAAAACTTGGGTAAAGTGTGCGCGGAGTGAGTCGTCAATAGTGTCAATCCCTAGCATTAGCACGACTCACAGCTCACTCTAAGCTCACTTCACCTCAGTTATCACGGTGAGATTTTTCCAGAATCGACCGGCTGGATACATAATTATGTTAGGTACTCGTACAAAGGTTCCAGAAAACAAAACATAACATACGGTACCTCATTCACGTATTGACCGATTTTTTCACCTAACATCCTGCTTAAGCCTTTTCCTATAAAAAGTGTACCACGTGCCACCCACATTATAGGTTTTTTATACCATTTTTATTAATAGTGCCCACCTGACGATACTAGAGAAAACAGAAAAAAGATTTTTTTTTTTACGAAAGTGTTTTATGCATTTATTTAATCGACCTGCATTCGTCCACTGCTAAACATCATCTGCCTAGCGTTTTCCGAACTATGTTAGGGTCGGCTTCCAATTTAACCGGATGCAGCTGAATACCAGTATTTTACACGGAGCGACTGCCTATCTGACCTCCACAACCCAGTTACTGGGTAATACGATACCCCTTGATAAGACTGGTTGTCAGACTTTCGGGCTTCTGACTACCCGTAACGACTGTCAAAGATCCTCGAATAACAGCCGGGACCAACGGCGTAACGTGCTTTCTGGGGCACGGAAAAGGTCCACTACTTATATACACGGTCGGTATATATATAATACACGGTCCACTGCTGAACATGGGCATATAAATAGAAACCAAGCATAACTACGAAAAAGGAAATTCGCCAAAATTATCCCACTTAGCAAACGTACCACCACCACCAGCGGCACCACCACCACCGCCACCACCACCACTAATGGCCTTTTACGGCATAAATATGTAAATAATACCAACCGGTCTATTCTGCAAAAATCTCACCGTGAAAACTTAAGTGAAGTGAGCTTGTAGTGAACTGTCAATAGTATCAATCTCTAGCATCAGCTGGAATGACATCTCACTTCAGTTCTCACTTCGAAGTTTTGCACGGCTGGTATGTTTTAGCAGAGAAGCAAGGAACCGATATGTATTTTTTAACTTAAGAAAGAGAAAGTTTATGTATTGACAAGTAATATGCGTGTGGTACATACATGTTCTAATACCTCGAGATCCACTTTTGCAATTTAACAAATACATATTGATAATTCCCTATAATTTTCTTTAAATTGCCATATATTCCTAACCAGCGGAGCATATACTTAAAAATCTAAACTGACAAAACTAGATCTTGTCACGCAAATATATGACAGGTGAATGCTGAACTTGAGTGGACGGTTGCGCCATCTGCACATCGCTGGGCGAACTAATCTTTGATACCGTACGGTTTTACGATCTTCCAATTTAGTGTCGCGTTCCGTAAAACGAGGAGCTAAAATGGTGCATTTTTGAGAATGGTTCATAGTGATAAATTATGGAGATTCGTTCAGGTATACGAGCTGTGGTGGCCCAGTGGTAACGGCCGCGACGCGACTTACAATTTGTAGGTCAAAGAAAGAAAAAAAAAAGAAAGAAAATACATTTATTTGCTGCAAATATGATGCATAAATATAACACAAACACAAAAAATAACAAGTTGGGGGAAAGCATGCATCACATCCACGCAAAACGGTATAGGTTCGAAACCAGACCGTTGTTGTACTTTGTGTAAATTATTTTATCACCGCTGCTCTCAAAACGGTGAAGGAAAACATCGTGAGGAAAACGGTATGTCCTAGAACCAAAAATTCGAAGACATTTGACATCTACCAACCCGCACTTGGACCGCGTGGAGGATTACGGTCCACTCCCTCTCACCGGGAGAAACAAGTGTCCCAGCAGTGGGAACATTATTAGCTGATTACGCTTATACTGTTCAGGTTAGGCACTTTGCACCTTTGTCGTGTGACAGATAATACGATATTCCCTAAATTTATCTTCATGAGATGCCTTTTCTAAAAGTGGACTGAAATAACTTGATTTTATTTATAGATCATATACATACATGTCATCTCATCAGTTTTGCTTTTGCCACATTGTAATATGTTGAAACTTACTCAGGTCTCGAAAACCTCAAAAACTTACGCAGGTCTGACTAGCGAAACATTATTTATTTTTACAGTGACCATAAGTCCCATACTAAAGATTGGAAAATAAGTTTTTCCTGAGCAGACATTTTAGCCGTCCAAGCCATTGTCCAAATAGTTGCAGAGTCGCTGCTTCTTAAACATCGTCACGGCGAGTGGTGATCGAGCGCGTGGTCACCGGTCATGTTCTTACGTTTGTCCTCCCATATGTGTAAATAGGGCTGACACTCAGTACCCAAATTTTCTTTGCAAAAAGCAAAAAACTAATTAATCTATTTATTTATATTTACATAATTTAACAAGCTAACAGTATTAAAATAATATACCCATACATACATACATAAAGGGGGGAACCCTTTATGTATGTATGTATGGGTATATTATAATCAAAGGGCATCAAAAAATTTGTCCTCATTGCTGTTAATAGGAAAAGTGCCCAAAAGGCCTGCAGCATTGCCACATTGTACGGCAATACAGATTCTTTATATATTATTTTGGCCAAAAAAATAGGCCAGCCCTCTGAGAAGAGTCGACCAACCGCTTGGCGATGTCTTAAAAACTAAATAGGCACTCAGGCCCTAGTGTTAACCCAGAACGGCTCGAAAATGTAGGTTCCAAAAAGCAATTAAATTACCCATTCAAATTATGCCGATAAACCGAAAGAAGCCGACTGAAAAGGAAAGAGTAGTCTGATTGAAATTTTTAGGATGTGAAGACAATTTTTAATCTTAATCCTCTGGTCATAAAGTTGAGTATAAGGATCACATCAAATTGTATGGTGGCACAGCTGTTCAGTAAAGCTTTACTAGAGAGTAGATGAAGATCAAGTCCTGTCATCATCCATCACCTAGAAAAACAGAGTGTCACATTGAAAAAGTTTTGAACTTTGTGATTTGACAAAACTTTTTTAAAGGAGGTCGATACTCGTACTTTGAAATACGATCCATTGGGTCTTGTGATGACCAAATAAATAAAAGCAATTTGCAAGTTTTCAGTCTTTTAAAAAGACACAGCCCTAAACGTAGCACGGTACAGTTCGCCTATTGTCTCTGAGTCCGTTGCTTGGCCATGACTACAAGTCATTACGGTGGCTATGACGAAAATGAGCTTAACGATTGTAAAAATAGCAGCATTTAGGGACAATGAAACTGAGAAACTTAATAGATTTCTTATATTCAGTGCAGTATTTATATATAACTGAAATACCTACTGCAGTATCTAAGATAATTCACAAGTCAAAATGTGCAAGTGCTCTTTATACTGATATGGTTTAAAATTCAAAACGAACTTATTTTGGAGCGGGAGCAAAATTGCAAGAATTTTAGGTATGTATATGCATAAGTAATATATCAATAAAAATATACTTTATCTTCTATTAGATTAAGTATGATCAATGGAAAGCTTAGAGGTGTCCTCTAGAAATGCATACACATATCTTTATCATTGGTTTCTGTTGAAACAGTATCTCTAACGAATTAATTCTCACCAACTCTCCCAACCAAAGCGGAAAACCTAACATTTCCTACTTTGCCAATCTTTCCATACTCAGATAAAACCAGAAATCGCTCTGCAGTTTCGGTTGAGTCGTCTGCCTGCACATTAGTTGCGTCCAAATGACAAACGTCATGTGCGGGGTAAGTTAACGATCTTAACGCTTTGCTGCCCCTCAAATTATCTGAGCGACCATTGCTCCGGTGCTCCCTGGCTCAGAACTGCTTACTGTATGTCCAACGCTTCCGCGTTTAGATAAGCTTTCCTGTTATTTTCTTAAGATGAGTAGGAGAAAACCAGGAAGTCTTATCTATCTTCTCACCTATCTCTTCGAAATTGTCAGCAAAGGTTGAAGAATGATAAAATATTCTGACTCTTCTAGCAAAACCCATCGCCTATTGTATATTTTGTAGTGTTCGATGTATTTTTATGCTATGTATTTTTGTGGTGTACAATAAAGTACCTATGTATATAAATAAATATACTGTAGTTTGAAGGATGCTGAGTAAATGATGTACTCAGATAAACCATCTTTTTGACAAACAAGAAACGACAACTAATATATTGTTTAGAATTAGCATTACCATTCAACGTGGCAGTGCCGCCAATCTTCTGGACACGTTTCCGGATGACAGCGATGCGGACGAGTACTTCAACTCCTATGTAGCTAGATAGCGCACATAATCTTAAAGAGATTGAGCGTTATTCTCATGTAATAATAAATCTTGATGAATTCATGTTGAAATAAATATTTTGCATTTTTTTTTTAATTGTCCTTTTTTTTGTATTTATTTGTATATGTAGTTACTCATTTAATTTAGAACTTAGTGTATAGTTATATGTTGTTAAATGATAAATTGACGTGTTTTATTCCAGAAGCTATAATTTCGAAACCATGCTTGTCATGCTACAAAGACAAAAACTAGAGAACGCAACACATTTCTCTCACAATACCGCATGCAAAATCATATGTACACAGATGCACAGATTGACTGACACACATTTGATTAGACCAACAGCCACAATAGATAGCAGAAAATAAATGGGCCATAAAATCTAATGACAGGAAAGTAAAATCAAACACAGAAAGACATACAACGGCGTTTCCTTTGACCACATTGAGAGCCTTTATCATCCCTTTATCTCGGTGGGGAACAGGCGACGATTGTTCACAACAACGTTATCAACCTACAGGTATGTAAATATTCTGTGCTGGGTTTACTTAAGAATTAGTCGCCTCATATTGTGTCGCAGAATGATGTAAGTCAGAAAATTAAACGTGATTTGTAGTTGTATAGGGGAGATTGACTTTTGATGACATTTTGGTAGCGTATGCTTTATTGAATGTAAAAATTTGATTATAATATGAAAACTTTTTTGACGACGGTGGTCAAGTTAAAATTGAAACGCACATATTGATAGGTGCTGATTTGAAGTCCAAGGGTAAATTAAAAGGAAAAGTAATCTTAGTTTAAATGACAGTTGAAAAAGTTAGTCGGATACGTCTGAAAGTTCTGGATCATATTAATAAATTACAGCTTACAGATTGATAGTAAAAATATGATATAAAGAAACACTTATAATTAATGCATGATTAATACTATCAATGGTTTATTTAATGTATCGATTATTACTTTATAAACGATCTATCGATAATGAACACTATTAAAATGTCCTATAAAGTTCATGCTGGAGATCATAATCGAATGCACTTTAAAGCGCAGTATATCTACCTTATTAAGACCGTGACTCGTTTTTCTTATTAAGTCATAAATTAAGTCATCTATAGTGTTATCAGATTCATAAATTTATATCAATATGGACAATTATTTCAACAATGCAAACATTCCGAAATTCCATCAATTTTATTTTTCATATTTTTTTGTTAATGAAAAAATATCTTGATTCACATTTTTTCATCTTTCATATCTCTGTTACGTACACTATAAACAATTTTTATTTGCCCACGTTAGGACCTGTGTCCGTTTTGATTACACGTTCTCAGATAACACACTGTTTTATTTAATTTAGTCATTCCTGTGTTTGTCTCGTCTTGATAACACAGTAATTTATAGAGGCCAGTAAAGCTATGCTTTATGATTATTTCATTCTTGATTGTCTTCACCAGTATTTACATTCTGTATCTCCTGTATTGTATGCGTCCGTGTGATTACACAATTGTTTGTGCCTTTTATAACCTCACGATGTCCTTTAGCGTGAATCCTTATAATAATATTATGAAGCTCGTTAACAAACGTTTATTGCATACCCTACTTATGTCAAGTTTGTAATGTAATTACGCAATCAAGGAAAATTGTTACAGAGGCTATTTTAATATATGTATCTTTATACTGTGTAACAAGTCATCTATCTCTTGTTAATTCTATCAGTAAGTAATTTAATTTCCGTCTTCTAGCGGCCTAGCGGAAATAGTTCTATTAATCATACAGGTTCACAAAGTGGCTTTAAGTAATATCTCCGTTACCGTACGCAAAATACGCGCATTGACGTGGAGTTGCGGACACCAGCCCGTGTTACCTATTACCTATTAATATCTCTTTGTAACTCCAGGAAAAAGAACAGTCGTCCACAGACTTATTATGAAGCAACCTTTAGTTTCATAATAAAGGTGAAGCTCCAACATGCTGCAGGCCTTTGATTAATACAATATATAACAGATAAGCTACTTAAGCAGGCGGTTTCTATTGCCTATTGCGATTTAGGTACAACGCGTGACCGCTTCATTTAGCTTCAAGCGATACTTGTTGATGCCTCTTTTGTTAGTAATATTATAGGATTAGATTAGTAATATAGGAAACTATATAACAATGCATATATAGTCACGAAATATCTTTTTAATGGATATTTATAAAGTTTTGGGCCAACCAGATCTAAAATACAGTCGTACCAGCGACACGAAGAAGAAGAAGAATGGATACTCGTATATAAGATGGCTAACGTGTATTTTGCTTTTACTCAGTCAATCAATTCAGCCTATCGCAGTCCACTGACGTAGGCGTCTCCTAGGCTGTGACAGAACATCCTGTCCAACACTCCAGGACTCGTTTACTCTACCGGCCATCGATCCGTAGACAAACATGTCCAGCCCTGCTTTTAGTAATTCACGGTAATTATCAAACACGGATAGATTCTGTTATTTTTAATGGCATGGCGGTTCTAAAACCAGCTAACAGGCCACAAAACTAAACAGAGACACCAAAAATCAATATCCATCAGTACTGCCCATTGAATAATATTTCCATGCATATCAAATGCGGAACGATCTTGTTTGTCCAACATAATTTATGTGGCACATTGTCCAACGGAAGCTGTAGGCTCGTTCCGTTAATCGTCTGACGAAAAAATCTAATAAAATGGCCCCTCTGGTCAGCCATTAGCAACGAACCGTGATTTGTGCCATAAAACTATATAAATTATTATTCATGGTTTTTTCGCCATGCCCTGCAATTGACTGGTGCCGTACATTCATTTATCAATAGTATAATCTGTGATAGTTATTCATACTGAGCTCGATTTATTGGCAGGTAGGGGGTGGAGTCGCTTCCGTGGTGCCACGCGTTTGTTTTGTGAATAATTTCTGATAACATGTAAATTATGTAAACAAAGAAAAGATTTGATTTTTGTATGTCTGCATGTTATGCTATAACGGCTGAACTGATTTGGATGAAATTTGGCACAGAGGTATACCAGAACATGGAGAAAGAACATAGCCTTTTCATCCTGGATCGTAGACGAAGTCGCGGGCAACGGTTAGTTAGAATATAAACACATAACGTAACATCACGCCTGTGACCCACGAAGATTTAGACAGAAGTACACTTCTGTCTAAAGCGTGTGGCGTCTGTACTATAGGTACACCTATAGTACAGACGTCAGCCCATCAAACTATTATAATCTGTCAAATTTCTTTAATAGATTTTGAACTTTATCGCTAAAGCATTTGGATTCAAAGTTGATTGTGAAAATTTGACAGTTTACCTAAATCCAAATTTCGCCAGTTATGTCTAAGTCACTTGTAATATGGATTAATGACGGGAATGATATATATTATTTGTAAAGATGTTGGACAAATGCCGCGTAGGTATGGGTTATATTAAAAAAGAATGTAGCTAATAATAACTTTTTTGAAAAGCAAACAGTTGTTGGTTGTTATATTACGAAACTCTACTCGATTATTATGCAAAAACAACGCAAGTAAACAAAAAAAATGTAAAATGTTAGCACATAGAACAAAAATACCGAAAATGTTATTTTTAGCACTTCCAAGACAAATCAAACTGTCAAATTGCTCAGTCAACATTGCCATTTCCTTCAGATTATTTTGACAACTTTTCCGCAATGATAAGACTTTATTACTGGCTACACTTTTATGCCACATAAGACAAGAAGCAAACAACTAAGAATTCAAGTTCAGCATGAATCATAGTTTCATTGTAACATTGCTAAACGGCCAAGGCAAAATATTATACGGGTTTATTTTATCATCTACTCCATTCTCTTCTCTGTTCTCTCCCCTAAGGTGAAAGGTCGCGTGGGGCACACGACGGTCAGTCGCGAATGGTACCGACTGGGACCCACACTCACGTGCTAAGTCCCCATTTCATAACCATTACGTTATGCGTATGCCGATAGTGCCAGAATACTCAACGAAACTACGCAATGGTTTGAAAACTATTCAAATGTAACGTTATTCGTGACGTAATGATTCGATACCCAATCGAAGCGTTTGATTTTTGGTTATTATAGAGTGTTGGAGATTTGAGTTTTATTCAGTTTTGTTACAGTCTAATTTGGTGTGGATTTATTTTGGGGATAAAGCTGCACAATACTGGAAATGTAGTTAGATATACGTGGTTGTAACGATATGAATCTTTGTGGTTTTTGTGATGCTTTTGGGATATTGGATATTTTGCCCTATATTAATATTAGTAATGCAGAATGCTCAAAGTGATGTTATTATTTAGTGTAAGAATGCTGTGTTACGCACTGGCTGAGATAAGAATCTTGAGGTTATAACATAGCCAATTGTTCACTCTCCTTGCAATATTTTTGTTGTTTTGATGACTCCAAATTAGGTAAATGGGATAGGCAGTAGCATTTTCTACTAAATCAGCTGTGTAAGCCACTCCAGTAAGAGAAAAACTATTTTACAAAAAAAAAAAAAAAACATCATTTGTTTAGCCTTTTCCCAACTATGTTGGGGTCGGCTTCCAGTCTAACCGGATGCAGCTGAATACCAGTATTTTACATGGAGCGACTGCCTATGTGATCTCCACCACCCACTTACTGGGTAATACGATATTGCTTGGTAAGACTGGTTGTCAGACTTTGGGCCTCCTGACTACCCGTAACGACTGTCAAAGATCCACGAATGACAGACGGGACCAACGGCTTAACGTGATTTTCGAGGCACGGAAGGGGTCTCGGTATGTAAAGATGGTAATAATTTAATATTTGTTTAATAATAATTTATTTGGCTCTCAAAGTACAACAAAAAACTTAATAGTTATACTTAAAAGTACAGTACAATTTACTAAGGTATGGTCACCCATCCACAGACCAACCGTGGCAACCGTAGCTTAACCTGATCGGCTATTATTTTTTAGACACGAGCCCCTCAAAAAAAAAAAACAACCGACCTCCAAAAAAGACACTACAAAGTGAAAAATAACGTTAATTTCGGAAGTCGGTGTCGTTGCGTTCCCATTTTCGTTGTTTGCCACCGACTTAAGTTATTTTTCTATTTGTAGTATATTTTTTGGAGGATGGTTGTTTTTTTTTTTAAGTTTTTATATTTCACTTTTTTTTTCACCCCACACAAATTCGTATAACACTACTTGCTATGAAAATATCAGTGACAGGAAGTTATTATAACATCATCAATATACACTAAGTGGCAAAAATACATATGATTGAAGCTAATTCAAAAACTTACCGAGCAAAGTAAATAAAATTTATATGGGACCACCCCTCCATATCCTCCCTATCCATTAAAAAAGGAATGTTTGAAATAGATTAACGATTCCCGGAGACATCGCGTAACATACGTATAAAAATAATTTGGTTTACTTGAATTTTTACCAGTAATTTTAGTTTAAAACTCCTAAACCGATTTTGATGAATATTCTATGGGACTAATCTGAAAGTATATCCTTTCAAATAAAAAAAGAATGTTGCAAATCGGCTTATAAGTAACGGAGTTCTGAGGTAATAATAATTGCACATATCGTATCACACCATGTCGCATTGCAATGCTGCATTTTACTTATGGCTGATTTCACCAATTAAGCTGATGCGATTAGTAAATCTAAACTGAGTTCAAGAGCTTTCAGTGTCAATATTCCACAAGAATTATGATACAGACTGCTCTTAAATGCGGTTTAGTTGTGTTTCATTGGTGAAATTCGCCCTTAGTTTCTCATATTGCACTTTTTAGGAAGATACATTTATTTTTACTTAAAAACTTTCTTTTGTCGAATCCAAAATTGAACTCAATTAACCAATGAAAGGTTATTTTGCCGTTATCAGTGATATGACCGACAGTAACCTTTCAGAACGCTACCAATTTCCCTTATCTTCGCGCCAAACAAACTGTTTGGTGACCAGTCATCCATCTACATACTTATTTACATACCTATCAAGGAACAAGTTGCCCATTGTCGTTTGACACCGCTCGAGTTGTAAAACTACCGGAAAAACCGCTGTAAAACATTCAAAGTTCAACCTTATACTTTTAACATAAACTTTAAATTCCAACTGTAGACGTTAAGAGAAAATTTACAGAAAAAAAAAGTGTCAGCACAAGTGAATTTTAACTCTACGCATTCAATGTTTAAAGTTTAAAATTGTTTGACGTATTGAAGAACGGTTAGCAACAATGAAGGAGCCTATATACCGCCCGCACGTCCTCTCTAGATAAGATAAGGGCCACCTGAAATGAAGAGAACGACACCAATATGGTGCTAATGATACCGATACCACTGGTGCTAGACCGGTAATTAATTTGTCGAACGATAAAATACCGGTCGAAGATAGCCGGCGACTTCATTTTGTAAAAACCTTTTAGTTTCTTGACTGTAAACATGTTTTTGAGGGTATGTTTAAGAATTGAAAACATTCGTTCATTTGTCTAAAACAAATGTGTGTGTTTGTGTTTGGATAAATTCAACTTGCCATTCGAAGACATAGCGCATCTATGGCGCATCTTAGACCCAGATTTTATAGCTTTTCTGTCTTCACCATCCAGTCCTCTTTAGGAACAGGTTAGTCTATCTGGCTGGAAGGCTTCTCTGTATATACCACGTTTTGGCTCTTATTTAGAGACAGTAATGAAACACATTCTTCGACATCTTTTAAAACATATAGACAGAGTTTGTGTTAAAACTCTAAAGCAGTTCTACTTACTTACCGATGAATACTCAAAGAAAATTCTTTTAGTTGACTGTCTGTAAACATGTTATTGAGTGTAAGTTTAAGTAGTGAAAACTTTCGTTCATTTGTCTAAAATTCAAGTTTTTTTGGATAAATTTAACTTGCCATTGGAAGACAAAGCTCTATTATGGCGCATCTTGGACCCAGATTTTATAGATCCTCTGTCTTCTCCATCCAGTCCTCTTTATCAACAGGTCAGTCTATGTGGTTGGAAGGCTTTTCCAATAAAACCCTGTTCTAGACCACAATAGGTACTAACATACAAAATGTAAAAAGAAAAAAGCGTTCCAGCATTGACACTTATTTGGAGACAGTAATGAAACAGATCCTTCAACGTCTTTTAAAACATACAGACAGAGTTTGTCATTAAACTCTAAAGCAGTTCTACTCATTTACAGATCAATTCTCAAACAAAATTCGTCTCTTAGTACCAATATGCGGTCGATCATCCCACATTCCGTGTATTCTATCTCCGTATAGTACTAGTTCCTTCACTTCCTATGACCCTCGCTTCTCAGAACGGTCCGTGATACCAAACCCCTGTGAATTACATAATGATCACCTATTTCGTGAACATGAGACACCTCACCTCTAGACGGTTTAGAGATGGGTCCTGTCGATATAGAAGATTTCGTGTTACCCGAGCATTTTCAGCTCTCAATGTGGAGTAATTACGCAGTTGTTGCCTTCTGGTCTTAGCACATTTTAAATAGCATTATCAATAGTGAATATTCTAATTAAAACTAAATAAAACAAATCCCATAATGTACAGACGCCAGCACATCAAGCTACCCGAAACTGTCAAATTTTCCCAATCAACTTTAAACCTTATACGTCAGTGATAAGGTTGAAAATCTATTAAAGAAATCTGACAGATTGTAGTAGCTTGATGTGCTGACGTCTGTACAAGCCAAAATAAATGTTGTCTCATTTAAATCAACTTCTTGTTCCAAAAAGTTAAACTGTCACAAAAAAATAAGTTTTGCTTTTATGTCTTAAATTCAGCTACTTATACACTGTCTACTGCGTAAGTTTTTTGCTAGGTTTATAAATTGATTACTTTTCGAAACCAATACGAATAATAACAAAGCTTAAAACATGCACTAAATTATAGCATCAAAAACTATCGACAAATCCCCTCCCTACGTTGACCGTATCACAGAGCGCGAGTTATTTCCATAGCTAATTGCAAATTGCGCGGGCCTGTCAACGCATGCGCGATAATGTGTCATAAAACAACACTAGACCACGTTCATGACCACAGACCATGATTACCAAGGAATTGCGGTTGACCCTCCCGGTAAACTTTGGTGGTTTGAATTTTGTGGGCAAAATTGGTTGGTTAATGTATGGAACAGAGATGGAGAGCAGTTGATGCACGTGGTGCTAATCTGATAGTAGGATCAAGCTTTGTGATAATATGATCAGAGGGGTATAATTGCATAACACACTGACAGTGGGAGGGGCTTGTGGCTAAGTAATAACAGCCGCACGGATCGATCGATAAGGTTCAGCTGCGCTTGCCGCGGTTGGTCCGTGGATGGGTGACCATCTTCACACACCAAAACCCCTCCGTGCCTCGGAAAGCACGTTAAGCCGTTGGTCCTGGCTGTCATTCGTGGAACTTTGACAGTGGTTACGGGTCGTCAGTAGCCCGAAAGTCTGACAACCAGTCTTACCAAGGGGTATCGTACTACCCAGAAGCTGGGTTGTGGAGGTCAGATAGGCAGTCGCTCCATGTAAAATACTGGTACTCAGCTGCATCCGGTTAAACTGGAAGCCGACCCCAACATAGCTGGGAAAAGGCTAGCTAGTGACTAACAGTGGGAATGGCTTTCATTTCGACAGTTCAGCAACATTGATTGCGTTTTTACGTTGTTGAGCAGACAAATTTTTCGAACATATGAATCAATGTGCTTGATAGTGTGTTACGCAATGGGTGCAGTTTCATGTACGAAAATTATTTCAAAATATATGTGACAAATTGTCAAGTGCGCGTACACTGCTACGTTTTCATCATCAGCCTAATAGCAGTCCACTTCTGGATATAGGCCTCTCCTATTGCACGCCATTCATCTTGATTTTCGTCAACTTTCATCCAGCTGCTACCAGCCATCCTGAGAATATCGTCGCTCCACTTAGCCTAAGGGCGTCCCACTTTACGTTTCAATCGCGGTCTCCACTCAAGAACTCCTCCACTCCAACGGTCATCGGTTATAGGGATAATATGGCCGGCCCATTGCCACTTCAGCTTGATTATTCTGTGAGCTATGTCGACCAATTTGGTTCTCTGCCAAATCACCTCGACGCGGATTTGATCCCTCAAAGAGACTCCAAGCATAGCCCGTTCTATAGCTCCATGCTGAGCGATCTTGAATTTATGGACCAGCCGTACCGTGAGCACTACCGTACGGTGCATTTCGGCTCCGTAAGTCATAGCTGGCAGGACGCACTGATTGAACACCTTCGTCTTTAGGCTCTGTGGAACACGCGACGAGAAGACTCGACGAAGCTTCCCAAACGCTGCCCAGCTCAGCTGAATTCTTCTGTTAGCCTCCCTCTCAAAGTTGTTCTTACTAAACTGCAGTTTGACCGAGGTAAACGTATTCTTGAATAACCTTGAGAGCACCGCTATTGCTGTCAATGGCTGGCTGCTACGTTCGGCTGTTGATAAATCATTCAACCAATTACAACAGTTTTCGCGCGCTCGGCAATTTGTCGATTTTGCGATAATTTGTGTTCGAGAAAAATTGGCCTTAAGTCTACGTTAGACGCGCGCGTTTTTCCCGATTTATTTTCGCTCATTGAATTTTTAACGCACTGCATAGCTTGAAAATCCAACAATGTGTTTTTTTGATTCGCTGAGATGCACTCTGTTTGGTTCTCAATGCTCGGTTCAACACCGAAGTTGAAAATCCAGTGCTCGATAAAATCCAGCTGTGATATTTTTACGTCCGTGCAAACGTGGGCTACTCGTAAGTCATTCAAGCGAGTATTGAAGAGTTAGAATCGCCATTTGTTTCTAAAATTTAATCCTGATCAAACGACGACGACGACGTCAACGTGGACGTGTTTCAAACTCAAAGCAATCTTGTAGCAAAAAACACAATTTTGATCAAACCAATTTATAAAATCAGTGAAAGAAAGCGGCTACCGTGCTCGTCCCAAAATTGTTGGCAACATCACATTTTTTCGACATTTATCACTCATAGAAACCGACATTGAAGTACAGTTTACAATAAGTACGCTAACTAATCTCTTTGGCGGTCCACGTACGAAGGTACGAATATCAGAGAAAAAAAAACTGCAACAAAAGTCCGCCGACAGATCCATCATATTTCGAGATGGATCTTAAGAAATTTAACACTATTATACTGGTAGACCTTTAATACCATTATTTGGCCAAGATACGGAGGAATTTTTAATCGATGTCCGCAAAGCAAACACGGGTGGCGGGTGCTAGCTTCAAACAAATTCTTCGCGGATCGTTTCACATTTTGAAAAGGACTTTGCAATGAAATACTTACAACGTTATAGACCGCACTTCACCAAATCAAGACTGTTGAATAATAAACCTTATTTTTTGAGAAATAAGGAAGGTGTACAATCAAGTCAACTGTAGTTGGATGCTGGTAAAGTTTAAAAAAATAATCATGTTAGAACTTCACGGTAGCAGCAGAAATTTTATAGGCGGTTAAACTTGCTTTGAGTTTTTTGAGATAAAATTTATCGAAGTTTCCGTAAAAAATGTTAATATTTATAGAGGTCACAAAGGAACGCAATATTAGCCCAAACGTATGTGGTCAAAAGTTTTCCTACTTCCGTGTCTATTCTTAAAGAAATTCAGCTGAACAAACAAAATTATAATTATGGCCAATTTTGGACAACTTTACACTTTTTTATACTTATATTTTTTTTACTAAAACATCATATCCCATAGAATTTACATATATTTTGTAAACACTAAACCTACATTGGTTTTACTTATAAGCATTTATTAATTGTTTTTAGGACCATTAATAACACAGGCAAAGTACTACCTTATCAAGCTGTACAATCACGCACAGACGCCTGAAGCCACTCGAAGGCATAGAAAAGCACACGTGTCGATGTGGCTTAATCCACGGCTTTGCCTCATAATCCGACCACCCAGCGAACGACCAACCATTATTATACTGCCCACAGAAATAGTACCCCCATTATTATATAGAATGGAACACATAGGTGCCCTTATTATTTTACGCTATAAAATCGAGACCACCTACGTCACGGTCGTTTCTTTTTTGCACAAAACACTTTTGTATGCGAATGTAATGATGCGTTCGTGAATTTTATCAGTTTTCGGGTATTTAGATTTTATTTCAATTGTAATGTTGGCAAAGGATTTTTTTTCTCTTAAAATTGTCGTAAATTCGCACTTGACTTGTGCCCTTAACTATTGTTGGTACGTGTTATTGCACATTGTATAACGTACGATTTTCTTTTTGAGCGACCAGCTCAGAGTGTACAACTGATTGAACTTTTTGATCAGCGTGAAATTGACGTTTGCATTTCAATAAAATTGTCATGTTAAGGATTTGAATGACTTGTGGCTACGTAATCACAGCAGCACGGGTCGGTCGATTAGGTGAAGGCCACGGCTCGTCCGTGGATTGGTGACCATCCTTACATACCAAGACCCCTGCCTCAGAAAGTAGGTTACACCGTTGTTCCCGGATGTCATTCAATCTTTGACAGTCGTTACAGGTCGTCTGAAGCCCAAGAATCTGACAATCAGTCTTACCAAGAGGTATCGTATTACCCAGTAACTGGGTTGTAGAGGTCAGATAGGCAGTCGCTCCATGTAAAATACTGGTATTCAGCTTCATCCGGTTAGACTGGAAGCCAAACCCAACATAATTGGGAAAAAGCTAGGCAGATGATGATTTCATGTTAGGTATTTAATACAATGTTTAATGTCAATTTGGACGGCATGTATTCGATAGTAATCTAATTCCCCCGAGACTTCTATTATTTAGAAAAACTAATAACAAAAATTGTCGCAAAAATTAACTTATCCTCTGACGTCACAGTCGATATATCAATACAGCTAATGATGGTCCAACATCAACAATAGTCTGTACAGTTAGCCACTATATTTTTTCACAGTTATCCCTGAAAACATTTCCGGTATAATAAACCTTAACGTCATTAAAATAAGAGTGATATTCAAATGCAGTTTTGACGCAACGTGAAAGAAATTGGGTTGAAGGGTGTACCCAATGTTACTGCTCACTCGGACGTATATCAATGCGTATTAATGATTGTCGACCGACTGACGATTAGTTTCCATCTGTTATGACGACGCCTTCCTGTTCTCTGGTCTCCTGGTACAATAATAATCAAATATTTTGTGACATATGAAATAACTGGTGTTATGTGTACTTTTATGATTCTAGAACTTATAGTTTTCGCAACTGGCGTGCTTAAATGGACAGATGTAAGAACGTAAACGAGGCAAAAGGTGTATGTAAAGATCGTAGTAAGCGGCTTTCTGTAGTTTCTGCCTAACCCCATGGGATGAAGGCGTGAGTTCATATATGTGTTTGCTAGTGGATGTACATACATATGATTCTAGAACAACAAAATGATGTTGATGAAAATATCGCATTTAGAACTAAATCTTCTCTGAAATATTAAGATAGAAAGGGTTTTCTCGCTCTTTATTAAACGCAATCTCTAACACCAAATTCAAGCTTAGGTACCTACTAAGTTTTATTTTGTTTAAAGTTGAATAATAATACAAAGCAGCCGGGACAAGGACGCGCAACCATGGATTCAGTTCGTGATTCTGAATCTGCGTTGAAATTGTTCGTGGGTTATTAAAAAAATATATAATAATGTTCCATGCATTTTGAACGCGTAGGTATACCTAACGCACTTTTGTATGAAACAACAGATTTTGGTTTTGATAACCGACGAAATGGTCTGGGATCGCTCAAGACAGGGAGGTTTGGAGGGGAAAAGGGAAGGTCTTTGCCCAACAGTGGGACACAAATAAGGCTAACGAAAAGAAAAAACTCACGAAAAATTTCTACGCTAGAGTCTAGAATCTTGTGCTAAATCGATGGTTCCAGAAAGAAACCTGCCACTCTGTGTAGGCGTGAACTAATATTGAATTATTATTTACCATTAAGGAGGACCACAAAACTACACTTTAGGTATTAGCAGAACTCAAAATGACCAATTTTCTATCTCTCTCCAACACAGTTTGTAAAAGCAACAAAACGTGCGACCAAATTCCGAAGCGAAATCGAGTACACGCTAATTAAAGTCAGAATTAACTAGATATTAGAGTACTAGGCACAATGGACATGTTTGAACCGACCTGGCTGGCTCGCCATGTACCAAATACATACATTACTGGCACATAAACATCAGGTCCTTTTAGTATTTGCTGAAAATGTATGTATCTGGGGCGATTGATATGTTCGACAACAGGACAAACGTATTTTTCTTTTGGCTGGCTTATATTTTTGCCCAACTACGGAGGGTTATGATTTTATAACCAGTATGTATGTTCATCTGTTCCCTAGTAACTTCAAAAGTTCTTAGAGGTAATAATTTGACAAATGAGGTATCGTTAGAAGCGTCCTGACTGTCCGCTGGTTATAGACTATACGACATCACACTAAATTCAATATGGCCTCTGGAACACATAAAGTAATAAATTTAAAAATAAATATTTTGTGATGGTGCCTTGTTGGGTTTCAAATGAAAGGGCTTAGTTATCATATTTCAAAAATATAAATATTACTGAAATAAACCCCAAAATAATTAAATAAAAAATAAGTTTAAAAACTAAAACCCGACTATATGATATGTTTTTATAGTTTTAATGTGTATTTATTTTGATGTAATGCTAATAAACGCATTTTTCTTTCTTTCTTCTTTCTTTACAAGTGTAAAATTTAGAGATACAGTGAAAATAAAAGAGATATATAAAGTTTAAATACATGCATAATTCACGTAATGGGTGTACTAGGGGATTACAAGCGTGACGTGTTATTTTGTTTAGTCTATAATGTTCCACTGCTAGGCAAAGGCGTTCTCGAAGTCCTTCCAAGAACACTTTTCCCGTGCCACCCGTGCACTCGCGGTGGTACCTACGTGTCCAGGTTATCTCGCCACCATTATCTCACCATCACTTGGTGCTGTTATGTCATGTAAATACAAGCAGATACTTTGACCTGCACTACGATTCTGTGACCATCTCACCGTAAAAACTTTGGTGAAGTGAGCGTGGAGTGAGCTGTCAATGTCATCCAACTGGATACTAGGGATTGACTAAGCAATTATTTACAATCATAATCGAGATTTTATTAATATTTTGTATGCTAATTCTATTGATAATTTTATATAATTTCAAAGCTATTATTTTATTTGTCAAAACATTACTATTCTGTGGGGTTTTAATTTACGCAAAAAAAACTAGTCCTTATATAAGGACTAGGAAAAAAAAAGAAAATTGATATTCTGACTAAGTTTCTGTTTTGCTATTTTATTTTAAAACCCCACAAAATAGTAATGTTTTGACAACTAAAATACTACCTTTGAAATAATTTAAAATGATCAATAGAATTATCATAAAATATATTATTAAAATCTCGATTATGATTGTAAATGTTTGCTTGGTCAATCCCTAGCATCAGTGGGATGACACTGACAGCTCACTCCACGCAAGTTTTCACGGTGAGACTACTGGCATAAACTGAAAGTTATTGGAACAACTGACGGAAGGATGTTTGTCAGTAGTAATATTCTTATCCTGTAACATCAGCCTCTGATCAGAGGCACCGTTTAATCAGCTAGCCTAGCACCCGAATCGCATAACACAATCACAATCTGAATCATTTTGAAGGATATTACTAATCCATTTCTTCATATGTTCGAAAAATTAGTCTGCTCAAGGTATACGATAACGCAATGAATGTTGTTGAACTGTCAAATTGAAAGCCATTGCTACTCTCAGTGTGTTACGCAATTACCCCGCAAGATTGAGGGAAACCAATTGGGTTCATCCATCTTGTGCACTCATTAGTTTTAAGTCCCCGTGAAAGAACCTGGACACCTGTAGAAGAACAAAACCATTTATTACGAAAAAAAAAAAGTAATTATAAAAATATACGGCATGACGTAACCAAGTAAGGGATAGAGCAGACTGTTGGATAATTCAAGTGTTGCAAGTCTAACCGCAAGCTAATTGCGTCCATCCTAACTTGTGATATTAACTTGTTAGGATGAGGGCACACTGTGTGGGTGCTGAGGAAATTAGTGAGCTTGTAATTTTGTTGATACTTTTGTTTTCTTGGGAGTTCACTTACTAAAATCTTTGGTTGGTCTGCTAAAATCAGGGTGAATTAAGGAGTAAGAACGGCAGACACATATTTTTATTTGAAAACGTTGCAGGCCTTGTAGACTGTAGGTTTTTAGACCATTTTCTATTTTAGGTACTTTTTGACAGGCCTACACTGTTCTCCTACACCTATTAACACTGTATTTTAAAAACGTTATAAAATCCAATTATTTTAAAAGAGTACCGTCGAGTTTCTTTCCGGTTCTTCTACATAGAAAACGACCAATTGGAACCGTGCTAGCTTCTGAACCATGTAGGTTTATGTGAAAAAAAAAATATTTTGATTTTGAGTTGATATTCAAGCTAAAACTTCTTTATGAGTGTGAGGTGACCAAAAAGTCGACAAAACATCGATTTGTAACGACATTATTATTGATTTATTATCTAAAAGGACATAAAAATAATCTTAGGTACCTCCATAAAGAAACCCTTTCCCCAAAAGACTTATAGTAAAATATCTAAATACATTTTTCTTGCAACATAACTCCATCCATATAACTCTGCCTTACCCCAGGTCGTGTCTGGACACTGCAAAGCAAATTGAAATTAAAACTAAACTGAGCAAGACGGAGGGATTAGGGCGAAACTACACTTGTGAAACTATAACCCGACTCCTGGGCTAATAGTTCTCTTACACTCATTTTGGTTTCAAAGATTGCACTGACTAAAATGGGCTTTAGATCATAATTATCACTGACTATACATCGTTTAATGTGTTTCCTTAACTGGTTTAGTGGTCACAGATAATGTCCGAAATATTGTCTAAAATCACATTTTAGAATAAGCTATTTTAGTAACATTGTTTGGTCTATATATTAGTGGTAATCCTGTACGCAAAATACGTGCATTGACGTGGAGTTGCGGACACCAAGCCCGTATTACCTATTACCTAGTGGTAATCCATATCTACTGGTAAAAATAATACGCCAAAAAATAAGATAGTCACAAAACACTTTGTGTGAATACGATGACAGTTTTTTTTACGTCAGAATACCAAGATACTTCCTTGCTCTTTCATTTTGACTATAGACGATGAGCCTCGCAAATCACCAACAAAAATTTTGTCATAATCCTGTACCATTTTTCTGGTGGCTTCTAGTGTTATTTAATGACAACAAAGATTGTAATCAAAGTCAAAGCATATATTTCAAATAGGCACATAAAAGACACTTATGAACGTCAAAATGTACAGTAAAATAGAATTGATTCTAGTCGCCCCTTCCAAAAAGTAGTTCCGTATGGGCAAAAAACTCCACCGTTAATCTTTTAAAATGTTTTTCAATATTTTGTATACATCTATTTGTGACCCTATATTTCACTTTGCAGCTAAAACTGCACGTCGCGTAGTGATGGAACGTCGCAATAGGTACAAGGCTCCCACCGTGCACTATTAATAAATAATAATAAATAAATAACAAAATGTTTCTTTTATCTCCACAAATAACACAAAGTTCATACATTTCACAGATGACAGGAAAACTTGGCGGTTGCAAATTGATACCTATAAGGGTGTAGAAGATACGGGGGTTGAAACATGTGATTTCTAAAAATGTGTGATTATCATTAATAAAAATTTTAAGTTTATCAGTTAATGTTAGATGATTTAAGATATTAATGTCTACTTAGCCGTAAGATATTAATGTAAAAGCAACTAAGATCAATAAATTAATAAGAAAAAAGAAAATTTATCTTTCATATGAAAAAAATTATGAAGTAGTGGTAGATTATTAACATTAACAAATAACTATACAATTAAAAACGACCCAGCGAAGCGGGTATTCACAGCTAGTTAATAATATATGTGAAGATGACGCATTTACTAATCACTAAAGTATCACGTAGACCTTACATCTTTAAAGACACAGCCAGCTTAACGTAAGACACAGCCCAAAACCCAACGCCGTATTAAAACAAGTGGCGATCAAAACACGTCACGAACATCTCACCATGACTCCCCAAAATTAAAACAGTGTGAGATTTCAAAAGCAAACGTCGTTATCTGCGACATCGGACTGTGTAATTAAAACGATATCATTGTTATTTAGTTAAGGATATGGTGACCGCGACGAGGGCGAGGGCATTGCAGTGATGAAAATCCGGGCTGTAAACGTGTCAGAAGAGGTGATGATTTGGGTGGTGACTTAGTGGCTAGTGACAGCGGGGTTTATAAAAGACACGAAGAATTTTTACTTGGATGTACCGTGCGGCTGATGAGAGAATGCGTTCTTGACCCATTCTCTCTCTCGATGTGCAACCTATTAACTATGGAGTCAGAACATGATTCTGAACGTCCCTGCGTTGAAATTTTCCGTCGGTTAAAAAAAATATATTGCACTATTCTATGAAACAGCTGTTTTTAGGGTTCCGTACCTCAAAAGACGGAACCCTCAAAAGACGGAACCCTTATAAGATCACTTTGTTGTCCGTTTGTCTGTCCGTCGATCAAGACCCTTTTTCTCCGGAACGCGTGAAGTTATCAAATTTAAATTAATATCAAATACTCAAAGCTGCAATTCCTTGAAGCAGTGAAAAAATCAAACGTCTAAGTCAACGCAATCAAAGGATACGGGTGTTTATGTTCCGGAATCAAATGCTAGGGTACTTCCCGGTGACCTAGAATCATGAAATTTGGCTAGAAGCAATTTCATGTAGCACAAGTAAAGGTAAAGATCCGAAAACCGTAAATTTGAAGTTAGATTACAAAAAAAAAACTCCGTGATAAACTATTAACATACCTACTTACATATTTGTACGGAACGCTTGGTTAGCGCGAGTCCGACTCGCACAAAATTAAAAGGGGAGGCGAGGATTAAGAGCGGAGGGAGCCGTGACTAAATAATAACAGCCGCACAGGTCGATCCATCAGTTTAAGCTACGCTTGCCGCGGTTGGTCTGTGGATGGGTCACCAGCCTTACATACCGACACCGCTCCGTGCCTCAGAAAGCACGTTAAGCCGTTGGTCCCGCCTGTCATTCGTGGATCTTTGACAGCCGTTACGGGTACTCAGAATCCCGAAAGTCTGACCACCAGTCTTACCAAGGGGTATCACACAGTAACTAGGTAGTGGAGGTCAGATAGGCAGTCGCTCCATGTGAAATACTGGTATTCAGCTGCATCCGGTTAGACTGGAAGCCGGCCCAAACATAGTTGGGAAAAGGCTAGGCAGGTGATAGTAAGGTCAAAATTAAGGAAGAAAGTGACTGATTTATAGATACGTATTCGTCATTGCTAGATACCTATTCATTTTACATCTGCTTCTATCCGGTTTTACATGGACTGGTGCCTGACCTGAAATCTGTCTGAGCAATATAACAATATATCATGTCACGTTATCTTGGGGCTAGCGATAAGGATGACCGATGGTTAGTATTTTCGGGGAAACTTCAGATGTTTTTTTTTTAATATTTTCCATAGTTATAAAATTAGTTAAAATCTTACGAATACCTACTCTAATCACGTTTGTGAGTCATTGTAAAATAATCATTTTTGTAGGCAATATAACACGCTAACAATAAACAAATTTTGACATCTGCGAATCTCTTGCTAAGTATAAGAAATGTCTTAAAGTTTTGTCTACTTTTCAGTAACAGTAACTAATGTGTTTTAGTCTTAATTTTTTTAAACTTTTTATTCATATTTTACTAGTATTATAAGTTTGTTCTTGTTAGCTTAGATGTAAAATTCTATTAAGCATGCTGTGGGTGATACCTATGTAGTTCCTAATTTAGTTTTAATGATCCGTGTACAACATCTTTTGTTGGAGATCCTAAATAAATAAAAAATAAATAAACATACTGTGAAGTTTGCAGTCTACAAGAACTTCACGTCAATATTCAATTTTAGTTTTATGACAGTATTTACTGTGGAAAATTATCCTCAAAAAGCACCAGATTTTTTTATAAGACAATTGCTTTTCATTTAATCTCCGGGCCCGATTTGCAATATATTTTGTTAGGCCACTGGTGTGTCCAAAGAATAACAAAAACCTACGCTTACCAATCGAGCGATACAAAGTCGCTCCGCTTATGAAGCGGCACGGCCTGTGGTAGTTTCCAGCAGTATCTGTCTCTAGTACAAATATTGGCCGACAACGTCACACTTGGACCACACACAATTAACGTGAGATTCTTCGTACATATTGTTACGCCTTTATATTAATTAGGTATAGGAAGTCTAAAGAATGTTACGATTTTATGAATGAACTGCTTTTTATGGATGATTTAGTAAACCACAAAATATCATTGAATAATCCAGAAAGAATCTAAAGAATATGGGGTTATTCTTCATACCATTTTATATATAAAAACCTACTTAGGTTGGAGAACCTGAGGAGGTATTATACCTAATATTGTGTGACAAACAGAAGTGATGTTTAGATGTACTTTTTCTATAATGATTTTCCATAACTATTAAATATAAAACTTTTCTCTAAACTTAGTTAATATACCGCATATTAAAATAAAATTCACAGGTTATAAAAAAAATGCTTTTTTTTTCGCAGTCCACTGCTGGACAAAAGCCTCTCCCAGACTGCACCACAACACCCTGTCTTCCGCATCCAGTCTACCCCAGCCACCTGATTATTTAATTCCTGCGTTAAAGTGCATCCGAGCATAGCTCGCTCCATAGCGCGCTGAGCGACCTTGAATTCAAAGAAAAGTGCTTTTTCATAGAAAAGCGGAATACCGACGCGATCAAAATGTATGGAACAGCTAATTACTACGCTAGGGGGTCAAAAATCTTATACTGAATTCACGGTTGCAGATTGCGTACCTACTGGTTATTTTTTTTCCTGTACTTATTTGACAAGGAAATGGCAAAACTTTCTTTCTCTCTGTGTCTTAAGTAGGTGGTATACTTCTACTACTACTGCATCTTAAGTAAGTAGGAATCAATGAACTCTGAATTTAAATAGCATTTTACTAAAGGACATTAATTTGTCATATGTACCACACATACCACATACCGTCCCTCCACAGTTCATACTGACATCCTAAGCTCAATACGCAAAATTGACACACTGATTCCATTTCATATAGGTATTCAACATTCGCTCAAAAACTTATGTCTATCGTTTGTATTAGCCAGTACATTCTCAACTCTCACCTCAATCACTCGTCAAGAACGGCGCGGGCGCAGACAATCAACACAAACAAACTCTAACGGATAGCTAATACAATGAAAACCACTAATATTATTAGTTGCTAGCCTGTTGTCTCGGGTTTGCTTGGAAATGTCTGATGTTTTCCTGTCGAGACTTTAGTAATTGTTGGAACAAGAATTGAAAATAAATACGTATATGGAAGCACAGAACCGGTCGAAGTGACCGTGCTGTGGGAGGCCTATGTCCAGAAGTGGACATCTTTCGGCAGAAATGATGATAAAGATGATTTTATTTTATTTTATTTTATTTGGGAAAACCAACAATCATACATTGTATATTATATCTAGATACACAATATGCTATAACTAAATGTACAATCCACTACGTTTCCACATGTTACTATCTTATATTAGATACAGTTTTGGTAAACTCTAATAAAATCTAAAGAATTATATAAAACAACAATACAATTTATCGTTTTCTTAAAATCTAATAATGAACACACACTTAAATAATAAATAACTAGTAAATATATATATATAATTATATATGTATATATATTAAGGTATAAGTTATAAGATGATGAAAGATTAGGCGTGTGAAGACCATCTGATGCGAACTTGCGCAGTTTAAAGAGAATATTTTCAGAGAACAATGTTAAAGTACAGACGCCAGCACATCAAGCTACCCGAAACTGACAAATTTTCCTAATCAACTTTGAACCTTATTCTTTAGCGATAAAGTTGAAAATCTATTAAAGAAATTTGACAAATTGTAGTAGCTTGATGTGCTGGCTTCTGTACCTATTGATAGTTTATTTATGGACCTTAATAACGTCGTAAATTGCGATCCACACTGCCTGACATAAAGTTTGCCGATCGTTTCCATAAATAGTACTGGTTGGTCATGTTTGGCTGGTCGATGAACTTACTATGTATGTTCATATTACCTTCAAAACCAGTAACTAAACCTCAAAAAGCGCATACTATCACATCATCGCTGGGACACTGTCTCGCATAGAGTCGTAGCATTATACTGAGCGATGGCCGCTTTTTCATGTTCTTTCTGCGTCATATTTACTAAAAACTGACCAACGCAAAAAGGAAACTACCCATCCGTTCAACCCACGGACACACAAACTCCAGCGATCGGTTCAACACAACTAAACAATCAAACAGACACTCCACCAACACGGACTTCATCAGCGGACGAACCGCACAATCAGCATCCGTCGTTTGACACCAATTACCATCAACCATGGAGCACGATGGTGTTCTCACGAAGAGAAACCGACCACAAGCCGATAGCGGTAACGTAACGTATTGACGGAAAAATGAATTTGTTTTATTAATAGTCGATGGTAGATTGGGGAATGACCACAGTGTTTTGTTTTGCTCAATTTAGTTCTAGACACGTTTTTATAGAGAAGCTAGCTTTTGCTCGTGACTTTGTCCGCAAAATCAAAATAAAAAATCATTTATTCAAACTAGGCTGAGAATGTCAAAATTACAAAAGACCGTCCCCCAAAACGCCCGTCCTTCACCTCTTAATAGTGCTTTCGCTGGAGAGAAGAAGTGACGCAACAAACTTCCCAGCAGCACAGCTGTCTGTTCAGTAAGAAAATACTTGATTGAATACAATATAAGGTATGCAAAGTAATTAACATTACAAGACACAGAACACCAAATTAAATGATTTGTTATATGTCGCGTGAAATTTCTTGTTCCCCCGACCCACCTTGTCGTATTGCATCGCCCTATTACCCTGTCGCATTGCATCGCCCTATTATCCTGTCGCATCGCATCTCCCTATTACCCAGTCGCGTCGCATCGCCCTATTACCTACTTCGTTTTCACTTAACGTTCTTTCAGATTTTTATTTTGCTCAGTTCTTAATGGTCCAAGCGTGATGTTTAATAGCTTATAGCCTTTCTCAAAATCTCTGCTATCAAATGCAAAAAGAAGTTCCAGAGATTAGCGCGTTAAAACAAACTATTCAGCTTTATTGATAGGATAGATAGATATAAATAGAATGGCATGTAATTTTCTTAAAGGTTCCGAACAGACAGTAGGTTCCAGCTGGTAACGTTGATGATAACGGAAAAGTTACGAATTGCCAGAAAAATGTATTTGTTTTATTAATAGTCAATAGTAGATTGGGGAACGAGCACAGGGCTTTGTTTTGGTCAATTTTGGAGAGTCACGTTTTTGTAAAGAAATTGGTATGTATTTTTTTTTTATATCGAAGAGATGGACAGTCGTTCCCATCTCCAGCAAATCAACTGTTGCTACAGAAAATCTATTCTGCGGTCTTTACCTACCGTTCCTATTTTCTTACATCGGGCTTTTTTTACTTTTAATTTCATTTTTATCTGTGGTATTTTATGTATTTGATGTATTTTGTGTCTTTTAGTCTGTGCTAAGTATTTTTTTTTTTCATTTTTTGTTTCTATCATGAGGATCTCTTGACCTCTCAGGCCATACCCTTACAGTATACCCATCGATCCCGTGGGAATATCGGGATAAAAATTATATTTTCATTATGTGTTATTCCAGATATAAACTATCTGTGCTCCAAATTTCATAAAAATCCGTTTAGAGAGTTTTGCGTGATTGAGTAACAAACATCCAAACATACAAACTTTCACAAAATTATTAAGATAAATATAGGTACCTAATAGGTAAAGATATGAAAATGTCGTAATAACACGACAAAGAGGTGACATGTACTTACATAGGGGAAACACTATATGTAGTTATTGGTCATTTAATTTTAGTTATTGGCACTAGTTTTATCTCACTCTAAGTCACGTCATTTACATTTACTATGCCAATTACTATGAGGAGGGCAACAACTCTATGGTTTCCCCTATCTAAATATTGAACAACATGCAATATGTAAGCATAAAATCAAAACCAGCAGAAAAACATAAAATCAAAAACAGCAGCTAAGATTGGCAAAAAGTTTCCGAGTCTTCAATTCACATTTCAGTAATCTGAATATTATCTGGTTAGACTGGAAGCTGACCCCAATATAGTTGAGAAGAAGCTTGGTAGATTGAGTAGCCTTCTGAAAATTGAATTTCACTTTTTATTACAATTACTAAAACGTTGACTAATTCATATAGTCACACATCTTTCACATTTTTGTCCTATGGTTTAACCACTCACGCGCATTAGATACCAACTTTACACGACTTAAAGATTATATAACTATGAACTAAACGGAGAATCCTTGTAAGTAGGTGTGTCTAAGATGGCGAAACAATGGTATCCCCCTTGAGTAATATCCATGATCAACTTAGCTATGAGCTGTAATAGTTATAAACCTACATACGTACGATTTCTCTAGATTCAAATGATGTAAATGAAAATGCTTCGATTTGCAATAAACCTTTTGGAAGTTAAATTATAATTGAAAAATGTCTTGTCTCCCAGGACCAAAAGCAATAGAAAGAAGCAATAGGAAAGGCATAGAAGAAAAACATGAATAAACAAGTCCGAACAAAAAAATTTATCACTAACTACAATTTACTGTTACCAAACGCTATAAAAAGAACTCCCACAAAAAAATTATGAAGAATGAAAATCTGTTTAAGAAAATAATAAGACATTACCACATTGAAAGAAAGTCAAAGTTAAAGCTGTCAATAGTCCACAAATCTTATTAAAACCTCCTCCGCTACTGTTTCATTGTCAGTCCTGTCAAAACATAACAACTTATCTCTTGTTAGAAGACAATTACACAGCAATTACAACAGACCCAGGGGACCGGAAAAAAAATATCGATGTCCAAACTAAACGTCAATATGTCCCAAACTTTTTTTGTCACAGAACTGTCCCCCGCTGTCCCTTTTTTCACGGCCGGCAGATTAGTTAAAGAAAGACTTTAACGTGTACACCCAGCACAATAATCAACTCGCCACAGTCTACAATAATGCTATTCTAAGCCATTGACTAACTGTGAGCTTTGTTCGAGAGTTGGGTCATTTTTTTTCATCTATGCATCTAATAAGGTAAAAGTACCAGTTAGTAGTCGTAGCGACCGCAAATTTGTCAGACCACCTTGCAGCTAAATGAAATTTATGGCCCCAAAGCCAGGAAGAGGACGCTAAGCCGTGCCGTTGCATAATCTCCGCAATTTATGAATGTTTTTGTTGACTTTATTGCGCTTTGTCGTTTTTATTTAATTACATCACTTAATTAATTTTTGATACAAGGTACGTAAAGGTAAGTAAAGTTTGGGGGTGATTGTTTGTTATCTTAGTTTGAAGTTAGGTGATCTTAGTAATACATACCTAACTATGGATTTCCGAACTAAAAACTTACTTATATGTTAATCAAACAGATTCTGTCATTCGATCATTACTTGTGAGAGTGATATAATTATAGAGATCGTATTTAAATTACAATTGACGGAACAAATATCCATCAATAGTTCCAGTGGATCAATTTTATCGATAAAAAATTGAAGACTATCTCGAAAATCAATCACGCCCATGGAAAATCGACGGACTCTTATTCAAAATCTGCACGTGAGGCGAAGGTTGGTCCTCGTATTAAAGAGAGGAAATCCGGAGCACATTGTTGTATTCGACACTTACGTACTTTACCTGACCGACAGATAAAAGATCCAGAGAATAGGCGGTAGCAACCTTTTTTTATTATAATTATATGCTGCCAATCTTTCCGACGAAAAAAAAATCTGATTTAAATTCCGAATGCAATAAAAAGTGTATGCTAATGATTTGCAACGGTCGCGATATTGTGTTGCCAGTTTTTTTACACGAAAAAATCAGGTTTAATTTTCTCACGTTAGCATTTTTTTTTTTTCTAGAAAATTTCTAATGACGCTTTAATTTGAAGAACCCTTTGGGGTTTGATTTTCATACTTTTTTATTTGTTTCATTGTTTGCAAAAACAACGTCTCGTAATACGGTTGTCACAAAAAGTAATTGCATTGTTATTTATACGTTTCGGTTGCATATATTTCTTTACAATTTTTTTTAACTGTTAGCTTTTTGTCTCTGTGTACAGTTTTTATACATTATTCTATTACATCGTTAAGGATTGCATCACGTTTTAAAAATAATTTCTTTTTTTTTGTGTTGACAAAAATACATATAGGCTATAGACATAATTATATAATATCATCCACAATTTACTGATTGCTAAACTAAATTAGTTTGTTATTATTATAGTTATTCAGTAACGAAAAATGTCCTATCATTTTACAATAAGACTTCAATAAGATTTAATTCTATTGAAAATCAAAACTAAAGTGTATCAATCAATAAACATAACGGTAGTTTATATCTCCGGAAGGAACAGTAAAAAACGAGTAGGTACTGCAAATCTCCTGCACTTTTTTGACACCATGACAATCACAGACAAAGAAGAACCGCATCTCCTCTTGTGTTGCCAAAGAAATAAATTAAAGTATCCTTAGGGGAGAAATTTTTACCGTTAATTCTAATCTACATGAAAAAAAAACAGTAAAAAACACAAGGATGGTTGTGGGAACGCTGTTAAAAAAGCAAGGGGCAGGAAACGGTAAGTGTAAATATGTGAGGTGACATACCAGAAAGTTTATGGACGGATATTTATATGAGAGATTTATCATAGTGGGACGAAGAGAAATTAACATGATCGTAAAAAATTGGGTCGCTGCTGGGACTCATTAAGAGTACCTACTATCCTTTTACTGTTTAGAATTTTTACGAAGAAAACTGGAATATAATTAGATGCATTTTTGTAATACGTAGGTTATACTATAACAGTTAAATATTTTTTTTAATTATTTAGAAAAAAAATGAATATAATAATGAAATATATAATTATTATGTAAAACAATGTTTGCTTTATTATTTTTAGGATAGAATAGGATTTCTTAATTTCAAACACTAGTCTTTTTTGTCGACAGGTCTATTTCAGTTTTTATTTTATATCCCAAGGTATCAAAATTAAAACATAAATCCAATCACAGCTTTTGTTTGGTCGGTCCGTGAAACCATCAATCATTTATAATTTAATTTTTTTCTGGTACAAATTAGTTATATCTGATTCCATCTTAAAAAGTTTTAATTTAATTACACTAACGGACCACTTTAAAATTAATTTAAAGCCGACCGGAAGCCCGATACAGTTTGCTTCCGCTTAAAAAAACCCAAAACTCGAATCTCTACAAGAGAAATTACATCAAAAACCATCGAATCAAAAGGGCTCGGGCAATGATGCTCAACATTCGCGTCAACAAATAAAATGCCAACAGATTATAGTATGTTTAAGACAAAAGGAAAAGATTCTACGCTTAAGAATGAAATCTAACAACCAAAATTCATTTATAAAAGTCCAGTTATCTGTCATTCTTGCATTTGAAAACTATGGCCGAACAACGGATTTCACAGCTGCAACATTTTCATCATTCGAATGCCCAAAAACTTTGACCCACGCTGGCGGAACCGCGTCCTCAGTCCTTACCAAACTAGAATGCACCCCACGGTTTTTTTACGCATCCTGAGAGTGCAGTGTTTATAAAAACATATGCACATTTTTTAAGAGACTATAATATCTTCGGCAGATTCAAGGTGTGCGCATTGTGCAAGGGACATCTCTGAGGATATTTGATAATTGTAAAGTGCATTTTTTTATGTGCGAGCCAGTTTTTTAAGTTTTCTCACGCAGAGCTTTTTGAAGTATTAGATCTGTGGGTAGATACATCCGCGATCGTCATTGTTGATTTCACGTATGACTGCCATTGATTTGTTAATTTTGAATTTGGTATTATAATAAAAACACGTTGGCGATCGCTTTCATATTCCTTTGTCAATATTTTGTGGTGTTACAGTTGTTCTTTGAATACTGTTTATTAATAATTTTAGTAGTAAAGCATATTCTGCCTAAAAACAAGGGTAAGTATCTGACCTCAATAACCCAGTAACTGGGTTGTTGAGGTCAGATAGGCAGTCACTTCATGTAAAATACTAATATTCATCTGCACCTGGTTAGTTTGGAAGCCAACCCCAACATAGTTGGGAAAAGACTCATGGCTGGGATTCTGACCAAAAGCTAATTTTATATTTTCTCAATTTTCTTTTCGTAGTTAGATAAAAAATTACATTATAATGCAAAAAAATATACAATAATATTTGTTAAACTTGTAACTGTATCCAATAAAAAAACCCTAACAGCCGTTATCAAAAAAAAAAAACCTCAGCGATAATGGTAGCTCATTTTCATCAGTTTACAAATGCATAATTATTATAATGGCGCCCCGCATATTCATTACGTTATAAAAACGGTAATTTAATATAAACTAGATGACAAAAATACGGCCAATCTAAATAAAAAATGTCTGAAAAACATGTTAGGGGTTACTGAGAGTTACAGAAAAAAATTAAAAGGGGTGTGTAAAAACAATAGGAAAAAACTAGGGGCTGTTATCGTAAGCTAACTGGGTTTTGGGACAAGCGGTTAATTTTGTTTTAAAGCGCAGATTTATGACTTTAACATTGTAATTATATTTAATAATACGATGGTGGAGTTGCTTTGTGACATTTTTTTCACGACCCTGTTATTATAAATAGGTATCAGAATCAATGAAAAGTAAAGAAGTGAAGAATTGTGTATTTAAGTGGTAATTGTAAAATAATAGTGAACAAAGAATTCCTAGCCGATAAAACTACAAATATCTGAAGAAAAATTGTAGTTCAGAATTAATTGATACTTCTTCATTGGTCAACTTTCAGTGTTACCTACCTACATGAATCTTTTTAAAAGTAGGTAGGTACAACAAACTTGTAACCAATAAATAAATATTAGCAATAAATCACCCATGCAGGTACATAATTAAGTAGATTGAAAAAGAAAATTTTTTTGACATGTCAATCCATCTGCCTAGCCTCTATCCAACCATATTAGGGTGGGCTTCTAGTCCAACTAGATGCAGCTCAATACCAGTACCTACTTTAAATGGAGCGACTGCTCATTTGACCTATACAACCCATTTACTGGGTAACACTATACTCCTTTTTCTGACAAATAAATATGATAAACAAACGACCAGTAGTCCACTTTAGCCCTGGATCGAAAGACCTGGAAGTCAAGGGGAGAGTCTTTTGCCTGCTGCAATAGTTACAGTAAATATTATATTATAAAAAGTGCTTGTCCCTGTAAAAGATTTGAAAACATGATCAACAAAACTTTCACTATCATCTGTAAGATCAACCATTTTAACGACCATTGGCTCATCCGAAACCGCATAAATCTGCTCACACCAACACGGCGTTAGGGCGTTCTCGACTTTATCGATATCGTTCTATTTCGTCACAGCACTGAGAATGACACGATATTTAGTCGAACGACAATCAAGCGAACAATGGAGCGCATCCCTTTCACTTTCAATGTGTCAATTGACTTGTCTAGCCGATATTAATATATATTTTCATTGTTCTTTGTTATGTATTTAGCTTTATATGCTGAGGTGTGAAAAATAGTGTCATGATAGCATCATCACTCGTCGATTTAAAGCAACGCATGTATTTAGACGTTTTCATCGTCATCATATTATCATTGGCAGCTTTAATCCCCCACTGCTGAGTATAGGCATTCCTCCTCCCTTTTGTGCCATGTTTCCCTGGTTTATGCGAGTCTCATCCAGCTGGTCTGTTCTATGAAATTTTATGTGAAGTGAGCTATCAGTCTACCCGATTCTAGGGATTGACACTAATGACAGCTCACTTCACGCTTACTTCGCCTAAGTTTTCGCGGTAAGATTTTTTACAGAATAGATGGACAAGTCTTCCCTGCGATCTTCTGTAAGTCGTCCACTCATCGACTTGCTACTACAAGTTTTACATCTTTTGATTCATCTATCGTCTTGATATTGATGCATAGTTCTATGCCCTACATTACAGACTGTGGCGAAAATAGATTCTCTTAGAACTAAATTAATTTATATTTATAATAGCACTATATTTCGACCTCTGCCCCCTTGCCCAGACATATAAGGTCACTTACTTCTTTTTTTTTTACCATGCGTGGTCTGTCTTGTATGTCGTTGCCTTCATTAATTTTTCTTGGCTGGATCTGTATGTCTGGGTTTGTGTTACTGTAAACATAGGTTCTTTATGTTTACAAACACTACTAATGACAATCAAGCCTTTTAAGCCCACCCGTATAATCCCCATCACGTCCTATAAATCTTCCAAAACTCTATCTAGGGGCAGATGCAAAATCCAACGGACCTAAGACATAAATTATTTAAATTTGACTAGTAATACTGCACGCATGACACAGGATATGCATAAAAGGGTTGAAAAAATACCCTGGGGGTGAGATTTTTTTATTCATAATGCTGAGGGGTCACCGTCAGTTGTTTGGCTAGTGTTAGCAACGCCATTGATGTAACGAACTATTGAATATTTAAATGTTATAATGAATGCTTGAATTCGCACGACGATTAAAGTTTTGTGACAGTCATTCGGGGTTGGGTAGTGTACAGTTTCAAAAATGGAATTCCGTTGCTGTTACTTTTTCTGCTGTCTGGGGTGAAGCTATGTGTGAAAAACCAGTGGGTCTATTCTGTAAAAACTTGGGTAAAGTGAGTTATCACTAGTTTCAATTCCTATCATTAGGTGAAATGACAGCCACAGAGTTTTCATGACAGTCCACTTCAAGCTCACTTCAACTTCCTTTTCACAGTGAGATGTTTACAGATGACTGATGGATTGGTGATTGCTTTATTTATACAACGTGTAACGTTAAATGCGCAAAACCTCAGACACCCCAACTGATTTTTAATTCAATTGACCTATTTAATGAAAGAAAATAAGTAATTAAAAAAATGTAAACGTTTTATGTGCTGTTTAATTTTACTGGCCATTCTGATCGTTTCTTGCGTCTGCGACGACGCTTTACCGAGGGAGGAGTCGTCACCGCGCCGTTGCGCCGCGCTGACATTGGCTTGCTTGACCTATTAATAAATAGACACGGCAACGTTTTTAATGAAGATTTTTTGAAAAATGTGACCTATAATTAAAAAGTGGTTCAATTAATTCTGCTCGTTATTCTGATCAAACTATTTTCAGGTTTTGCGCATTTAACGTTACACGTTGTATATTTCGAAAATTGCACCAGCAATCTTTAAGTACCTGAAAATTGCATCATGTCTGTGTCAGATTTTAATATTATTACTTTTTACGGGTAGCCATTTTTTCTTTTACAACTATTTAGCTCAGAACGATAAAAATTATGAATTGGTAATTTTAAATAAGGAAGTCACTACGTCATAAAATACAGAAAAGAGAACGATTAAAAAAAAACGCACCCCATTAACCACCATTGAATCTTCAGTAGGTATATTTGAAAACTTCAATAATAATCCGCAATACAAAATCAAAATCAAAAGTCCTTTATTCAAACTAGGCTGAGAATCAGCACTTTTCGAACGTCAAAACTAATACCTAAATACCAAATACCTAAATCAAACCCCACAGTCAGTTTCAATTCATAACAATACGACTATCTTATCTCTAACCCCACAAATCAAAGCCATTTTCATTCGGACCTTTTCAAAGACTTATCAAATTCAATTTAAAAATCGCACCCTTTGGAAAATACCCCGTCCATATACCGACTCCTTTTGCTCAGTCCATTTTTTATCTGGGATCCGCTGACTTTATCTCCGGGCCATGACAAGGCAAAAAAAATCAGCGACCAGGTGTTGCCAACAAAAAAATAGATAAAAAATCTGCAGTAGTCATTGTTCCGAAGAGGTATGGTTAATCCTTTGGGATAGTTCATGGCTATTCTGTAGACATGTGTAACGCTTGGCCTGGTTCATTGTTGGTTGAGGAAGAGACTTTTTTATGATGAAGCCGATCAAACATTTTTGTTGATATAAATGTCTAGCCTCTGGCTACATTGTCAGCTGTCCGCCCTTGAGCAAGTTTTATTCAATAAAACTCCTTCAAAAATTTTCCAAAATTTTTGTTTAAATCTATCATCCTAGTACAGATAGTGCCATCCACGAAGACGCACCCCACTCTGTTCCTAATCGTACGGCTTACGCTTCCTTATTGCTAGTTAATTCCGCACTTATTTCAGTTTTGGCGATACTCACTAATTACCCACTAATAAGTAATTCCTGTGTATTTACAAAAATAAAATAGTAGCGAAATGTAGCAAACTTGTACTGTAAGAATTAAAAAGAAGAGTGGGGCGCTCTTTCGTGGATGGGACTATCGGTACCCTAGTCTAAAAGCTTAGTGAAGTGGACTTCTTAAAGAATTAATTTGATGTTCTCGTGTCTACCTCTAAGTACGTCTTACGTGATGATAAAACGACGCGAACCATAGAATGTAAGAAAGAATGCAAACCTCAGAGTGCCGGTGCAGTGAAAACAGTTCCTACACAATGAAACAAAAAAAAAAAAGTACAAAATCAATCGCTAAGCACCGTTCTAAAGTTTACCGCGTTTGTAAAACAAAAACAATAGGATCGCTCACAGTCCGCGGCACACGTGTTCGCGTTTAGCATTATCGATTGTCCTCATATTGTCCTCTTTCGCCGACATGCGGGTAGTCGTAAATGAGTTATCGCCGTGACGTCATGGGACAATGCGTTTTTGTTTTAGTCGGGTCGTGGGTGGCGGGGGGCGCGGACGCGAGCTCACTGATTACCCTTTAATGCCGTTAGGATTTTCCGCGCTTCGTATTTAATTTTACAACACTGGTGACAATGTTATAACAAACGGCCATAATCATAACTTTATCATTTCGAACCTACTGGCAACGGTTCGAAAGCATAAAAAAACATTAGGTACAAATAAAGCAACGCTTTGCAAAATACCCAATAACAAACAAATAAGTACACACAAATTAATAACAGATCAATACACAAACTATAAAACTACAGACGCGCCAAATATCAATTTCCCACGCGAACCTCACAATCTTTTTACCAGAGATTTGGCAGATGTGCAGAATGATAAAAGAAACTTTAAAAAACGGCCCTGAGAACTATCCTAAGCCTCACCTATGACCCGAGGCCATCTTGGACCGTTAGAAAAAATAAATTACTCGGCCAAAGAAAAGGACCATTGTTTGGTGTTAAAAAACTTGAGGGTAAAGTTACTTGCGATTTGAATAAGGTAAAAAAACGAGGGGTGACGTACAAAAACTGTGCCCCACAGTAACGTGTGTGATTTTTTTAAGACGAGGACAGTGTAGAAAATAATATGCATAGTTACTGTAACGCACGCAAATTGATTCTTGGCCAGTTCTCACGGTTTTTGCATCTGCATTTTTATTATTAGTATTTTAGGACTAGGTATATTGTTGATCAATAAGTAAATCCTGTATTGATATGCAGGGTTAGGTAAAGATTCAATCCCTTTTGTCCGTTATTTGCAAGATGTTTGGTTTTGTAAGTTCAACCCTTTTTGAAATATCAAGAACCTCAAAAATACATGTATATTTTAAATGCTTTTTGGGCCCCAGGCTATAGTCGAATATGTCAAGAAAGCCACTCGCAGACTGTTGCATCAGTCGATCATCTCAGCCCCTCGCAGTCCATTGCTGGACCTGCCCTGCGATTCTGTAACCATCTCTCCGTGAAGCTTGGGTGAAGTGAGCGTGGAGTGATCTGTCATTTGCTAGGGCTTAACACTATTAAGTGCTCACTTCACTTATGATTTCACGGTGAGATTTTTACAGAATCGACCGGCTGGTGGTTCAGTCTAACTGATAAAATACTTTGTCAGTCAAGCTACAATTAACGCTCTATGCAAATTGCAAGATCTTCTAACCTTCTTTTGTCAAAGAATTAAAAAGAGCTTCAATTCCCAGCTCATCAGGGACTTAAATTGCAATCACATTATCCATTGATCATGTGATTGCAATTTAAGCAATTTTAGTAATAAGTAATTTTAGTACGTTATTGCAAATTGGGGATAAAAATTCATTAATTTGTATCCCCAATTTGACTCCTTTTTCAAAAATTCTCTTGTCCATATCTTTTTCTTGTTGCTTCATTTATTAGGTGTATGACGCACTAGCTTTTATACTAAACTGGTAACGCATTCTCTCTACATACGTACGTTGTATGCGGGTGAGTACATTTGTATGCACACGGTATAAGGACAACATGCTGATAATATTTACGGTTAGCCAGAGGTCACTTAGATTTACCTTACCGCTGATCAATTCTCGTTAAACCCGCATTCGTACGTGGAAGCCATGAGTTAAGGAAATTGTTAATAGGAAATATGGTGGATAGTATAAAAATAAATGTTGAAAGTGTAAGTTCTAAATTGAAGGTTGGAGAAAAATACTTTTTTTTTTTTTTCAACTGGAAAATTTACAATTACATACCATACACATATAGGGTGGCACATCAACGTGGAAACTGTAACCATGAATTCAGCACCCCATAGCATAGAAATTTTTCGTAAGTTACTAAACAAAAAGGCTTTTCTACTGAAAAGCCTTTCCAGTCAAAAGTCCAGTAAATAAAAGCTATTCATGATACCACGGGCTAAGTTAACGGTTTATGGATGAAAACCTATGGGCGAAGGGGGATCTTATAGGAAGTTTATTAATTTTAGGAATAAGGTACAATCTCAAAGCAGCAAACGTAGATAACTAATGGCTACAAAAAGTATTAAACTGTACGGGCGTAAAACGATCGCAACGGTGTATAAATTAATTATGTTCGATGGCGGATATAACAGCTATACAAGAGACACGGCTATTGCCGCATGAAATCCCATTGCTAGGTAACATACATGAGGAATTTAGTAGTTACGCGGGTAAGTCTGCTGTTGACATATCAAGTGGGGTATTAAAAGGAAGACCGTACGGCGGAGTTGGGATATTGTGGCGTAAAAGTATATTTAGTGTTGTGAATCTAGTACAGTGTCAATGTCATCGATTGACAGCTGTAAAGATAACATTAGCGAATAAGGAAATGCGGATGTTTTCTATATACATACATAGGTACATGCCTACTGATACGACTGAAAATCTTACTGAGTTTACCAATTGCTTAGGGGAAATATTATCATCATCATCATCATCTGCCTAGCCTTTTCCCATGTTAGGGTCGGCTTCCAGTCTAACCAGATTCAGCTTAATACCAGTATTTTACATGGAGCGACTGCTTATCTGACCTCCACAACCCAGTGACTGGGTAATACGATATCCCTTGGTAAGACTGGTTGTCCGACTTTCGGGCTACTGACGACCCGCAACGACTGTCAAAGATCCACGAATGACAGCCGGGACCAACGGTTAACGAGCTTTTTGAGGCACGGAGGGGTCTAGGTATGTGGAGATGGTCCACGGACCAACCGCGGCAAGCGTAGCTTAACCTGATCGATCGACCCGTGCGGCTGCTATTACTTAGCCACAAGCATGGGGGAACGGAATAAAAAACTAATTTAATTGTACGAACAAATCTGTAACGGTAACTTAAGACTCACAGACTTTCCGAATGAGTTAAGATCGTGTGCCGATAGAACATGTAACGAAAACAGTCATAAGAAAGTCATTCCAAGTCAGGCTATATCCCTGTTTGGAACCAATATGTTAGCGACTCTTATTGGGAGGCTCGTACTCATTTTAAGAAATGGCTTCTAAATGGAAAACCTGTTTCAGGACTTATATGGAAGGCTATGACTGGCAGTAAGAAAACCTTTAAGAAAAATGTTAAGTCATTTCAAAATAAGCGGGAACAGGTAAAAATAGATGTACTGGCAACCCATCATGATAATAAATCATTTCAACAATTTTGGAAACAGACGCGACCTAACAAAGATACCTACTCCATTTCCATTAATACCACTCTAAGCATTAAATGAACAACCAACGTAGCCTATCACAGTCTACTGCTAAACATAAACACCGCGTCACATGAATAAGACCATGATGATGTTCTTGACTGGCCATCGCTTTCCCCTGACTTAAACATCATAGAAAATGTGTGGTGATGGCTGCCACGTGAACTTTATAAGAATGGCAAGCAAGAACTCGAGAAGGGTATAAATTATATAAAAAAAAACAACCGACTTCCAAAAAAACACTACAAAGTGAAAAATAATTTTAATTTTGGAAGTCGGTGTCGTTGGTTCCGCATTTTGGTTTTTTGACACCGACTTCCGAAATTAAAATTATTTTTCACTTTGTAGTGTTTTTTTGGAAGTCGGTTGTTTTTTTTTATATAAAATTTTTTATTTTTCACTTTTTAGTTATATCTACCCCAATCAAATTCATATAAACACTACTTGCTATGTAAATATCAGTGACAGGAAGCTGCATCTGCGTTTATAGGGTACAGACGTGATGTTATGTTGTGCGATTGCGTAAACAATGCATACCTACATATGCGATAGCAGCAATCGCGGTTGTTTTACTGGTATTAATTATTATTATAATAAAAAAAATTATAACCTTTGTAGTGAGTACAGGCGTGATATTATGTTGTGTGATGGTATAAACAATGCTTAGATATGCTATAGCAACAATCGCGGTTAATCTGCTGTTATTTATTGAGGAGTTCCCCAGATTTCTACAAGATCCCATCATCAGATATTGAAATGGTGACAATGGGACCACACGGGAAGCACCAGCTTTCAAATAAAAAAAAAAACATGAAAATCGGTTCACCCAGTCGGTTATTATGAGGTAACAAACATAAAAAAAAAAAAAAAAAAAAAATACAGTCGAATTGATAACCTCCTCCTTTTTTTGAAGTCGGTTAAAAAGTGTTGGAGCAAACTGCCGATTAAATAAATAAAAAGTCTTTATAATGCCATCTCGGATTTTTAATTTAATTCAACAGTAGGGGAAAAACCTTAATTACTAATCAATTTTTTCTTTTAAATAATAGTATTCATAACTGAAGTTTTTGTGTTTTATTTAATGGTCTTATTCAAGTGACGCATCATAATTGCCACCAACATTGTCAAAAGTGATCATTGAGTATTTAAGAAGTTCGATTGTTTATAGTTAAACTTTTTGTGGCTAAAGACGTTTATACTTATCATTCTTATATATTTATTTTGTCTCATATCCTAAATAGCAAAAAAAAATATTCTGGTCTTATTCATGTGGCGCGGTGTGTACATACATAGGCCTCTCTCAGGCTGCGCCAAAACACACCTTATTACGGCCATCAGTCCATCTAGCTGGGGTCGTCCCACACTACGCTCTTAGCATTCAATTAAGTAATATCAGTCTTTATTAGTTCAAAGGTGATTGCTTGTGTCACTCTCCCTTCACCATATCATCCTTCAGTCGCCTTTTATAGCGAACTAAAGAAATTAATCAAAATACCTTGTGGAGACCCACACGACGGTATTGGGTGTCTCTCATTAGTTAGGTGACTTAATTTTGCTATCATTAGATAAACCTAATTGAATGCATGCTATATTGGGACTAACTATGTATATCTATGAGTTTGATGGTACTTATTTATTGCAGTAGGTTTTGTGGTCCAGTGTGTATTTTATGTAATAACTAGCTGCGCCTCGCGGATTCACCCTCATAACTCTCGATCCCGTTGGAATATCGGGATAAAAACTCCCTTGGTTATAAACTATCTGTGTGCCAAATTTAATCAAAATTAGTCCAGCCGTTTAAGCGTGAAGAAGTAACAAACATACACACACTCACAAACTTTCGCCTGTATACTATTAGTGTGATATCAGCCTATTGTTGTCTCACTGCAAGGTAAAGACCTCTTCTCATACATAGAAGGCACGAGCAATGATCACCACGCTTTTTTAAGACAGGTTGGCGATGTCAGACTTATAGTAACTATAAGTCCAGAGGCTTATTTCCTGTATTTTAAAGAATGTTCGCATTGCAATCTCAGTCGCAATATGTCAAAAATACTTACATTTTTGGCAAGTTCTTGACATTGATTATCGCTGAATTGAGATTGCGACTTGAATTTGAATGTTTTTTAAGTACGATAATTGGTCTTCTGCCGTGCGATTCTGTAACCGTCTCACCGTGAAAACTTGGGTGAAGTGAGCGTGGAGTGAGTCGTCAATAGTGTCAATACCTAGCACCAGAATGACTCACAGCTGACTCTAAGCTCACTTCACCTTAGTTATCACGGTGAGACAGGTATCCTCATGAAGTTTTGCCTTTACAAATGTCAGTAATATCTAAGATAGAAAATTATACTAATTGTAAGTAACTTTTTGTAATGTTCATTAAATCTGTGCGCAGACCTAAGTCAACACTGTGTTTAGATGGCTATTTTTTTTTTCTGAAGGCAATAAATTATAATTAAAAAAAAATAAAAATTATGCGTTTTTATAAAGTTAGTATTTTTTTTTTTTCACAAGGTGGCCTTACCTTACGGTAACGAACAATACAGTATTTGAGTACCTATATTTTTATAGAAGCTCCATACTAGGCTGAATAGAAAATTCATTGTCATACGATCTCGCGGTAGTCAAGTTACCATTGTTGTCAAAAAAACAGAAGTTTTTGAATATCGAACGCAATGCGCGCACGCAGATGCGTTGTCCACTTTTTATGTGCTTTATTGAATTGATCGAGTACCGTTATTTGTGCTTTTTTGTGTGATTTATCAAGTTGTTGACAGATGTATTAAACGTTGAGTTGTTTGTATAATTGATGATCATTATTGTAATTATATGAGGGAAATATTTATTGTTAGTTCTGTGTATATTGAAATAGCGTGCATAAATAATGAAACAAAAGTACGTATTTCCGGTAAGTAATAATTTCCTGAATTTTAACAAAAAGATTATCAGTGTAAACCGACAAATATATCTTATAATATATACTACTAGCGTCAGCCCGTGACTTCGTCCGCGTGAAATTTCTTGTTGTGACTTTTTTCATTTTGCTCGACTCCGAAGAGTAAGAGGAAATTGTCATGTTAAAAAGCCTTTATCAAAAAATCGGCCACCAAATGTAAAAAAAAAAAATCCGCCTTGTAGTTCTAGAGATTAGCGCGTTCGAACAAACAAACTTTTCAGCTAACGGAACTGAACGGAGAAATATTAACCAATAGAATTGCATAAAATCTCAATATCATTTTTCTATTGGTTAATACTTCTCCGTTGCTCCGCTCCGCAGCCTCGCTCCGCGTCAGCCTTAAAATGAATGAACTGACTAACGCTCGTACCATTCCCAAACCTACCACTCAAATACAGACATTCAATATTCACCATTCACCAACCATGATTGATTAACAATTAAACCTATTTAAATGCAAATCCAAACAATAACCCTGTATAATCAAATCAGTCTGTGCAAGCGCATCTGTGACTCATACTTGGATGTATCAAAATTTAATAGATGCGTTGCAAAACCCCTCGTGGGCGGACGGACCGTCGGAACTTATTTATTGGCCACATCAATGCTTCTTTGTTATAATGAATGGACTATTGCAGATAGACGAGCCTAATTGGAAGTTTATTGGTGGATCTGTAAATATGTCTTGTTGGCTGTGCAACTTTCTTGTTGGAAGGCAACCAGAGTTGCGTTTGTTTCTTAAAACTTATCATGCGGGCAACGTATTGTTACGTTTTTTGCAGTCTGTCACTAGAGCGCGGGTCACGTAAAAATACGTATTTATTAGATTTGTGGCCCGCTGCACGCGTAATTCGGCGGCGAAGTATGCCCGCATGCCAAGTGTTAATTTAGGAGCGTGCCTTCTAAAAGCTGGCAATATTGCAATTACGTAGCATATTCAGCTATAATATTCCCACTGCTGAGACACAGGCCTCCTTTCGGTAAGGAGTGGGCCGTAATCCAAAACGCGGGCCCACTTTGGGTTGGTAGATGTCACATATCTTCGAATTTTCATCATTCAGCACTCTCTGGCCCCTATCCCAATTTTAATATAATCTTCATAATACACATATTACCAACAAAGATTTGAATTAATATTAGTGAGAATTTTCGTCTTGTTAGAATTGAAGGTTGAGATCTAATCTTCACATTTTTGTCGAGTTTTGCGAATGTGGTAGAAATGTAGCTGCAGGGGGTCCACTAGAACCAGAAAATTTTTAAAATGGTCAATGAGATAAAAAAGCTTGGGAACCTCTTGTCTACAATCTTGTGCTGAGTTCATGCTTACAGTTTGCGCGTCGACATCCCCTGCCACCCCGTATATTTTTTTCTATTTTACAATACTAATAAATCTGCGAAAGCCACGCATAATTTGCTTACATTTAAACCCTAAGAAAAGATGACTAATTCATTAGGTACATTTTACAAATCATCTATTACGTCTCTATAACGCCTTAACTTTCATACTTCATGCAAATTCGTTCGACTGACAATGAGCCCATTTGTACATTTCAACTACCTTCATTTACCATTAACCGCCACCCCCGCAAACCTTAATCTCTTAACAATAAAGCTTCAATTCCCTTGGCAAGTGGTTTTAGGACAGTAAGATAGTAATGTGTATGATATATTCATATTAAAATGTAGATGCATGCGGCGGACGAACGGACTAAGAACAATAAGGGGCGTGGGACGGTATTAACTCATTATCCATCGATGGACGCCTTGACCGATATCCATGCTGATCGTATGGATCTAATGTTTTGAAGGTAAAGTTAGTACAAAGTTCTATGTCGAAAGACACCATTTCTTTTTTCTGCACCCAAATTGCGTAACACACTATTACTCTCAATTTGAATCATTTTGAAGCATATTGCTGATCCATTGCTCCACATGTTCGAAAAATGTGTCTGCTCAACAACGTGAATAACGCAATGAATGTTGTTGAACTGTCAAAATGAAACTCATTGCTACTGATAGTGTGTTACGCAATTATCCTGCTGTTTTCCTTCTTAGTTACTTTTAATCATGATCTGGCAGTTTAAGTAATTTACGCGGCCTACCCAAATGTCCTTTCTTTGGTATTGTCCGTCGAATCGTGAGGCTTCTCAAGTTCTGAGTTGAGCTGCACGATTTTTAAAAAATGCATGCACTGACTGGACAGGTCCGCTCAATCTGTGTGGTTCTTTCCTCAAAAGACCATTTCAGACACCAATCTACATGATCTGAGCAAGATTATGTCTGGACTTTAAAAGAGACTGTGACCTCTGAGTTTGTTTCGGCCTTAAAATAATTTGAAAATGTGATTTTTTTACAAACTTCTATAAATAAGTAACCGTTTGGTGAAACTTCAAGGGCAATCAATGTATTTCTTATAGCTTCTGCCTGCGACTTTGTTCGCGATAAAGTCGGCACCCAGCCTATCGTGTCGCATCCCACCGCTCACCCGTGATACAACTTTGTTTTCGCTTCGCGTTCTTCCTGACTTTTTTCTTTTTGCCCGGCCCCTAAGGGACTTAGCGTGATGTTAAATAACTTATAACCTTTCTCGAGAATTAGCCCACCAAATGCAAAAAGAACTATTCAAATCCGACTAGCGGTTCCGGAGATTACCCCCATTTTACCTCTTTATAATAATATTAGTATAGATATCAGTAAGTAGAAAGTTTCCAAAGACCATAGTTTCGTCAAGTACACACATTCTTTTCCTTTAGAATCCTTGAAAATACCGTACCGATCATTCTTCGTGATCGACACATCTTTCATAAATAGGATAACTCTAGATACTTTTTTATTTTCCAGACATGTGCTGGATAAAGCAACAGGTATGTGCTGGAAAAAAAATAGAAATTGAATGTAGGCGATAGAAGTCGTGGCCCGTCATCTTTACTTACCTATCCCATGAAAAGTTCAAAGGAAAGTTACAAGTACACGTCAAGCCACAAACATAAGCACAACACGGTACGGTATTGGCGCATGAATGCGATGCGCATGACACGATTACAGGTTGTCGTCACTCGATACGCCGACGGGACATCCTGATAACACCGCGTGCTGCGTCCATGTTACACTGCGGGACAGAAATATTGACTGTGTAAGGTCACTTTTTATTACTTTTTGTTTTTATAGCATAAATAATGGCTGGTATTAAGAATTAGGTAGTTAAATCATAGTTAATTGTTACAGTACCTTAGTAATTACTTTGCTAATTATATTTTAGTACAAATTTACAAAGTTAAATAAGCTGTATTCGTTTCCTTTTATTTTCAGGGGCAGCAAACATAAAAGTACACGATGGAAGTGAAAATTAAGAGAAAACCAACTTTAGATAATAAAAAAAAAAAACAAAAGACCACGTCTACTTTCTAATAAGTAAGTACGAACTGATTTTCTTTAACATAAACATTCTAATTAGACCATAATATTCATCTTATAAGTAGGTCACCAATTGAAAAATCCCTCATACTTCATGCTTGGCTATCACAGAACCATTGGACGAAATGACGGCCTTAAAAAATATTTAAATAAACTACAAGTCACCCCATAAATTCGGCCTGCAGTGTACGAACATAATGGTGCGACCATTGGCGCGCGGTCGGTCGCCAATTACCCTATTGGCAGCAATTGTTGTGCGACGCTGTCCGTCGTCCTGCCTATCAATATCACGCAACTCTGTTTAACATAGTTTTAATAGATTGGGCAGTAGAAAAATAGTTTGGGATATTAATAATAATAATTCTATTCCCTCATTTTGCCTTAAATCTATTCAGATTAAAGGTTGAAATGAGGTCAGACAGGACAAAAAAAGGATCACTACACAGTGGGTGCCTGAAGACGGGCGTCATCACCGAGGCAGGTCTTAGAAACGCAGGCGTGATGATTTGGATATGTTCCTGACCAATTGGTTTAAGAGGGCAAAACACTAAGAAAATTGGAAAAGTATTGAGGAGACTTTTGCCCAGAAGTGGGATAACATATGTAGCTAAATTTAAAAAAAAATGCTAAATCAAATTTACGGCCATCCTCATCTCACGATAAAAATAAAAAGAGATCCAACCGGTCGATTCTGTAAAAATCTCACCGTGAAATCATAAGTGAAGTGAGCTTGAAGTGAGCAGTGTCAATAGTGTTAATCAATAATGACAGCTCACTTCCCGCTCACTTCAACTAAGTTCTCAAGGTGGGATATTTACAGAATAGCACTGCAGTAAGTTTTCCACCACATGGTCGAAATATCGTCGCGTGTAGACCTTACTTACTATATAACCTGAAACTGACTTATTATATAATCACGTTTACCGCCTTCGCGTAGCTACTTCGCACCAAAAACCAGCAGTCCTATTCTGTAAAAATCTTACCGTGAAAATTTTGGTGAAGCTAACGTGGAGTGAGCTGTCAATAGTTTAACTTCCTAGCATCAGGTAGAATACCAACTCACTTCAATTAAGTTTTCACTGTGAGATTTTTACAAAATAGACTGCCAGGACACCTGAAGATGTTTTCGTTCAACATATGTATAAAGTTAGAATGGCATGGAAAGAAATTGTCATGATAAACCATTCTGATGCTTCAGCAGCTTTGGATCACCACGATCTATACCTTAACATTTTTCTTTTATGTTTTCAGGTATCCCCATAGATATAATTATGTAACGTGGTCAGCAAGAAGTATTTTCAACCATCAACAACACATAACATCAAGAAAGACAACGATAACTACACGGAGAGAACATTCTTAGAAACATTACTGTTCTGTCTCATAATCTGAGTGCATTCTTATGCTGTACAGTACAATTTATTGGACAAATAGTGATTTTTTTCCCAATCTCACTCAGAAAATTGTCTGTACATGTCACTTGCACTCACTTTACAGTGACGAGCACAGTAATTTTTCTAAGAATTTTCTCTCCGTGTACACAACACCTACTTTCTTAATTTCTCCAACTAATACAAAATGGCATACGTGCATAAAACCTCACTCACAAGATTACAAACCCTTGGGCGTCATAGTCACCGTTAACGCCTCATATATCAGGTACGGGTTGTTTCACGTTGATGTATAAGTCTCTTTATCATGTACTCATGTTATTAGTGGGTGGGCTCCTTTATAGATTTATTGAGGGATGGTGGAGCGTGTGTGAATGTTGTGGTCAATTGTTTTAATGTGTTATTGTTTTTGTGTGTATGTTCCTTGATTTGTGTTGTGATTGAATGGATATGAAGGCGTATTAGACAATGGTCATGTTTAGCATCGGTCTTTTCTTATAGAAAATTATCTGAAATTATACAGACGCCCGCACATCAAGTTACTAACTAGTTAACATAAGGTTCAAAGTTGATTGGGAAAATCTGACAGTTTCGGGTAGCTTGATGTGCTGGCGTCTGTAGTATGTTTTATGTTATTTGTGTTTCTAAATTTAGTGCCTTCATCATCATCAAAATCATCATCCGCAGCCCGACTTCACCCACTGTTCAGGATAGGCTCTCTTGCATAGGCTTTGTTGTGCCAATCTTCACGCAGCTGTGCCAGCCTCATCCAGGATAGTCACCCAAGATTCTACCTAAGATGGCAACAATATCGTCCGCCTCTCTCGTCGCCGGACGACCGACCCTTCGTCTTCCAATTGAGTACCTTAACCTGGGTCAAATTAAGTTATTTTGTTTCTTTTTAGAGTTCCGCGTCCAAAACGTGGACAAACGGGAAAAACGGAACCCTATTACTCCCGCTCCGCTGTCCGTCCGTCCGTAGGTCTGTCACCAGGCTGTATCTCATGAACCGTGATAGTTATACAGTTGAAATTTTCACAGATGATGTATTTCTGTTACCGCTATAACACAGAATAAAATAAATATGTAAAGGGGCTGCCATACAACAGACATGATTTTTTTGCCGTTTTTATAGATAATGGTACGGAACCCCTCGTGCGCGAATCCAGCTCGCGCTTGGCCGGTTTTTTTAAAAAAACAAAAGAAAAACACTATTAATGGCGCCGATTTCCTTGTTCACAAACTAAACTAAATTTAAATTCAGTGTATCTTTTTCTTTCTATTTCATTAAGAAAATGGCAGAAGATAAATATTAATTTAGTCCTGTCAAATTAGTCAGCGCCTGACCTAAGTTGACATATTTTTAGTAACTTTTTAATCACATCTAAACTTGTCTATGGAGTATCTAAATTTGACAGGACTAAACTAATATTTATCTTCTGTCCGTTTCTTAATGAAATATATACAAAAAGATGCACTGAACTTAAATTTAGTTTTGTTTCTGAACAACAGAATCTTATTCAAATAACAAAGGAAATTATTTAAGTAACTGTCGTATTCGTATTCTTGTGTTCATATATTAGGTCATCCCACTTCCAGTGTCATATTTTTTTATTATTATTATTTTACAAAAACTGACTACTATACTATATAACCTTGTGACACTAATCAATAATCTCCACCATTATTAATCACTCGCTCCCAGACTGCTGGCAAATCTTGAACACCATTTAAAGTACCACTTTCATTTAATTCATCAATAATGCTCTTTAGTTTAATATCTAACTCCTTTTTGCTGTTGTATCGAGTACCCGACAATTTCCTCTTCACATGGCCAAAACAATTGAAATAACAAGGATTCATATCCGGGGAATATGGCGGCTGAATAATTTCAATCCACCCTTTATCTTCAATTAAATTCTGAACTATTTTTGATTTGTGCGGTCTGGCGTTATCATGTAAAATTATAGGACTCGTTATATGATGTTCGTCTGCCCAAATAGGAATATTTTCTTCTAAAAATGACTTATATCGCTTTCCAGTCATAGTTGTATTTTCATCATAATTTCTCCAAAAAGCAATGCCTCTGACATCCATAGCTACTATTAGTAGTATTTTTCGTTCATGTAGCTCTGCACGTGGTAAATGTTCAGCTGAAGTGCCCGGTTCCACCCAACATCGTGGCTGATGTCTTTGACGAGGAGTATAAAATTCGACCCAAGTTTCATCAAGGCATATGAATCTATTAAGTATATTTTTCTTACGGCGATACCACGATAAATGGCTACGCGCAGTTTCATAACGAAACTCCTTCTGATCCGTGTTCAGAGTGTGGGGCACCCACACTGCACTTTTATTGACCAGACATAAATCCTCCGTGAGTACTCTATGTATAGTGGAATGAGGAATGTTAAGTTGAGTGGAGAGATCACTGACACTGACCCTACGTGACTGACGAAGTGCTTCCTTGATTTTGTCCCTTGCTTCTAATCTAGTCGATGATAATGATCGAGGTGCTCGCGGCTCATCTTCAGCTGTGGTTCTTCCTTGTTTGTACATTTCAAGCCATCGCTGTACGGTTCTTTTATTTAAGGCGTTACGACCAACACACTTTACCAGTAAGTCGTGCGCAAGTCCTCCAGAGTAGTTGAGTAAAGCACAAAACTTTAGAAATATACATTGCTCCACTACATTAATAGATTTTTTTTAATCTTCCATTTTAAATCAATGCACGTCTTGACAATACAACACACCAAATTAAACTAACATGATTGTACAAGACAACACATGTATTAACTATTGCATACCATTGCGCAATACATAAATATTGGAAATAAAAAATATGACACTGGAAGTGGGATGACCTAATATCTTCAATAACCGAAATATGGCAAAATCACCTTCTCTGGGGTAAGATAAGCTTAACCCTCGTCTTTGTACAAATTCAAATATGCCAATTAAGTACTTTATCAACATATTACCCGAAGCCAATAGGTCAACAACAAAACTAATTCAATAACGGTGATAAGTACGGGCAACCATGTGATAAGTCCGCACTAATCCCGCGCTTCTCTGTCCGGCCATCCGTCTCAATTAATAAACGATCAAAAGATACGGTTTTATGGAAGTACAACATTACCTGGAAATTGGTAACGAAAGTGTTGAGTGGACGATAACATGAGTTGTACTGGTTATTGGTTTCGGCACTCCAATTACTGAGATAAAAGACTCAATTAATTAATATTCTTTGAAATAACGTATTCCTAACTAATACGTTTTCCTTAGATCTGTATTTTAGGCTGACCCCACATTTGGCGTGCGCGATCCTCGGGCGTGCGAGCTGCACGGAAGCAGCGCGCGCGCAGCGCGCGCGCTGGGCGAGCGTCGGGTGTTACCGCCGTGTGACGTGTGTAAGGCGTGCGCGCGGCGCTCGCCTTGGCGTTTAACCCCCTTCAGACGCAGAACGCGACTCGAGCGTCGCGAGCGCGCCGCGCGCGCGTTGCGCGCACGCTGCATGCACGTCACACGGCGGCAACACCCGACGCTCACGCAGCGCGCGCAACGCGCACGCGGCCCTCGCGCTACTCGCACGCCCGAGGATCGCGCACGCCAAATGTGGGGTCAGCCTTAATCATTTTGTTCATCATGTTTCTTTATAGAAAAGTAGCATCCGCTCGCAACTTCGTTCGCGTAGAATTCGGGATTCCCGCCGTTTAAATCCTATTACTCGTTTTTCCGTAGGAATGAAGCATTTTCCCGCGGTAAAAAATAGCCTATATTCATCAGGAATAATGTCGGCTTCTAATGGTAAAACAATTTTTCAAATCGGTCCAGTAGTTTCGGAGCCTATTCAATACAAACAAAGAATCAAATATTTCCCCTTTATAATATTAGTGTAGATGTACAACAGTCTTGTACTTAGAACTATAGGTACAGAAAATAATATAAAAACACCAGAACCAGCAGGGTGATTGCGTAACACACTATCAGTAACAATGGGTTTCATTTTGACAGTTGAAGAATATTCATTGCGTTATTTACGTTGCTGAGCAGACACATTTTTCGAACATATGGAGCAATGGATTAGCATTATCCTTCAAAATGATGCAGATTGTCATTAATAGTGTGTTACGCACTTAGGGTGCAGCAGTGCTATTCTGTAAAAGTCTCACCGTGAGAACTTAGGTGAAGTGAGCGCGAAGTAAGCTGTCATTAGGGATTAACATTATTGACACTCTTCACTTCAAGCTCACTTCACTTATGATTTCACGGTGAGATTTTTACAGAGTCGACCGGCTGGTAAGATTTTAGAATTTTATTGGTATTTTATTAAAAAACTAAAATATGATGGAGCACCTAAAAATGTCTAGTTAGAATAAAAAAATAAACATATGTAACGAAGAGCCTAAAGAAAGTAGTTAGATAATAATTATTAAATTAATATATATTTAAATTAATATTGTTAGTAACATTTTGAATCTTGTAACGTGTTAAACCTAGCTTCTATAGAAATAAAATTTTGTTGTGTTTGAAATTTTCAGGACATGGTTTATATGATATCCTGACGGAAATTCACCCGGGCGACGCCAGTCACGAACCATCATCATCAGCTGCTTAGCCTTGGTCGGCGTCCAGTCTAACCGGATGTAGCTGAATACCAGTATTTTTACATGGAGCGACTGCCTATCTGACACTGTTGTCAGACTTTCGGGCTTCTTACTACCCGTAACGACTGTCAAAGATCGGTCACGTTAAATATATAACGACCATTTTTAGTCACAAACATTTTACCAAAACGCAAAACAATTTAAAATTACCCCGCAATATTCCCCTGCAATCGTGTTAGAATCCTGCAGAAAGTGCCTTAGAGGTGCACGCATAACATCCTAATGAAAACATACGACTCTTTGATAACCTGTTATGGTGTGTACGGAACCCTTTATGCTGCAAATTGGCTTGAGGAACACTAATTTACCAGCGTTGTCCGTTTTATTTGGTTACTTTTGGAACGCATTGTTAGATTTTCGCTGTTTCTCTAGAGGTATAATGTGGTTTATTGCAGTAAATGAGTGGAGTCTAGCTACTTTAAAAATAACTCTGTAACTAATTGTTCATACACATGTTTATTTGTATTCGTAGATTTGACTTCGATCTCGACTCATCGCACTACACCTGCCGTGCGATTTTGTAACCATCTCACCGTGAAAGCTTGGGTGAAGTGAGCGTGGAGTGAGCTGTCATTCGCTAGGGATTAACACTATTAAGTGCTCACTTCACTTATGATTTCACGGTGAGATTTTTAGAGAATCGACCGGCTGGTTTATTTACTATACTCCATTTGAAATAAGATTAGACATTTAAATAATCCTTTTTTACAGTCGGTTCAACCGATTTTGAATTCTATTTCGTTGGTGGCATGACACATGGCAACTGCAGTTAACAGTTGGTATTGTAACCACTTTTTAGCGTTTAATGCCATCCTTATGACTACGGTATAGAAGTCAAAATCGGTTGAACGGACTGTAAAAGAGGTTTATTTAAATGTCTAATCTTATATCAAATGGAGTATAGAGTTTAGCAACTAAAAAAATGGAATGTTACCTATTTATATCGTACCTAGCTATCTTTATAAGTGACATCCTAATAGATGTGATCGTTATAAATTCGTTCTACCTATTTTTTAATTAATTGTAATTGCGTCACACAAACAGTTGGAATGGCATTCATTTTGACAGTTCAACAAAATTTTCGAACATATACAACGTGTAACGTAAATGCGCAAAACCTCAGACACCCCAACTGATTTTTAATTCAATTGACCTATTTCAGAGAGAAAATAAGTCATTAAAAGAATTGTAAAGGTTTTATGTGCTGTTTTAGTTTTACTGGCCATTCTGGTCGTTTCTTGCGTCTGCGACGACGCTTTACCGAGGGAGGAGTCGTCACCGGGCCGCTGAGCCGCGCTGAGATTGGCTTGCTTGACCTATTAATAAATAGACACAGCAACGTTTTTAATGAAGATTTTTTGAAAAATGTGACCTATATGAAAAAGTGGTTCAATTAATTCTGCTCGTTATTCTGATCAAACTATTTTCAGGTTTTGTGCATTTAACGTTACACGTCGTATACCTCTTTTCAGCACCTTGAAATTCGGGCTTAATCTGCGTCCACGCCGCAAAAGAATAGCAAGAAATTATAGCTGAACTTTATGCAGAGATTTCTGAGAGTCAACATTACTCTCTTTAAAACAAGAACCTAACTACAATGTGACTCAGATCAGATGATCCAAACAAATCCAACACAAAGCCGTAAGAAAACAAAATGGTCTCCGAGAAAACAGTAAATTCCTCGCATGCTCAAATAGGCAACAAAGTTTATAGTTTTTAAATAAAGTTTACATGAAGAGCCATGTAAACTGCGTGCCCAGCCCATAACATATTGACTAGCGCCAATTGAGCTGGGCTAAATTGAGACGTTTACAAGTATTGACAGTAAAATGGGGAATCGTACGAGCGGCGACGGCGCCGGAGTGAAATTTGTCCCGTTACAAGGACTTTGTAGACGGGTGGGTGGGACGCTGCGGTTGCGTTTCGAACACTTTAGCACGCTAATGACAGCGTACGGTGACGTCACGACATATGACTGATACGCCACCAGCTACCAAAACCTTCGATGCCGCCGTCGCACCTGGAGGTCGCGCGGGGCGTGCGAGCGAGACCGCACCCGATTATTTACGAACACAGCAGTCGGCCCTCGTCGGTAACGGACAGCTACACATCGTCAGTCACGGTCGGCGTATGGTCAGATAGACGCCAGCCTTACACATTACTGTTCCTTGTAGGTAAGTGTTATGGATTTACTGTTAAATTTAAACGAGTAGCATTAAACGAGGAATTCTAGAATCTCTTCGCTTAAAATGTGTAAAATAATTAATAATTGTAAAATAATTATTAAATAATTTATAAGAAACTTACCTAATTATTTCAGCAAACAGACGAATGTCTCAAGTTATCCCGCAGAGGTAAACAAAGCAGAAAAAAATAATGGTTGTCTAGAATTCTTCTATCATTCAGGAGCCAGTGTTGGTACCGACAGAAGAATGACGATACTTTCTAATTGGAATCTTAGTACTGCATCAAAGTCTTATCCATCAAGGCCAGTAATTCAAACAGATATTTTGCCGTTACTATTATGAAAACGCCCGTCTCCTCCAATACCGTATGACCATGATTCGGATTGACGCGCCGGGCGCACCAACATCGCCCACTCGGTGGCGTCTCTGATTTATTGCAAATGGCGCGAAAGCGAAAACGCTCGTAAAACGCAGCGTACGCGTTTATGGCGCGTTGTTCGGCCGCGCGATTACATCCTACCTTACAACTCCATGCGTAAATAACGCGGTTATTAGATAGCTTTTGATTGTGTGTTTAGTGTATTGCATTCAGTTTCAACGGTTATTTGAGTATTTTGGTTTGAAAAGGTTTCTTTTATAGTTTTCGCTGTCAGTAATTCATATTAAGAAGTTCATAAAAACGAACTTAATAATGTCCCCACTGCTGGGACACAGGCCTCCTCTCTGTGAGAGGGAGTGGGCCGTAATCTACCACGCGGGCCCAGTGCGATTTGGTGGATGTCACATGTCTTCTTCTTTGGGTTCTCATTTAGCTTTTTTTTTTATTTTATTTTAAATTATGACGTGTATAAGTGATTCCGATATCCTATTTACAGAATAAACAATTTCATTTCATTTCGTTTCTAGGACACGCCGGTTTCCTCATGATGTCTTATGTCACCGTTTTGAGAGCTGCAGTGGTGATGACATAATGTTCACAATGTAAAGTACCTGACTGGGTTCAAACCCATGACCTAGAACTCGTGAGTCACGGCCGTTACCACTGGGCCAGCACTGCTGGATGGAAATACTGCTAGTTATATATATTATCTCCTTTATTTCAGAAACTTAATATTCATAATGATGAGAAACACTTATCTGAAACATACATCATACAAATTAGCAGTCCAATTCCCAACAGATAGAGAACGGCAACAGCTAATGATTTCCACAAACTCCACGATGAGGTAAACAGCACGCCGATAAATCGTTCTATGCCAGAATGACATAACAAAGAGGCTGGGATTGTAGATCGAAGAAACGAAGGAGACACGTCATCGGTACAGCCGTGCGATTCTGTAACCATCTCACCGTGAAAACTTGGGTGAAGTGAGCGTGGAGTGAGTCGTCAATAGTGTCAATCCCTAGCTGATGCTAGGGCATGACTCACTTCACCTTAGTTATCACGGTGAGATTTTTCGAAAATCGACCGGCTTGTTAGTGAAGCGTATATATTAACGTAGGGTAGCCATTTGGAGTATATACTCGTATACCATTTAATGGTGAAACATATATTCTAAACTATTCATAAATATATAAACAAATAAATCACTTTGACTTTAAAATTTGACAAAATGGTAATCATGTGCTTATGTTTATGGCTGAAAGGAAGCTTATTTTCAGGCAGCAGGCCTATAGTCTAGTAAGTGAAAATACATATTCTATGTGTCTTCACGAGGTGGCATTCACAGTCACATTTTAACTATGCATGGATCAACACCACTTTAATTTTTACACCATCCAAAAACGTTATCGTTTTTGCAACAAAATTTTACATCAGATTAAAGGACCTTTCATATAATTACCTCGAAGCAAAATCCCATTTTTCTATGCTCCATGTCCGGGACGTGCAGAGCTCGTTCGTGCCAGACAGTTGGACGCTACGGTCCTATCGTATATGAATTCTACGTCAAGGCTAAACAGGTCATCTTTTCCTATTGTGAATACCATAATATAATAAATATGATTATGGTGTTAGGGCAAGAGAATGTCGTAAACAGTTGGAACTTACCTATTGCATACGCTTATTTTGAACTTGGTCTTTTTAATTCTACACGGTAAAATAAGCATATCTTCATACCGTGTCTCAAGAGGAGTCCAAGGGTCAGAAGAATTTAAAAAAATCTGGCTATATATATTTCTCTGGGCACGATTTTCTCCCAAGCTTACAATCTGGCGTTAGCAAGGCTCATGTTTGGAAGTGGACATTTACTGTCTGATACCGAAGTACCTGGTTGTCGTGCTCTCTAGGCATATCCCATATTTCTAAGCTCCGTGTCCGGGATGTACCGAGAGCGGTCGTGTGTGCCAGTCGTGCCGGACCGTCGGACGCTCTCACGCCGTCCTATCCGTGAATGCTACTTAATTTATAGCTGCGGTTCGAAGATGGCACCGAAGTTAAGAGCTGACAGTCACTTGGAATATTTTTCGTAACATGTCAGGGATTCACGAAGTCGGTTTCGAGAAACAAATTGGAGAGAGGATGGCTGCCACGCGAACTCTGTGGTCAATTAAATATATCGTGGGTCACGGAGCAATAGCATGCATGAAAAAGCAAAGCAACATTTTTAAACTAGGTATGAAGTTTTACTTTTGTGTATAAAGACTACGTTGCCGTAGCATTAAGATTGTTCTCGTCTAGTTTCAAAACAATTTCTGTCTTAGGAATGCCAATCCATTATTAAAAAATCCCTGCAATTCTGAAGCATTTCGCCGCAGTTAATTAGCCTCTAATTATAATAATCACGACATTCTACAGTAAACTGACTCAATATATGTATTAGGTAGCCAGTACTAAGGCATTCGATTACTCTAAACGGTCGCAAAGGTCTTGTCGGACGGACAGAGTGCTCACGCAAACCCAGTGAATATGCTTCTTAATTTATCACTGGCTGCATTGAAAATACAAAAAAGAAATTATAGGAAAGGAATATTTTGAAAACAGTAAACGGTTAGTCTTTTCACCTTTCAATTGGAAAGTACAGTAAAAGACGAAATACGTAAAATCTATACTAGTAATAAAGCTGAAGAGTGAGTTTGTTTGTTTGAACGCGCTTATCTCTAGAACTACCAGTCGGACTGAAGAAATATTTTTGAATTTTATAGCCCAATTCTTGAGGCTTAACATTACGCTAACACCCTTTGGAGCCGAGCAGAAAGAAAAAAGATAAGACATATTTATTTGTCAAAAACATGTGTAAGTTTACAATCAGTTAGAACGATTACAAAAAAAAAAAATCTGCATGTTTTGCTTAGAAAGGCGTACAAATATAATAAGAATATAATTCAAAGTACAAAAGTAATAAAGCTACGTTAAATTATTTAAAATAATAATAAAATTTCTAAAGTAAGTACATCATTTAAATAGTCGGCAGCATCATAGTAGCATTTATTATTTTATATTATTGTTTATGAATGTATTTTTCAAAAATTTTCGATATAATTAATGGTATTTGTAATTGTATTTTATTTATATTGTTAATTGTTTTTATGATTGTATTTTTTTTATTTGTATTTTTAATTGCATTTTTGAATAGTCAATATGAGTTAGATGTATGTGTATCTTTGTGGTAGTAACATCGCATTGGCGATACACCTGTTAAGGTGTTAATCACTAATTTTTAATAATTAAATAAATAATTGGTATCAGCACTTTGAGTCTATAATTTTTGATTAGGTCTCTGTTTCCTTTTTTAAATAGTGGTCTTACTATTAATATCTTCATACCATCAGGAAAGGTACCCGTACTGATACATAGATTCATGATGTGACTTTAGTGTTTGCATATTTATTTGATTTTTATTTGTTTTTATCTGATGTGTGTCTCAGGTGTACTGTGTGTCTTACAGTCTGTGCTAAATAAATGTATTTTCTTTCTTTCTTTTCTTTCTTTCTTTATTATATCACCTACAGATTTAATTATTTTGATAGAGACACCGTCATAGGCCACGCTGTTAGTATTTTTAAGTAGTTTTATAAGGGTTAAGATGTCACACGGTATACTTGGAGCCATGAACATTGATTTTTGTATGTTCAAAATGCCTGACGTGACGTTTTTCCCGACTCTTGTATAGGGACAACACTGTCAATCAAACGATTATTGCGTTGATTCGCTATTGATTCTGGATTTGTGATTATATTATTATTATCATCAATAATTTTAAGTAAATAATCCCGAGGTAGCTTTAATTTTGTATTATTTATTATTTGCCATGTCAATTTAGTTTTACTCTCAGACGTTTTAATATTACCTATAATTATTTTGAACCCTTTAGGTACGTTGTTTAATTTTTTAAATAATTTACTGTATTTAATCAAGGCAAATTTATTGGTTTTAGACGGTTTAAGTCTTCATTTCCATAAGAAATGCCCCTTTTTCTTTCTAAAAGTAAAAAAAAAGTAATAAGAAAGAACGCTATGGGATAACGAAGTAATAGCGCGGGCAGCCGATGCGATGCGACGTGGGGGGGTTGGGGGAACAAGAAATTTCACGCGGACAAAGTCGCGGGCAGAAGCTAGTAATAAATAATGATCAATCAACTCAGCCTATCGCAGTCCACTGCTGGACATAGGCCTCTCCCAGACTGCGCCACAACACCCTGTCCTCCGCCTTCCGCATCCAGTCTACCCCAGCCACCTTCTTTAGGTCATCCGTCCATCTAGCTGGGGGGCGTTCCACATTACGCTTGCCGATACGCGGTCAAAAAAAACCGGGGTCGGTAATAAATAATGATACCAGACAAATAGTAAGGGAAGAAGGCAAGACTTATGACGGCTATTGACGCTAAAGAGCATAAGCATATTGATAATTTATAAACTTTTAAGGAGAAATCGCAGAAATTTTACAGTGAATGTAACTTTCTTCAACATTCACATATTAATAGCGAATGTTAACTACTTAATGATAGTAATAACTGCGACATTGAAAAGCAAAACATATTAATCGTTCGATTGGTAACAGTTAAGATTTGAAACGGTCACAGGTTACTTAAAATTAATGGAGGCTTTGCATAATTGATTCAAACTTTGGTATAAATGAAAGTAGCGGCCATTGAAATAAGTAACACAAAAGAAGCAAGACCAACGATACAGGTTCTTTTGAGCTTAACAGGTTAACTGGTTTTTTTGTTACTGTTTAGTAATTTCCTCGTTTTTCTTCGGTGGAAATCTGTCTTGCTTGCCCCTTTGTTAGTTCTTCCTTAGGCATCTATGTCATAAAAGTCATGCCATCCGACATAGCTTACTGTTAACTCTCCTTCAGGATCTCTTTATAATCTGCCTAGCGTTTTAGCGCTCTTACCGATAAGACCGCCCATTGTGTCACCCTTTGTAAAATTTCTATATTTATGTCTGTAATTTATATGGTGTACATAATAAAGAGTATTCTATTCTATTCTTTTTCCCAACTATGTTGGCATCGACTTCCTGTCTATCTAGATGCAGCAGAATCCTTCAAGATCTCTAGCTATATCATTCAGTTGTCATTTGTTTTACAACCTATAATGTTCCCATTGCTGCGATACAGGCCTTCTCTCTTCGACAGGGAGTGGGCTATAATCTACCAAGGGAGTCAGTGCGGGCTGGTATATGTTATAAGTCTTCGAATTTTTGGTTCTATCACATGCTAGTCTCTTCACGATGTTATTCTTCACCGTTTTGAGAGCAGTGGTGATGAAAGTATTTACAAAAACTAAAGCGCCTGCTTGGGTTTGAACCCACAAAATGCAACTTGTAAGTCGGGGTTGTTACCACGGGGCCACCATTGCTCACATTCGCTGATCATCTGCCTAGCTGTTTCCCAACTATGTTGGGGTCAGCTTCCAGTCTGGATGCAACTAAATCCTTCAAGGTCTCTTAAAAGTTATATCGGTCAGTTGTCATTTGTTTTGGAGTCGAGTTTCTTGCCCGTTCTTTTCCACAGGTACCTACTACGCTTTGGAATGGACAACTAGCTTTATCTTTCTGACTGACCGACCCGTTGACAATTGAAAAGTGCCTGTAATTGGTTTATTTGAAATAAATGCTTTGAGTTTGAGTTTTTATCCAATTACTGTCAAAAGAAGTATTACGAGTATCATGCGTGAGTACGAGTACGTACATATTTCCGCACAAATACATATATTAATTAATAGTTCGTGACATAATATCCATACAGCTAATGATGCTAATACCAACGACATTGAGAAGCGTAGTGCACCTATAAATTAACCGACCGGTACCAGCTAGATTACGTACGGTCGCAGGTCGCTCCCGACGGAGGCAAGGTTCTCACGCAATGTACTGGCCCTACTTTGTTTATCTTTGGATCTTGAGCCCGATATTGAAGCTGAAGTATGCTAAATAAATAAATGAGCTTAATTTTAGGGTAGTGTCTTTGAAACTTTTGTTGAATTTTTTACAGTCCTGTTTTTGATGAGTGTATCCAAGCTGTGCTCTCAGCTACTATTGTTATTTAAGGTTTTATTAAGTTTCACTTTCTTATCATTACATGCAGGGCTAATTTTGGTGAGAGGACAAGACTAAAGAAAATTCTGCGACGTCTTATTCTTCATATTCATTTCTTTAATTGCATTCTATCTATACTAATATATTTAATATTATAAAGCTGAAGAGTTTGTTTGTTTGATTGATTGAACGCGCTAATCTCATGAAGTACTCGTTCGAATTGAAAAATTATTTTTGTGTTGAATAGTCCATTTATTGAGGAAGGCTATAGGCTATATAACATCACGCTACAACCAATAGGAGCGGAGCATCAATGAAAAATGTTGCAAAAGCGGGAAAAAAATATTCTTTTTGAGAGCTACCGTTGCGTGCGCTGCGTAAATGGTTAAAGTTGCGCAAAAATCATGTATGACGGAATTGTTTCCACTTAAAAGTTCTATAAAAAAGTCCGCGAAAGCATATGTCTATCTTTTTTGGTTGACTCACTATAACTTTTTTTATGGTAATCAAATTGGTTCTTAAATAATGCATTATTTGCGAAGGTGTTTTCATAAACATGATATTAATCCTTATCCAAATAAATGCGTTATTCATCACAAGTATTTAATTTTTAACAAAATTGCCCTTGCCATCATTTGATTCCAATTAATATCTTAGGAGATATCAGTCTTAAAATAAATCCGCACGGCCGCCGGTAGCTCTGCGAAGTTCACTATACTTAATTCCACTCTTACTGATCATAGCGTGACGTTCCTAAAATAGCTTCTTACAGTAAGTATTAATGTAGTAAGTAATAATCATAAGTAATGGAATATATTTTAATAGGTTTTTTCCTGAAATTAACGCGGGTGAAACCGCGGGGCGCTGCTAGTAATGTAATATTTGCGGGTGATACAATGGCTTAAAGCTAAGGTACAGACGCCAGCACATCAAGGTACTACAATCTGTCAAATTTCTTTAATAGATTTTCAACGTTATCACTAAGTCATAAGGATCAAAGTTGATTTGACAGTTTCGGGTAGCTTGATGTGCTGGCGTCTGTAAAATTACGGACCCTGTAGGGGACAGCAAAACGTATAAAATCTCAACTCCTCCCTGGCCCTCCCCTTTTGTCCCCGACTGTCATCATGATTTAATTCTTATGATCATTTCCCAGCCACGAACTTAACACAACATACTCTATATTTTGTAGTAATATTTCTTCAGCGGCCGTAACAGGAGTCCAGTGCTGAGTATAGGCCGTTACAATTACGCCATTTAACTTGACCCTCGGTTACGCTCTCTCAGGTACCTACTTAATTCAACTTTATTATTTAAGCCAGTTCGTGTTTTCCTCTTCAAAGCTACCTACCTCTTTTCTATAACTACATACTTTTGTCCTGATATAGGTACGCCATGAAATTCAAATGTCTATATAACTTCTCAATCGTTCATTACATAATTTCTGTTGAATTCAAAGGTCTCCTTCTATCTTGAAAGAAACTAAACGAGCTGAAAATATTTCCTATATCATCAGGCACTATTTCCCAGTCTCACATAATTATATCACGTCTCGTATGTAGGTGAGGCACAGTTAGGCTGTGTGCACACGATCAGTATTCGTGACGTCCATCAGTGGGTCGCTCTCACGCCGCCAGTCGCCACCAGTCCTGCCAAACTATACGTTACTGATGCTAAATTATGAGAATATGCTGAGAGAAGGATTGACTTCGATTGGAGTACGTTGGTATTTTTAAATTATCGTGTGTTCAGGTTTCTGAATGGAACGGCCATGTAGACTCATAGATGTCTCGATTTGCTAGCCATGTTCTATTATGTTAAATACTGCAGAGATTTTATTATTTATTTTATTTTATTATTTTTATTTTAGCCTATTTGGTGCTTAGCGGCCGAACCCAATAACCTATTTTCGGTTAAAGGCGGATCGCTACTGATGGTATCCAGTATAATCATAACTGCCAGTATAATATAATCATACAGATCTCTACTGATATAGATGATTGGGACGTTAAAAACAGAGTTAGATAGGTTTTTCTACCTCCAGTGTGCCAAAACTGGTATTAGATGGGTAATTGGGTTTGGCCGTAAATGAATACTTTGAAAAGTAGATGGCAGAAATAGGAGACAAAGATTGATATATAAAAATAATAAGCCAAAAAGAGTTCGCGTCAGATTTGGCTGACAAGAAACCAAAACAAAAAAAAATGTAAAAACGTAGCACCATTTTCTAGGAATAATTATTGAAGTAATATGACAAAATGTGGTTTTATTTACTCGTCCTGGTATGAGAGTTCGTAAAGCTCTCACAGTACTGGTACCTTCTTGTTGACAGGTCTACGCTGTCCACTCATACGTAGACTAGTCCATAAATAAGGACAAAAACAAAACAACATCGACTACTCAAGTTTTTGTTATGCTATTTTAAGTCCCCACAAAATAGTAATGTTTTTACAACTAAAATACTAGCTATAAAATTATATAAAATAATCAACAGAATCAGCATAAAAATATTATTAAAATCTCGATTATGATTGTAAATTTTTGCTTGGTCAATCCCTATCATCAGTGGGATGACACTGACAGCTCCACGCAAGTTTTCACAGTGAGATTTTTACAGGATCGACATGCAGTTCAGTTTCTGGCCGGTTCTTCTCTAAAGGAAACGACCAATTGAAATCGTGCACCTAGTTTTTGACGGTTCGTAAGTATCAGAGTAAGTTTACGTAAAATAAAATATCTTGACTTGGATTAAACATCGATTTTGATTGGTCACAATACAGCTTTATAATTACGGACTTTAATTTGTTATATACGGTTAGTGTTTCTCGGAGTGACAAAGGTGTGTCTTTGCACGCCCGCATTCTGTCGGGCCTATTGCAATTTACAGAGATCAGAACCCAGCTCTAGCTCTATCAAACAATATTCTAACTGGAGGGGCCCGTGGCTAAATAATAACAGCTGCACAGGTCTAACGATCAGGTTAAGCTACGCTTGCCGCGGTTGGTTTGTGGATGGGTATCCACAAACCAACCGCGACCATCCATCCATCCATCTTTACATACCGAGACCCCTCCGTGCCTCGGAAAGCAGGCTAACCCGTTGGTCCCGGCTGGCATTCGTGGATCTTTGAGAGTCGTTACGGGTAGTCAGTAGCCCGAAAGTCTGATTACCAGTCTTACCAAGGGGTGTCGTATTACCCAGTAACTGGCTTGTGGAGGTCAGATAGGCAGTCGCTCCATGTGAAATACTGGTATTCAGCTCCATGCGGTTACGCTGGAAGCCGACCCCAACATAGTTGGGAGAAGGCTAGGCAGATGATGATGAAACAATATTCTAACTGAAAATCCAAACATTTTCCGTCTGAATAATAACTAATGAGCATTCAATCTGAGTTCACATTCAACCGCTGACGGATTTTACAATATTTATTTTTTACAATACAATATCTTACATTATTTTTTACCACCTCGTTGGATCACTACACGGAGAGAAAATTCTTAGAAAAATTACTGTGCTCGTCACTGTAAAGTGAGTGCAAGTGACATAGTCTACAGAAAATTTTCTGAGTGAGATTGGGAAAAATTCACTATTTGTCCAATAAATTTTACTGTACAGTATAGGAATTTTTACTGTGCTAGCATGGTAATTTTTCCATTACCACTCAAATGCACTCAGATTATGAGACAGCAGCACAGTAATTTTTCTAAGATACTTCTCTCCGTGTAGGATCGCAAGCGCTACTGCTCATGAATACCTGCGATCGATTCTCATATCGGGCAAAGTGTTATTGGGTTTATCCATCAGGAATTTCTAAGTAGCAGTAAAGAGTCTGGATTTGTACCCAATTGATGGCCTCAGGCTCGCCCCATATCACCTGGGACTTACACATAGCTGGCAAAATGTAAGTGTACTGGAGGTACAGAAGCCAGCATATCAAGCTACTACAATCTGTTCAATTTCTTTAATAGATTTTCAACTTTATCGCAAAAGCATAAGGCTCAAAGTTGATTGGGATTTGACAGTTTCGGGTCGCTTGATATGCTGGCGTCTCTACACCTCTGCCCGACCCTTCGGGGAATACAGGCGTGATGATATGATAAAAGAAAAAGAAGAGAGAAGAAAAGAAGAAAGAGAAGAAGAGAGATGTTATATTCAGTATAATGCGATTTCACAAATAAAACATAAATAAAGTTCCATTCCAAAGTAGGTCCCTATCTCAAAACAATGCCCCAGTTAACACTCGCTCGTCGCACGCGTCGCGGCGCTTGCGCAACAGTCCATCCCATCGATCACGCTTAGCATTTCGCGCACCCTCCTACATTGACAAACAGCGAGGAAGCTTGGACGGCGGTATGTGAGACTGAAGTATTATCATATTATCAGGAATAACTATTTTTTTTTGTTTTAACGTTGCCCCACACTACGAATTTCTCGTGTATTGTAGGTGCGTTAACAAACATTTAAACTCACATACACAAACAGCCAGACCCGGAACAACTACTTGTAGATCATGCTAATATTTGTTCAGTACGGGGATCGAACCCGCGACACGCAGCGCAGCAGTCCATCGCTTAACCACTGCGCCAACCGTGCCGTCAAACATGACGTACAGGCATACACAAAAAAACTTTAAAGGGATTACTAACATTGAAAAGAAAATTCAAATTACTAGCATTTACAGTTGAAAGCTTCCAATTTTTTCAGTAGATTTAGTAAATACACAAATAATAATGTATCACACCTACCAATCTTTAAGAATAAAAGTAGGTACAGACGCCAGCACATCAAGCTACCCGAAACTGTAATTATTTTCCAATCAACTTTGAACCTTATACTACAAAGCGATAAAGTTGAAAATCGATTAAAGAAATTTGACAAATTGTAGTAGCTTGATGTGCTGGCGTTTGTACACAGTTTCATTAAACTTTTATACGTCAAATAATTCGATTTTGTAGCGATAAGACCGCCGAGTGTCAACCCTAGTAAAATTTCTATATTTATATTTTGTGGTGCACATGATAAAAAGTATTCTATCTATCTATAAATTGATTATTAAAATTGTGTGTATGAGAGTTCAGGTTCTCAGTAATTTTAGTATTTGACATTCAAAAATTACAAAAAGAAAACACAAGCACTATAATTTATTTATGAAGGTACCCCAATAGCTTCTATGTGTATCTTAAATAACGTAACAATAGCCTCGGACTTACACAGTCACCAATCATGGGTTAGCCAGCAACCTCAGAAATAGGTGAACACATAATAAGTGAAGGCACGTGAACATATCGGTCAGAAGTTGGCCGTAACACCCCAGCGCTGATTTGCTGGATTCGTTTTCTCCTCTACCGATCATTTTTTCTCCTGACAGTTCATTTTGTTTATATGTATGTATGTATATATGTTTCTAACTATCTATTATTATTCATTCTTGTATTTTATAGTAATTTCCTAGCTATTTACACCGTATGTTGCACCTGTTATATTTTGTCTCTGCATCACTCTAAGCTTTGTACAGTATTTTTTTTACTTGTGCATATAGTTTTAATAAATTAATAATAAAACTAAAGGCGATTAAAAAAATATGGCAAAATACTTCTTAAACTTAAGATGAACAACAAAAAGGAAAATAAATTTACAATATGAACAATGTTACCCACTTACCTACTTAAGACTAAGACATAAACATTATAAAAAGAAATAATGATATATCTAAAGATACAATTCTCCTCATTCCTATATCTCTCTCACATAACCAATCCACGTCCAATGTACTCGTAGATCACAAAATCGAAAGTGAATTGACTGACAGACAGACACGGTACAATAAGGCACAAACAATTACAATATACTCAAATTATTGCCATATTCTCGCCACAAGTATCTAATCCAAGCACAAAGGTCTTAAACTTACTACGATGCCATTGTTAGATAAGAAAGTTTGCGTCATTGAAATCGAAATGGATGATACAGCCGCCATCTTTGATTTTGTTTATGTTTTAACAATGAATGAACAAATTGACCTGATCTTTGGTCGGAAGGTCACTCGGCTAATGGTGTTACAAAAGATGATTTGTGGCAGTAGCTGACCAGAGTGACCTGTACCGTTTATCAAAATTCGGATTGCTTAGAATATACTTATACTTACTTAGACCGTAGACTCTTGTTACAAAGCTTTTCATAAAACTTTGCAAGGTCAAAGTTCCCAATGCTTAAAAAAAGTTTGCACTTCCAAGTTCAGGTCAAGTATTTTAAACTCAGTGTTTATTTTTCAGATGTTACAATTATTTTATGAGTAAACGTAGCTAGCAAATAACTAAAGAAAATTATATAAATAAAAGCTAAATTTTTAGAGATTTAATGTTTTGAAATGGACAACTAGCTTCAACTTTCTGACTAACTGGCCGATTTTTTGATAATTCAAGTGTCTGCCGGTCGATTCTGTAAAAATGTCACCGTGAAATCATAAGTAAAGTGAACACTTAATAGTGTTAATCCATAGCGAATGACAGCTCACTCCACGCTCACTTCACCCAAGCTTTCACGGTGAGATGGTTACAGAATCGCACGGCTGTAAATGGTTTAATTGAAATAAATGCTTTGAGTTTGTTCGAAAATAATTAATGAAATAATGATAGTCAATGATTCCTCATGGCCATCATCCACAGTCTGACTTCACCCACAGCAGAGCTTAGGTCTCTCTTTCCATGTGCCAATCCTGGCTCCTGTGCCAGCCTCATCCAGGTTCTGCCCACAATGGTAACAATATCGTCCACCCATCTCGCCGAGTTAATGATAAATGATGTATTTCTGTAAGTAGGTTTGTACAAACACTTTTACATGTCAATCATATTTTTTTTTTTTACTAGATGAGGTCGGCGTTTCCTATCTGACTACTCTGAGAAGAAAGTCCGAAACAAACTCGGAGGACACAGTCCTTTTTAAAGTCCACACATAATCTTGCTCAGATTATGTAGATTGGTGTCTGAAATGGTCTTTTGAGGAAAGAGCCACACAGATTGAGCGGACCTGTCCAGTCAGTGCACGCATTTGTCAACAATCGTGCAGCTCAACTCAGAACTTGAGGAGCCTCACGATTCGACGAACAATACCAATGAATGGACATTTGGGTAGGCCGCGTAAATTACTCAAACTGCCAGGTCATGATTAACTAACTAAGAAGGAAAACAGAAAAAGAAATGACCCACATAGTCCTCACATTCACAATAATAAAAAAACAAAATACTTTACAAAATATTCATGTCATTGTATATATAAAATTCATCAATGCCAATGTGTATATAAAAATCCGGATAGAATCTTTGAGGACCATCTATATTGGTGTCTGAAATGGTCTTTTGAGGAAATAACCTCACAGATTAGTTGCACCTGTCCAGTCAGTGCACGTATAATAATTACTGACTTATAATTTCAGCATCAAAACACTTTGCTTTGTTCCAGAAATTAATTCACTCTTCAAACTTAACTTCACCGTTCCAAAAATACTTCAGAGTGTAAACGAACTTTTTATGCAACATTTCACAGGTGAGGCCGATGTAATAGAGATAGCCCCCCCCCCCCCCCTCCCCGCTCATTCATGGCCGTTTGCGACACAAACCAAATGTCAAAATAAGATCAAAGGTTATAATTGTTAGATGTTAAACGTTCAACTGTACATATCCTATTGATTTATGCAGGAATCTGGTGATGGGCTGGCTCGACGAACAATCGTTTTCATGCAACAATGGCGTTATTTAAATTGATTGAGAAAGCACGGAAACTAGCTGTTAACGTAGCTAATAGAAGTTATAGAGCTTTTGGAAGTCAGATTTTATGATATTAACGAATACATGTGTTTGTGTTGGGAATTGATTCAAAATTGATTGATTTCATATCAGGTAAAATTTGACGGCACGGTTGGCGCAGTGGTTAAGCGATTGACTGCCGCGCTGCGTGTCGCGGCTTCAATTCCCGCATGGAACAAATATTTGTATGACCTACAAGTAGTTGTTCCGGGTCTGGCTGTTTGTGTTTGTGACTTTACAATACAGGTGAAATTCCTAGTGTGGGGCAACGTTTTAAAAAAAAAATCACATTCCGATATCTACCACCTAAACAAGAGAGACAGAACTGAAATATTGAAAAACTTGCTTGAAAAATAAGTGAAGTGACTTGAAGATTTGGGAGTTCTCCATACGACTGCCTATTGTCAAACTAATTGTCAACAATACATTACCAAAACTGCAATCGTTCAGAATTCGTCTAAAGACGTTTTAATTACAATACAAAGCTTGCCTACTTAATTATACGTTATCACTTTGCTGCAGCATGTTATTATATCTTCTCCTTCTCTATAGTCGTTTTTTCAATGCTGAGGATTGTGACCCATCTTTTAGTTTTCTTGTCCCAGCTTGGCACCAAATATGTTAGTCCTCGGCCATTCATTCCATGGGGCTTCTATGTCAACCATTTTGGTCAAAACTAGCAACATTTTAAGCCTATTTTGAGACTTACGCGCAATGCCCCAAAATTATATAAGTTCAGTACAAAACATTTTACGAAACATGCCTCTCTACTCAAATCTACGTAAATGCAGTACCCACTGTACCAAAGCACTGGCATCACATACATACAGACGTACAAATAGACACAGTATATGTAATGCTAGCAAATGAACGTGGCCGGCGAGGCAATGGGTCAGTGAGTCACGACGCTTCCTACAGGAAAGGGCAGACGTCATCCCACGGGTATTGGAATAGAGATGTTGATACCACTCTGTGATTTATTTTATTCAGGATATTTTAAATGTTGAAAAAAGTGGTTTAGCAGAGTATATTTTTTTTTAATATTTATCTTTTATTTCTGTAAGTAGGTTTTAACAAACACTTTTACACATCAATCATATTTTTAAAACTAGATGAGGGCGGCTTTTCCTATCTGACTACTCTTAGAAGAAAGGCCAAAACAAACTTAGAGCCCGGCTGTCATTCGTGGGTCTTTGACAGTCGTTACGGGTCGTCAGTAGCTGACAACCAGTCTTACCAAGGTGTATCGTATTACCCAGTAACTGGCTTGTGCAGGTCAGGTAGGCAGTTGCTCCATGTAAAATACTGGCATTCAGCTGCATCTGGTTAGACTGGAAGCTGACCTCAACATAGTTGGGAAAAGGCTAGATAGATGATGATGAGACCTGCGAAAGGAGGAATGAAAAAGTAATGTAGGCAATAGTGTCTGAGAACACACTATCACTACTTATCACACTAATATTACGAGTATAAAGGCGAAAGTTTGTGAGTGTGTGTGTGTGTGTTTGTATGTTTGTTACTTCTTCACACTCAAACGGCTGGACCAATATTGATGAAATTTGGCACACACATAGTTTATAACCAGGATTAACACATAGAATACTTTTTATCTCGATATTCTTACGGGATCGAGACTTATGCGGGTGAAACCGCGGGGCACAGCTAGCACTAGTATAAAAGTATTCTAGAATTCCCCTACCCTAAATATATATAATATTTTCTTAACCATCATTGACACCTTGAATCCAAGTATTGCGAAGTGAAAGACTCCCCGTTTATAGGTATGATGAAGTCGAATTGTGTTCTCTATCGTAAGTATGTTTTAATTGTCTCATAATTTATCAGCCCCTTAACTTACGACCAATAAACTTCTTACGCACGCTTACAAGACCATCGTAGAAGTATCCCCGAAGATTACCACAAGTAATTGAACGGTATTTCAATATTAATTATTGGCCAATAAACTCATAAAATACCAAACGTGAAACAAAACAAATCATGACCAAGAAACATTTACTATAGTAAACGTAATGGCCGCCTCACTAATGGAAACAAACTCGCCAAAACTAAACCAATGACACTTAACAGATTTACACTTATTAAGACAGGAGATCACGGCATTACAGCCTACAAGTTTACTTACTTTCTATCTGCATTTCTTAACACCTTTATTGCATTAGTATTAAAACCTAAATTCATTTGTCTAATGAGGTTAATAAGTTGGGAAGTTCCTCCGGTCGGCAGTCCACGCGCTGTCCGCACGTTCATTGAGCTCTTCCCATGACATTATCTGTACATCCTACTTTGATTTCACTTATATGTTAATACCACACGAGTTAAAAGCAACCCTATCAGGTTGTAGCAAGATTGGGTTTTGGTTGGCGGTTTTGGGTGCTTAAAATGTTTGGCTATGCAGTCTAAAATAGCGCATCTGAGGCACCGATGCCCCTAGAGATGGACCTCGCGTTTTATTTCCACCAAGGAAGACACGACTTTAGTACGATGCATGGGGGAAAATATGGCCCCAAGTCCGTTCAACCGTATTTCACTGGGGTCGTGTTGGGTCACTTCGCGGACATTATTAAACTGTTACTCGTAGAGAATCGTGAGACGTGACTTATGTAGATGTTTAACTAGTAGTTTGACTGATAGTTTCACGTGTATGCAGTGGTCGTTTCGCATGTGAATCTTCCTTGCACGATCCGCGGTGGAATTAGTGAGAAAGTTTTGTTTTGACCGTATTTGGATGCGTTCGTTTGGTGCTTTGATCGGTGTGAATCGGAGTTCGGAGCTTTTATACTTGCACGTGCAATGGATAAACGATACCGTTTTACACGTTATCCTATGATTGTCCATTAGCCGTTTTCATTCTGATGTTTTAAAGAAAATGAAGTAAACTAAGTGCCCCACAGACCTTTAAAACGGCCGTAGAAACTGAAATTTCTGAGAAGACGCCGTGACTAACGTTTTTACGGGGTCCGAACAAAGTGGGATTTATTTAATTGACGTTCAAACGTCAAAAAAGTACGGTTAAACAGTCGCTAACCATTACTTAGTTTTAAGTAAAATTTATGAATAAAGGGGAGTAGCACTATCTATTTAAAAAAGAAGAAGATTCCAGCAGTCCATAATTTTACCACTCACATTCTTAGTGCAATAAAAAAGTGTCAAAGAGTATCTATATTTGGGTTGAAGCAAATAGTCACGTCGTCCATTCTTTAGGATATATAAAATACTAACTCTACCATGTATTTATATATGAGATTCCTGTACATTTGTTTTCAAACCTAAGAGACTATTTCCGCAAACGGCAAGCTACTATGGCCCCACGATCTATATTATCTGTCTGCCTCGCCTTTTCCCAACGATGTTGGGGTCGGCTTCTAGTCTAACCGGATGCAGCTGAATACCAGTATTTTGTATGGAGCAACTGCCTATCTGACCTCCACAACCCAGTTACTGGGTAATGCGATACCCCTTGGTAAGACTGGTAATCAGACTTTCGGGCTTCTGACTACCCGTAACGACTGTCAAAGATCCACGAATGCCAGCCGAGACCAATGGCTTAACGTGCTTTCCGAGGCACGGAGGAGTCTCAGTATGTAAAGATGGTCACCCATCCACGACCAATCGCGGCAAGCGTAGCTTAACCTGATCGATCGACCTGTGCGGCTGTTATTATTTAGCCACGGTCCCCACGATCTATGTATAAATAATAAGTTATTACAACCGAGGACGAATCTCATTTACAAGTAACTAGGTAACAACATCAGCTATATTATGTGCATCAAATTGTATAACAAAATACCAAATTCCATAAAAACGCTACCATTTTCTAGATTTAAAAATAATTTCACGAGGTTTTTAATTGAAAAATGCTTTTATAATGTACAGACGCCAGCACATCAAGCTACTATAATCTGTCAAATTTCTTTAAATAGATTTTCAACTTTATCACTAACGCATAAGGTTCAAAGTTGATTGGGAAAATTTGACGGTTTCAGGGTAGCTTGATGTGCTGGCGTCTGTACATGAGTTTTTAGATTATATATTGTAAGTTTTGTTAATTGCACGGTCACTTTAAATTATTATGCGTCGTGAATCTGTCCCATTATTGACATGATTATTATTGACCTCAATGATTATTATTTTCTTATTATTATTATATTGACATTTATTTCATTCAATAAGTCGATTTTAATGGGATTATCTGTTTAATGACGACACGATTATAGTCAATAATTAATTTAAATAAGATATATAACTTTATTTTATTTTATATTTGCACGCCGAAAGTAAAGGCAGAATAAGAAAACAATTTTGTACATTTCACCAACCTTCTGTACCTTATTTATGCAAATAAACGATTTTGATTTGATATTGATTTTACAAGTCCACACCACCCAGCTAAAAATAAGGGCAGCTCACACACCAAGAATTATCTAACAACAAAGACAATCTTTTCCGGGGCAAGAAAAAAGTATGAAACGATCCCGGCGCGCTTGATGCATGAGGAATTCAATTTATACACTTTTTGCGAGTAAATCAGGAAGCCAAAGTGTAACTGTAAAAGGCGAAATGTGGGAAAAATTGGCGGGAACAATGAGAGAGATGCTTGTTTTTTCGGTTGAAAGAGCGCTCGTCGAACGCAATTACGCGCCAACTCATATACTGGGTGATATGAGAAGGTACGGTTGCACCGTTTGTACCGTGTGGTTAATCGTTAGTTAACACTGGTTAGGTTGTTTAATAACTTACATGAAGAGATCTAATTGCATTAGGCAAAAAACCTTTTTATTAAAAATAAAAAAACAACCGACTTCCAAAAAACACTACAAAGTGAAAAATAATTTTAATTTCGGAAGTCGTTGTCGTTGGTTCTGTATTTTCATTTTTTGACACCAACTTCCGAAATTAAAGTTATTTTTCACTTTGTAGTGTTTTTTTGGATTTCGGTTGTTTTTTTTTTTGACAGGAAGCTGTATCTGCGTTTATAGGGTACAGACGTGACGTTATGTAGTGCGATTGCGTAAACAATGCATACATATGCGGTAGCAGCAATCGCGGTTGTTTTACTGGTATTTATTGAAGAGTTCCGTTGTCTGTATCCGAAACTCATCACCAGATCTTTACGAAATTTAAATGGTACTATGTATTTCGGAATAAATTTCTATCGAACAAAAAAGAATTTTGCAAATCCGTCCGTATATGACGGAGTTATGCCAGAACATACATTAAAAAATATATATTTATAGAAACATCCGAATTGATAACTTTCTCCTTTTTGAAGTCGGTTAAAAACAAATGAAAATGTGGTCAAAAGTTGTCCCAGTTAACTGTGTAAAGACTTAACCAAATTAATAAATTTAAGGTCTTAAACCTTGGGTTTAAGTCCGTAGCTGGCAAATTAATATTTTATTATATACAAGAAAGGTTAATGTTGTTTGACTAATAACAGCGAGTTATTCATAAATAGCAAACTTAATTCCTTAATTTGGTTATTGAAGCTGACCTGTAACATAATACCTGGCCATATCACTTAGTAAAATATTTTAAGCTGACTGAATGATTTATTGATACTTAAATAAACAAAATACCGAATGTGAGTTTAATGCCGTGACTCCGTCGTAATCACAAATGGTATATGGTAATCATGTACTGGTAATTTAAATTTGATTTACATTAGCTATAAACATTCGTTTACATTGCACATTTAACTTTGGTTTCAAATGAGAAGATAATGTGCTTTTACAAAATAATAATAAACCTTATTTTGGTGATATTCCACGTGGATTTACAAGGATTAAAAACTCTACCATATCAGCATAGTTTGCACATAAACACCCACATCAGGGGTAAAATAAATATATATTATTAACTATTATTCCTAATGACAACATCGCAAGGATATTTTATTTATCTATGGGACACGAAATGACCAAAACATTGTTTAGCCTTAACCAGCCGTCTAACATAAACACTCGATCAACAAATCCCAGTTAGCCACATAGCACAACCGCCGCTCCGTATAGTTTTTCACGAGGAAAAGCGTACAATGCCGTGCACAAGAAGCTGAGAAAGTACTCATTACCGAGTGGACAGTTATTGTTGGCGATCATCACACGATGCTTTCCTCATTCCGCTGTTTAATTGACTTGTTTAGATTATACTCCTTTGTTTAGCCTTTCCTTGTTCCCTTGTCCTGTTATTCCACATGAACTCTGTATACGGCTTTTTTCTCGATTTTTTTTCTTTCCCATTATTTTGTTTTGAACAATACACCGGACTTGGTCTGAATGCGGACTACCCTATATTATAGATGTCTGTTCATGAGTTGACAGAAATAAGTACAAGGTAAAATAGCCCGGGCATTTAAATGTCATATTAATGGCACTTTTATCTGAAGAATAAATATGACGGTTTAATTTTTCTTGTGTAGAAAACAATATGTCAAACTTTGATATTTACTCTTAGGATATAAAGTTATCTGACTACTGAAAAATCAGCCCTAAGAGGTGTACCTGTACATGATGGGGTTTATTTATAAACGATGATTAAAGTTAAGTGACGTTCAAACATCAAAAAGGCGCTAATCACTACTTAAGGCAATTAGGCAACGTTTATGAATAAAAGGGTAAAACACTAATAATCATTGAATGAATTCGCTCAAAATCGAAATCTAAAGTCATTGACTTTAGATTTAATGACTTTAGCACTTTTAGAACGTCAACATTACAAAACACCCAAAACGCCCGCCCTTCCCCACTTCCTAGTGCTTTTGCTGGGGAGAAGAAGTGGCGCAACAAACTCCCCAGCAGTACAGCTGTCTGTTCAGTTAGAAAATACTTGATTGAAAACAATACTAGGTATGCAAATTAATTAACATTGCAAGACACAGAACACTAAATTAAATTATTTGTCATATGTCAGCTAGCCACGCAATAAAAACTATACGTACTCAAGCAAAAAAAGAATAAATCAAAATTAAAAATGTAAACCAAACTTACTATCTAATAAAAGCCTCTGGGTATAAAGGGCGTGACCGCTTACATATGTGCTGTGGAGGTTTTGCATTTACATTGAATATATTATGTACTTGGATACATAGTTGGGAAGTAGTTAAAACATATATATGTTTTTATGTTATTAGTTTATAAGCCTTTTTTGTATCGTGCATATTACCTATGGTCCTAGTTGCCTAGTTGAAAAAGAATTAAGTTGAAAATATTAATTAAATTTATACCTACTAATAAAGTCACACATATTATCCTATCTGACTCCGTCGCTAAATGCATAGCAAGTCAGTGGTAATTCTGTTGTTCACAAACTAAACTAAATATAAGTTTAGTGCATCTTTATGTTTCTATTTCATTAAGAAAAGGACAAAAGATAAATATTAGTTTAGTCCTATCTAATTATATACTCGATACACAAGGTTAGACGTGATTAAAAAATTGACTACTAAAAATACGTCAATTTCCGTCAGGCTCTGACCTTTTCTATCTTTATTATGAAATAGAAAAAAAAGATGCACTGACCTTTAATTTAGTTTAGTTTGTGAACAAGAGAATCAGCGCCAATGTCAAAAACAATAGAATGCACACTTATAATCCGTCCGCTTGACATTGACAGGATTGTCGGCAGATGTCGACAGATACGGCACCATTGCCATAGAGAAAAATAGAATAGAATCCGTCTGTCGGCCTGTCATCAACGTCACACATGGGACCTTGCCATTACATCCGTCACTCTACGACCCGTTGTCGGTATCCTTGACGTGCAGTCATCGGTAAGAGCAAAGGTTACAAAATAAGTGCTGACTGCGATACCGCATAACTGTCTGGTAAATGTTTTTGAGATAATTTTGATACCTTGAACTGGTTTAAAAGCTTGGGAGGAATAATCCTTAGGTATGTTTTGGCGCAGTGATGGCAGGTGACTGGTGATGGGAGGTAAGGCTGTGACAAAGTGGCGCCAAAGGACTGGAAGACGAATCTGGAATCGATAGTCCGGCGACGAGATGGGCGTTGCCATCGCGGGAACAAGCTGGATGAAGATGGGACAGACGCACGGAACAAATATTTGTATGACCTACAAGTAGTTGTTCCGGGTCTGGCTGTTTGTGTATGTCACTTTAAATGTTTGTAAACGCACCCGCAATGCAGGAGAAAATCTTAGTGTGGGACAACGTTTTTTTAAAAAGAAAAAAAAAAACTGGTACAGACGCCAGCACATCAAGCTACCCGAAATTGTAAAATTTTCCCAATCAACTTTGAACCTTATGATTTAGCGATAAAGTTGAAAATCTATTAAAGAAATTTGACAGACTGTAGTAGCTTGATGTGCTGGCGTCTCTACGTGAAAAGAGAGGCCTGTGCGCATTAGTGGATGAAGTTGGGCTGGAGTTAATGATTATGTTTTGACTAGCCTCGTTGGTCTAGTAGTCACAAGCGCGATGAGAAATGAAACCAGGATCTTATGCTTAGCAGTAATAAATAATAATAATAATAAAATTTATTTAATAAAAACGTTTACAAGTAAAGTGCATTTAGCCAACAGTAGTAAATTCCTTATACATTTATAGTGCCTAATAATAATAAACTTAAGCTAAAATCTTTATATTACAGGTGCAAGCAATGATGGTTCGGAAGTAGAATGTTAGGTAGCGACCTGCCCGATCTAGGTTTATACAAACCTGTGTTTCAGGCCATCACTTACATTTAAATTACAAAGGGAAAATAAAATTGTAATTAAGTAAAACTGACTACAGATAATCTATTAACAACTATGAGAAAAAGCATATTGTTACATTAATACCTAAAACTAGCCTATGTAAATATACAAAACAAGGTCCTCAGTTCAATTCTCATCAAACATTTCTCAGTAGCCTGGTTTCTTTCCCACTCTTGTTGTGCGCCCATAATCAGCTTATAAGGCTGTCTGTCCATTGACACGGAGCGAGGTTGCGGAGCGGAGAAACGGAGAAATATTAACCAATAGGGTTGCATAAAATCTCAATGTCATTTTTCTACTGGTTAATATTTCTCCGCTTCTCCGCTCCGCAACCTCGCTCCGCTTCAATGGACAGGCAGCCTAATGTTCCCACTCTTGGGACACAGAACTCCTCTCTGTGAGAGAAAGTGGGCTTTAATCCACCTCGTGGGCCCAGTGCGGGGTGGTGGACCTGTGCCCGGTTGATGACAATAGTCTTACCCCCTGTTACATGAGACTTTAATATTATATAACAGGTGGGAATGTGGACGGCATGTGGGTGTGGGTAAAGGTACACCTCTGCTTAACCTTTCAGGATTACAGGCGTGATGATATCATGAGTGTATTGACTTTTAAAATAAAATTGATGTTGCCTCTTCATTGCAAGAGCTTTCTCACTGGTCACCATTCACCATGGCAGTGTTTGGCCAGAAGTTTGAAAGTGGACAAATTTGGAAAATAAAAGAATCTACCAAGTGCCAAGTGAGACTCACACATAAAGGGTTTTGCGCACCACAAGACAAAAAATACGTTTCTTTTATAGAATTTTTTGTTGCTTTTGTTTGTTTTATTTTCAGTTTGTCTTTATTTTGTTTTTATTATTTGTTGTTATAGCGGCAATAGAAACACATACTCTGTGAAAATTACAACTATCTACCTATTACGCCCGCTGATAGACAGATAGACGCACGGACAGCGGAGGCTTAGTAATGGAAGGGTGCCGTTGGGTACGGAACCCTATGAATAAATCTCAAGATTTAAAATAAGTTCGTTTTGCAGGGTTGATGACATAGTATAATACGTCATCATCATAATCATCATCTGCATAGCCTTTTCACAAACACAGTCTAATACGTATTAACTATTAATAGATAAAATAACTAAGGGCCAGTTCGTGATATGTCTTGAGAACCAGCCGGACACATCGCCCACAGAGGTTACTCACACATCCGCCATTCATCAAATACCAGCTAGGCTATAACCGAAATTAACGAAACAAATGAGGTACGAAATCAATGCTGGAAATGCTATAATTAAGCAAAATAATATAGAAAAATATGCCCCTTTATATGACCGTTTCCGGACGGCTAAAGTTAGTTTCTTTCTTAAGATATCTGCAATAAGTACACATCCAAACTGGTACTGAATTAGTGTAGCTGCCTGCATACAAATTAAATAATATAATAACAAAAGAATACAAACAAATGCTTAAAGATACAACGGCGGAGTAATTAAATATAAATAAAAAAAATTGCGTAACACACTATCAGTAGCGATGGCTTTCATTTTGACAGTTCACAACATTCATTGCGTTATTTACATTGTTGAGCAGAAACTTTTGTCGAACATATGAAGCATTGGATTCCTTGATTTTCTTCCAAATCATTCAGATTGTGATTGATAATGTGGTACGCAATCAGGGCCTCGAGTAACAACTCGGGGCCCTGATTCCACTAATGTACAAACGTTTCAGTAGTCAGTGGTTGGCTTGTGTGTCAATCACAAATTTTGTATGACAAATCTGTCAAAAACACAATCGAAAGAGCTCTGCAATATTTTTAAATTAGTGGAATTAGAACCTTGACTTTTTCAACATTTTTATTCTTAACTATCTATATTTCTTATTTTTTTTTATTTATCTGTATACAAAAGAGAGCTGGCCACCTTTCCTATCCTACTTTTAAAAGTAGCATAGAAAAGGTATGCACCATTCAGTCATGTCATATCAACCTTCCTTCTCAGCTCCGTACACCAAAACAATGCCTAATAATATTCGTGAATGTCAACAGCCGGACGCGGCCGAATCGGACGACCCCGGACGGCGGCGTGCGAACTCGCAAAGGATTGACATTTTCTTATACATAGATAGGTGCAGATAGGTGCCTTCGTGTTGTATGTAGTCGATCACGACTGTCAATTGGACACTTCTCGTGATCTTCGGTTTGTGTGAAATAGCAATTTAAATAACGCTTAACACTTGTGCACAACAATGTATGTTACGGCATCCAAGATGAATTCTGATTGTGGAAATCATACAATGACCATCTAGCCTTCAAACAAACATTTTGGATCCGTGTAAGAATCAAACTTGCTTCACCGCGTAGGAAGAGTTTCGCCTCATAGGTAACGGACTCTAAACCCATTGGTATAATAAAAAGGCAACTGTGAAAAGGTAAATGCACCAGCAACGTACACCTATTCGTAGTCAAAACATCGGTGCTGCTGTTTGCGTTGACCCATCTTACTCGTACCCATAAGTTCCAACATTAAAATTAATTTAAATAGCCAACTAGTCAATAATTTACAAACAGTTTAACCCCTTCAGAAGCTTTACAAATTAGATCTCGATAAACCGTGCCAACAAATCAATACGTTCCAAACGTGTTTATTAACGTTAACTCTCGACCAACGTCGTGCGCGCACGCAACCAATTATCGCGGATTTTTCGTATAACTGGACAAACTAGTGTGAGGGTAACCTATATTTGCAGAGCGTCCCTTTTACTTTCAAATAGCAATGTTTTGTATAGATATTATTCGATTTCAGAATTTTTTGTTGTGATCTGTTGTCAAGATAGAATGTTTTGTTTCTCAGACTTGGCGATTCCCTGATTTTTGGCATTTTGTCTGGCACGGGTATCCTTTCGATATAGTAAGCTAACTTGGAGTAACTTGGAGTACTTTCTTCGAGGAACTAGTTATGTTGTCATGTGCAAGCGCACGAACAAATTCTTCAACCAGAAATACAAATTTCTGGTTTAAGTTAAGGCTACATTGGGGTTTGATCTTAGTAGCCAGGAAGATAATCCAGATTAAGTTAAAGTAAAACATCGTTAAACAGATGCTTTAATAAATCAGGGCAGTAAACTTTTATTAGGTCAGACTGCTATTATGAAATAAAAAATCTATGCAGATAAATGCACCAATAATATTCAATTTTTTCTTTCAGAAAACGCACAAGACATCCAAACTCGACACAACCCAAAGCTACAAAGACTTTAAGGCCCGCTTCCCACATGTAAATTTATGTGAAAACTGAAAACATAATATTACGCGCCTGCGGCAATATATTACGTACATTCGTGGAAGCTATTTGTACGAGTCATTAGGGTAGTGATGCGCCTGATATTTAGTCGTCCGCTGCGCTTGCGACACTGGGTGACACGTTGGCGCCTGATGACACAGTAGTTAAACTGAGTTTAGCGAATATGGAAATGTGTGAAGGACTTTTTAAAGTAGAATTTCATACTTATCTAATGATGATGAAGAAAATATATAAAATCGATCTAAGATGTTGAGTTTGGCGAGGAGCATGTCTGCAGCAAGACTGGATATAAAATATGAGCACAAGAATCTCATAAAGGCTTGTTTATATTCTGCGCAGGACATTGATGATAAAGAACTTCCCCTTGGTTTTAACGAAATGCCTGTCATATAATCGGTCCACCCCGGCTGTCATTTCAAACAAGTCAAACAAGTTGTGAAACTCCCAAAAATAGACTGTCTTCTAATGCCTACACGGAGAGAAAAATCTTAGAAATATTACTGTGCTGTCTCATTATCTGAGTGCATTTGAGTGCTAATGGAATAATTACCACGCTAGCACAGTAAAAATTCTTATGCTGTACAATAAAATTTATTGGACAAACAGTGATTTTTTCCCAATCTCACTCAATTTTTTTTTTTGGAGATGTCACTTGCACTCACTTTACAGTGACGAGCACAGTGATTTTTCCTATAATGATCGATCGATGAAAGACATGCAACCACCAACACTTATGTGCAGATACTGCGGTGACTGAACGGTTTATTTTCATTTTAATAAGAAATTTTTTACGTCAACTTTAAACTAAAAGTTTAACTTCACACAGTGCTACTCATCTCGCAAGGCCTCCGCGGGCGGCGAGTTCGTGTGGTCGTGCCTGCAGCCAGATTAAACTATTGCATTGCACCTCACCGACATTTCGGTCGCCATGGTAACCGAAAACACACGACTTTCCGTCACATTACCACCAATGAACACCCAACTCTAAAGTCCGACCGGTAAAGTTTATAATAGCTTGTTTGGGGGTTGGTCTAAGTAAGTTTTCTTCGTGAGTTTATGAAATAGGTCGGTGGTGCGGGTCCTGTCGGCTGATCGTACGAATTTATGCTCACTACGGCTGCAAGGCGTGAAAAGTATGAGCTTGTTAGTATGGATTATTAACCTTAATTTAGACGATGCCTTAACATTTGAACTAATGTTTCTGAAATTTCGGAACAGAACAACCGGTCTTTTTTATGATTTTGTATTCTTATCTGATTTCAATATATTATATACTTACAACACTTCAAAATACAGGACATGTCTTTACCGAAGATCACTCCAATCGCGTAGGTTTAAAAATATACCAGGCTTAAAAATAAACCAGGCACAAAATAAACATATGTACATGCAACTAAAAGTTAAGTATAAAAATCCAAGCTAAAATTCAAAATGTTGATTTTCACAAATCATCAAGAATTAGGTAGGTAAGCATAAATCAAGTAAAACCTACGAGCATGATCTTGCTCCAAGACATTCAATAATCGCTTTAGACGAAAACATGAACCACCACAAAGATTTCCAAATCCCAAATAACAAAATTGCAAAAACATTGCAACCTTTTAAATCGCAAAACATTGAAGCATCCAATTATAATCGTGTGAGAACAAAGATATACGCGGCAACGATACAATTGAAGATCATCTTAGTATTCAGCACTTTAGCGCCTATAATTGAGCGAATTTATTTATAACGCGAAAATTGCTCTCCTGAGCATTTCATCGGCAATCGTGGATTGTATGCAAGCAAAGATCGGTTCTGTTGCAATTATTGGCTGGTATGGAGAGGATGATACCTTCAAGGTGAAGCAAAGCATTTGTAGTGCATTCATCAGTGACGAAATTTAAGTACGTCACTTTTACATCCTAAGTCATTTTTGATCATTTTCAGTGGTCTTTACATTATACCTATTATGATCATTTTCTGCTTGTTTCGGGCAACCGATCTGACTGGGTCAGTTAATTCCTGTTTATCAGAGCATTCTGCAAATAGATCACACCTTAAGGACTTCGTGCAAGCCCAAGCTGATATTTATTTTTAAAAGTTCTGCCATTTTAGTATCTAAAAATCCCTAGTACAACAAAAACCGACCATCAGTACACTCTACTGAGTGTTCTGATGGTCGTTTTTTGTTGGACAGTTCAGTGTTTACTGTGCATCACCGAACCCTTATTAGTAACAAGCTGAATCCCCTAAAATATTTCCAATCACACCAAAAAGTCCAAATCACAGCACTATCCTCCTTCATGCACCTCCATTCGTGACCGAGTCTCGCTAATGTGTGTATTCGACGTAGTATGACCGCAATGAAGATAGCAATGCCACTATTAATTCATTGCCCCGCACTGAGAACACACCGACACTCATTATCTGCGCCCGCGCTTCCTGCGTGCCCCTATACGTGTTCGCACCCCGTACTCTCACGGACTTAGAGAGAGATAACATCGGAGCTATAGAGCCTTAAATAATCATTTAGTTTATTTAATTTTGTGCTTTGTAAATACTTATTACGTTTGACATAAACATTTTGAGGGCACTTAATAAAGGGTTATAAACCCTCCTTATAAATACTGCATTTTAATAACACGTTAATAAATCGAAGCTCTAAAATAATTCAATAATTGTGAGGAATGGTGGTGGTTCTCTTAGAGTTAATTTCACCGATGAAGCTGAACTCGATCGATACATCTAAACCGCGTTTAAGAGCTGTCAGTGTCAGTATTCCACAACTAAGATGACACTGACAGCTATTAAACGTGGTTTAGTTGTGCTGATTGCGTTTAGTTTCATTGGTGAAATTTGCCCTTAGCCACTAAAGTTATATTCACGCTTATCTATAGGATCGTATACAGATAATAAAAAAAAAACTGCGAAAACATAATATCGCATCGTGACCGTTTGTCTCTTTGTTGGGCAATATTTAAGGTAGTTCCTGACTATGGAAAATTTTAAAATAAAGATCAGCAACACGTACGTATCTGAAGCAGACTTTGACGGACGACGGTGTGCCCAGATCACAGCGCTGGCGATTTAAACACGATCTGCTGAAATGTATGACCACTTACTGGCTAAGGAAACCTGCACACGGTGAACCAAGGTAAGGAAACAGGAGATTCATAAAAAATAACGCTGTTTATTTCAGAAAAAAATACTCAAACCATTCAAATGCAAATATTTTTGAGACTAATCAAGCAAAACATGACACGGAACATCCCTCCACATTTTTTTTTTCATGCAGGTTGTACGCACGGCTACACCTCAAGCTATACATAACTAGTATAAGCTGACTTCTGACTGTACGAAAAACCTATACAATGCGAGGTCAGCTAAAACTGAAAATGTACAGCTTGATGTGTATGCAGCCGTGTGTACTAGGGTACCTACTGATACTAAAAGTTTTAATAGATTTTTTTTTATCATAATTTTGTTTTCAAGAACTAGCTGATCTATTCTGTTATAATCTCACCGTGGAAACTTAGAAAAAATGAAAGAAAATACGTTTATTTGCTGCAAAAATGACGCATAAAAAGAACACAAACACAAAAAAAATAACAAGTTGGGGGGAAAACGTGTCACATCCACGCAAAACGGCTATCGCTCAGCATAATGCTAATAAGACCCTATACGAGACATAAGTGTAGTGTTGTTTTAAGTACTTAGGTGATGAGAGCTTGATGTGAGCTGTCATTTCACCTGATGCTAGAGAATGACACTATTGCCTCGCTTCAAACTCACTTCACCTATGTTTTCACGGTGAGATTTTGTAGTATTTCTAAAATTTTACGACACCGAGGAATCTTAAAAAACTGAAGGCTTATTCTCGTACTTAAAAAACGTAATTCAAGTAGCAATCTCATTTCAGCGACCATCAAACTTCTCAAAAATGCAATCAATTTACATACATTTTCGAATACATACGTTCGAATTCTAATCTCAGGCTTAGAATTCGAACGTTTTTAAAAATACGGGAATTACCCGTCAGATTACCTTACAAACGATGCATGATGTTCAAAAATCGCTCTCAAATTATCCCACACAGTTGCCTCCCATACAATCAGCCTAACAAGTACATTTAAATTAATATTTCGCATTAGACTCGTAATCACCGGTACCGTACATATTTATGGCTAGTATGGGAGTCGTGATCGTCGACGGGGGCTAAGTGCGAACAATCATTGGAGCCCTGATAGTGAGCCGGACTTTGGCTAAGTATCTCCAGATGTGTTTTAATGTGCGAATGGTATTTTCCTATGTTTATTTATAAGCCCACCGGCTCTGTAAACATTTGAGTACTTGAAATTTGTCCATAATTGAAGCAGAGTAATTTCTACTTATTATTACTAATGGGCGATTTCTATAATTTACGGACCGTTATTGGTTAAAATTAAGACTTGTATCTTTACTAATAATGAAGCAAAAACCTCATAGCTTTGCACAGTAGACGCTCACGTATGTAAGTAGTTATCAAAGTTAAAATTAGCTTACGAATCTAATTATAAGTATCAGTAGTTAGTTTGGTAATAAAAATGCTACTATTGGTAAGCAAATCGATTATTTTTTGCTAGGAGCAGTGCATAAAATATGTCTATAATGTTGTTCACATTATAGACATATTTTATGCCGATCGATTCTGTAAAAATCTCACCGTGAAATCATAGGTGAAGTGAGCTTGAAGTGAGCAGTCAATAGTGTTAATCCCTAGCATTAGTCTACTGAACCTCACTTCACGCTCACTTCACCTAAGTTCTCACGGTGAGATTTTTATAGAATAATAATAATAATAATAAAAAGCTTTATTGACACAAAAATATTTTACAAAAATGATTTTGGTAAACAGTAGGTATAATTCTGCATTTGAACACACTTCGAATGACCACTAACACCTAAACTAGGCCGAGCCTGTACCTTAGGCGTTAGATCTTTCCCGGGTAACTATCTACAGACGTGTACATTAAGATCCAATTCTATATTGTAAACAACTTTTGCACATTAAACCAACACAATAAATAATACTAACTAATATAATAAAAAACAGATTAAACTGCGGGTACTCTTACTGCGGGTATAATGTAATAGAAATATTATAACAATTTGTTGACATATTCATTGTACAGTTTTTCCAGATACCGTCAACATAAAAAAAACAAATAGTTCGACCACTGAATGTATGAACTTGCGACTTTTTACATTTTTTTGATTTTCTATTCTGATTATGTTATTTTACTTAAATTGCTTTCATTGTTGTAGGGACATTACTGTTTTAATTACCTATTATTTTTTTATTGTTTAATATTTTTATTTTATTTATTTATGGTTCCTATTGTGGGTTAATAAGTAGATTTTCAATTTCTAGATATGTTTTCGATTTTAGCCAGGTTATTAAAAGTTTTTTGCAAGAGTGTTTATTTAGCTGGTAGAATTTGATAATTTTATTCAATTTGTTGTATAGCATTGGCCCTAAAAAACACTGGAATTTATTTATAAAGGATGTGTTATACGGAATTGTAGGACATACTCTCCCTAAACGTCTAATATTCATTATTTCTTTATTATAATTAAGTTTACTATGTTGGGCCATTATAATTTCTTTAATGAATAGCTGCCGAACTGTCAAAACATCACATTCTGAGTATAAGTTAATAGTGGGATATTTATAAGGCTTGAACATCATAACCTTAAGCAACGCTCGCTGCGCTCGCTCCAGTTTCATAATATGCGTTTTGCGCGCTCCCCCCCATGACGTAATACAATAAGATATTATTGATTGGGCCAGCGCGAAATAAACGGTCTTGAGTAGTTGTTTATCCGCTACATGTCTTAATTTTTTAAAAATATAAATAAGTTTACGTAGTCTACCTGACAATAGATCTATGTATGGGCACCAAGTCAACCTTTCGTCAAGCAGAATACCAAGGTACTTTATTGTTTTAAGTCTTTCCAGAGGGTAACAATTACAGGGGTTAGTAGATGTTATATCTTGGCAAGAATGCATCTGTACTTTAAGGTTTGGGGTAGTTTTTAGAGTAGTGTAAGTATTGGCAAAAGTTATGAACTTTGTTTTTGAGATGTTTAGGGTTAACAGGTTTTGGGAAAGAAATTTTGCCATCGTTTGTAACCCTGATTCTGCATGTTTTTTTGCCTCTTCCCATGTCTTTCCATAGAAAATTAGTGCAGTGTCATCGGCGAATGAGAAGATACTGCAATTTTTTAGGTTTAGCTTACATAGATTATTAATATATATAAGGAAAAGTGTCGGCCCAAGGACACTTCCCTGAGGCACGCCAAATAAAACTGGAGCATCATTACTGTACATCCCGTCAATTGTTACTCTTTGTTTTCTGTTTTTTAAATAATTACTAAACAAATCCAGTGCTGTACCCCTTATGCCAACATTTTCCAAGTTCTTTATTAGGATAGAAATAGAGACTGTATCAAAAGCTTTTGCTAAATCAATAAATATTCCAATACATTTATTTTTATTGTCAATGTTGGTAGCAACAAAATTCGTTAGGTCAGAAACTGCCTGTGCGGTTGATCTATTTGCTCTAAACCCATATTGGTTGTTAGCTAATAAATTATTCTTTTCAAGATATGAAATCAATCGTTTGTTCATTATTTTTTCTAAGACCTTAGACAGGACGGGCAGTACCGAAATAGGGCGGTAGTTGTTAGTACAGTCTCTATTCCCCGCTTTATGGATAGGATGAATAACGGAAATCTTAAAATTATCTGGGAATAGTCCTGTTTTTATTGATAGATTTGTAATATGTGTAAGAAGTGGTACGATAATATGTTTAGCCATTTTTACTAGTTTTGTAGGTATACCGTCCCAACCTAATGCACTATCAGTTTTTAAAGCCATTATGATAGATTCGATTTCAGGCTCCGTTGTTGCCAACAAAACCATGGAGTTAATTGGTGGAGCCGAAGATTGTATAATTTGCTCCGCATAAGGTGTAATGTTGGTAGCTAGCTCATTAGCAATGCTAGTAAAGTAGTTGTTGATTTTCTCTAAAGATTTTTCGGGTGTATCTTCTATTTTAAGCAGTTCTGATGGATTGGTTTTACTTGTGTTTCTGTTTGTTATTGAGTTAATTACTTTCCATTTCTTCTTTGGGTCTTTAGCGTGTTTGTTTATTTCATCTTTTTGGAAGTTGTGTTTAAGTCGTTTCAGTAAATCGTTGCAATAATTTTTATATCGTCTGTAGGTTATGGAAAGAATTACATTGTTAGGTTCCTTTTTACATCGAATGTTCATGCGATCTCGGTTTATTATACATCGAACTAAACCGGGCGTTATCCAAGGCTTAATGCAGCGCAGTCTTTTAGGTATTAATACTGTAAGAGTGTTTTTCGAGATTGTTTCATTTAGGATCCTCACTAGCTGATCGGCAGTCCAATTTACATCTTGCGATTTAATAATGCTACTAAAATTGATTGTATTTAAATGATCCATGATAGCCTCGTAGTTAACTTTACGGATTGTTTTTTGGGTCACAGATTTATTATTATTTACCAAGGCAAGACACAACAGAACTGGAGCATGGTCAGTGACTGGGGCCTGAAGAACTAGTGTAAGTATAGAGAGTTTTGTTTTTATCATAGCATGGTCCAGGCAATTGGCATCTCTCGTTGGCAATAAATGACCAGGCAAAAAACCATGACAGGCTAATAGATTTAGATAATCTGTCGAGTTGCGGTCTGTATTATCATACTTCACGTCTATATTTAAATCACCCATTATAACTATGTTTTGGTATTTTTTATAATTGTTTAGTAAACTATCTAGCGAGTTTATGAATTGGTCTAGGTTAGGATTTGATGGGGATCTATAAATACCTATTACTACAGTTTCGTTATCTATTTTTATGACCATACAAGTAGCATCACTTAAAGATACTTCCTCTACTGAACAACCAAGTGCATCTCTAGTGTATACTACTATTCCGTCATTTTGGTTACGATTGTTTTTTGTATAATATGTCTCATAGCTTTTTAGAGATGGGAAATGTAAAGCTTTCGAATTCCATGATTCCGTTAAGATAATTACGTCACAAGTTGTATTTAATCTCGCTAGAAAAATTTCAAAATGGCTAAAATTTTTAGTTATGCTCCTTATATTTTGTGTCAAAATTTTTATGTGTTTATTATGTGGTAAATGAGATGTTATTAATGATTTATATGTTTCCGGATTACACAAAAATGATGGTCCAGCTGATATACTATCAATATTGTTGGCTAAATTATTGTTTAAATTGCAATCGAATTTTGTTTTATGGAAATATGTGACGTGGTCAAAACATTTATAAGTTTGTCAAGCTGTAAATAAAAAAACAATATAAGTATGTAATAACTTTGAATTGAGTCCAAAATATAATTCTGGACAACGACGATATGTGGAAAATTATTTGTACTCCGCAAAACTATATTAAAGAGAAAAATGTAAGAAGCTTGATTATTTAGAATAAACCGCAGTGCATCATAGAAAAAAGCAAAAAGAAAAAGGTTTGAACTAATAAATAAAAAATAAGATGAGTAAGCAAGTGAAGTAACTAACCCTAGTCACATAGCGTTTCTCAGAGTGGCAATTTGTAATTCATCCTTTATTTCAATGCGAGGAGCATCTATGGCCTTGCGAATAAATATTTTACCGCTATTTGACCAGCAAAATTTATATTCTTTGGATTTTGCTAAGTCTCTCGCTAGGAAGAACAGTCTTCGACCCTTATTAGTCAGAGCTTCAGAAATGTAGATCGGAGTAGTTACTCCTTTAAAACCAATGTGGCCAGAGTTTAAGCGCTGGTCAGGGTGTTTCTCATTAAAGGCTTTAGCCCCCTGTATTATTTGGTTTTTCATGATGACAGTAGTTAGCTCAGCCACTATTGTGCTCTTTCCAGCCTTCGATGTAACTCGGAAAACATCCCGAATGCTTGTTGCTTGTATATTCACGTCAATCACTTTGCATGTCTTTTCTATGATGTTACACAAGTCTGTTTTGGTTTCAGTATCAGTTGTTTTCGGTACATTTCTCAGTTCAACAGTAGCCGACTTCAGATTTCTTTGAACTTCACCAATTTCCGATTCTAGACTAGCTATTTTTAATAAATGTTCTTTCCGCTCACCTTCTAAATCTTCGACCTTTTTCTTCATGTCCTCGTATTTTTCATTTATGAACTGGAGACTCTTCTCAATTTCTTCGTTCGTATGTTTGATCTCGGCATTTTGCTGTTTTATTTCAGTGACTTCTGCGACGAGTTTTTTTAGTAGGGTATTCTGGGTTTCCTTCCACTCACTAAGCATGACTTTGATTTCGTCCTTAAAAGAACAGAAGCGCTCTTCACTAGACTGACGCGGTCTTTTGCGTTGAGATACATAATTAGGCGGCGTATTTTGGCTAGGAGTATTTACGACATCGGAATCCGATACAGTCCTTTGCAAGTCCGAGTTGGTTGGTGATCGTTGTAATCTGGACATGTTTCCCAAGTTCGGAGTTTACGTAGTCGCGCCGCGCGTACGTAATACAGCACCGTAGTTCTATCTCGCTCGAACAGTGACACCGGTATCGATATCGCTCCACTTGACTGCGCGCCTAGTACTTCTTAAATTTTTAATACTAATTAAATTTAAATAAAATTTAATAACTTTGTGCACACGTCTTTTCGCTAGTGCGGTCCAGCGGGAAAAAAAAAGCACTACTGTAGCTATATAGACGTAGACGATGCAATGGAAGCGAAAAGAGAGAGAATACAGGGTCCCTTGGTACCCTATAAGGCCTAGTTTTGTTTACGATTATTCAGGAGAACAACGAAAAATTCAGCTCATTCAGCCATCAGTCAACATAAAATGCACAGTGGTTTCGCCACAAATTTTCTCACTCAACTTCGCTAAACTCAAAGCTTCAACAATTTCTTAACTAAAACCAACACACGAGCCAAATGAATAGTTCAAACATTGAATAATAACCCTGATTGATTTATCTGCGCCAAGATGGCGGATGGTGCGTGCTCCGGCGCCGGTCGGACATACGATAATTTTCAATAAACACGCCTCCATTAAATTACTCATCTTCGCTTAGAACTGAGATTATCGAAGGGTATCAGTGTCAGGGGAAAGTGGAAAGGATATGCGTGTATGTGTGTGTGTGAGCGATAGTATTCGTATGCGCCTACGCGGGTAATCTTTCAATCAAAGGTTGGAGGAAGGTTCGATTTGTTTGGTCTGGGTCAATGCAAATACGGTTTGTGGAAAGGATGTGAATTAGTGGTAGTTAAGTTTAAATCCAAATTATCGATGAAAAGTTATGGTATTTCGGATTTTTAAGTATTTCGAATATATCACTGCATACTGCAATGATGAAATATGCAAAGGAGAATATAAATTCTTTCCGTGAAACGCCAAAACATTTTTTTTTTAAATTAAGTAAGTATATAAGGCTGAGTAAAGCGGTAAAAGGCTATTAAAATAACAGAACAACGAAGTCTTAGTTCTAGTTACAAGCATAAAACATAATGTCAAAACTCCAAACCAGGCTTACAAGACAATTTTGCAAACAATTTTACAGTAATAATTAGTCAAATGGGTTTAAACAAGACGAATGGGCGCGCGGCTCGAGCGTGCGTCCACTCACGCGCAAGCCCGTGCGCATGCGCGACCTACCACCCCTCGCGTCGCGATGCCAATTTGTTAGTTGCGCATCTAGAACTTTCTACAGGGATTTGGTAAACTGAATTCGGTTTAGTAAGCGTACTCTGTGACACGTTTTCAGGTTATAAAACTGTTTTATTATGAGAAAACTTTTAAACTAAGTTAAAAAACGTAAATGTTTCATACACGAAGAAAGATAACGGTTATTTTGCAGTTTGATCTGATAAAAACTTTTACTTACATGTCAGTTTTAAAAGCTTGTTTCTTGGCACCCTGTATTAACAATAAAGAACTGTTACAATAATATTCACTCGATTTTTCAGACGTAAACATGATACTGCTTACAATCCCTTATGAATTTAAACTACAACTGTGAAGTCACGTTCAGAATATGAAAAGTCAACCGAATAGGGGATCGGTATATTATAATTATTATGTATACAAATAAATAAAATTGAAGTGTCTGTTTGTAATGTCAAAATAACAGCTTTTAATTAAATGTACAGACACCAGCACTTCAAGCTACCGGAAACTGTCAAATGTTCCCAATCAACATTGAACCTTATGCTTTAGCGATAAAGTTGAAAATCTATTAAAGAAATTTGACAGATTGTAGTAGCTTGATGTGCTAGCGTCTGTATCTATCATCACCTGCCTAGTCTTTTCCCAACTATGTTGGGGTCGGCTTCCAGTCTAACCGGATGCAGCTGAATACCAGTATTTTACATGGAGCGACTGCCTATCTGACCTCCACAACCCAGTTACTGGGTAATACGATAGGTAAGTATGGTAGTCAGACTTTCGGGCTACTGACGACCCGTAACGACTGTCAAAGATCCACGAATCACAGCCCAGCAACGGCTTAACGTGCTTTCCGAGGCACGGAGGGGTCTTAGTATGTGAATATGGTCACCCATCCACGGACCAACCGCGGCAAGCACAGCTTAACCTGGTCGATAGGCCCGTGCGGCTGTTATTACTTAGACACAAGACCCTAACATCAAATTAGTAGAAACACGAAAATTCAGTTTCTTCATAGAAATGTTTATCAACTCATATCCCCATAAAGTTAGTATAGTCCTATGCTTAGCCTGTTTCTGAACATCTTATGGTTGGCGTTAGTTTATATGCATGAACAATGAAATCTGAAACAATAGACAAGTGCAAGCAGACTGGACAAGCTTCAACCAAATAATTAATGAATCACTTCCGCTCTATGAAAATTTAAGTACGACTATTTGAAAACAAAAAGCGATTGTGTTACCCACACTACAAGTTAATCACTGGTTAATGGATGCATGCGTGGGCGCGGTGTTTGTGCGAACATTGCGCGTGGTGGTCGACACTGTGCGGCTTTACGCCCATGGTGGTATGCACAGCCTGATATACTCAACTGATGAGAAGGGGCTTTGTGTTTTTTCTTTTTTTGGTTAAGATAATACGACATAAAGCTTTGTTTGTCTTCTTGTCAAATTTCGTTACTTGCTAATCGTATTTTATTTAAAGCAAGGAGATTGATTGGAAAGAGCAATATTGTTCTAGAGCTAAAAGCCAGTTGGAAGCAAGAAAAGCAAACCCGTGTCTATATTTCATTAAAATCGAATAGGGGATTTAAAAAGAGTATGAGCAACTTCGGCCGTTTGCTACGTTTCATACGGGTTCCGAACCCAGCAGTTCCTACCTACAGACTTTATGTCTCATATCATGATCATCATCTTCCTAGCCTTTTCCCAACAATGTTGGGCTAGGCTTTCAGTCCCAACAATGTGGGACCATCGAGGCGGTCCGGCACCATCGAGGCGGTCCGGCTGGTGCTCGAGCGCTGGCTCGGGAGGAGGCACGGCTCCCTGTCGTTTCGTGCGACGCAGGTGCTCTCGGGGCATGGTTGCTTCGGGAAGTACCTGTGTCGCATAAACAGGGAGCCGGACGCCCGGTGTCACGACTGCGTCGACTGCCGGGAGGACACGGCGCGGCACACGCTGGCAGAGTGTGCCGCTTGGGAGGAGCCGCGCCGTGCCCTCATCTCAGGAGTAGGCAGTGACCTATCGCTGCCGGCCGTGGTCGAGTCTATGGTCGGCGGCGAGGAGTCCTGGGACGCGGTGGTTTCCTTCTGCGAAACAGTCGTCTCGCAGAAGGAGGCTGCGGAAAGGGAGAGGGAGATCTCGTCCCCTCACCCCGCCCGCAGCAGGCGCACCGGGCGTCGGCGGAGGGCGGACAACGCCCTCTTCCAGCCCCCCTAAATGGGTCCAGGGGCGACGGACTTGGGGACGTCCGTCGCCCCCCACACATCTGGACCCGAGGCGGCGGCGCGTAGTGTTCCACGCGCGCCCCTCTTAGACGTCGCGGGGGGAGTTTAACACCTCACTCCCCCCCTGACACGAGGAGAGGCCCGCTGGAGCGGGCCAGCACCAGCCGGGGGTTGCGGAAGTATCGTTCTTTCCCGCGACCCCCGGCGTAGGTGAGAGAGGGAACACCGGGGTGGTTTTTAGTCAGCAAGAGTCTGACAGACCCCGCCGCCCGCCCCAGGGCGGCGGACATCCATGAGGACTTTCCACCCCGAAAAAAAAAAAAAAAAAAAAGGCTTTCAGTCTAACCGGATTCAGCTGAGTACCAGTATTTTACATGGAGCAACTGCCTATCTGACCTCCACAATCCAGTTACTGGGTGATACTATACCCCTTGGTAAGAATAGTTGTCAGACTTTCGGGCTTCTGACGAACCGTAACAGCTGTCAAAGATCCACGAATGACAGCCGGGACCAACGGCTTTATGTGCTTTTCGAGTCACGGAGACTTCATCTCTCACATGGGTAAGAATCTTGCTGTAACCTACTGATGAAACGAAAAAATCCCTTTTTGGGAGATATAAAATTAGGCATTAATATTTTTATTCCCAAACTGAGATCAGCCGTGCAATTCTGTAACCATCTCACAGTGAAAGCTTGGGTGAAGTGAGCGTGGAGTGAGCTGTCATTCGCTAGGGATTAACACTATTAAGTGCTCACTTCACTTATGATTTCATGGTGAGATTTTTACAGAATCGACTGGCAGTAATCTGTGTCCGGTGACCCGGTTATTTCAACAGTTGAAGTTTACGTCATGATAGTAATAACAGCATAATACTCATGAAATATTATGTAATAAAACATCGATCATAAAAATGACCCTTCACAAAAAAACACACGAAAATACTACAATTTATAACAGTGCAGTATACCAAAAGCTAGCAGACAGTGTGTCTCAGCGCTCATTTGTCCACAATAATTACCTTGCACAAATTGGTCCCGGTATAATTTATACCGACCGGCTAGTACAACTTACTGCATATAAATTATACCAGGGAAAGTGTTTAGACTAACTAGTTAGAGATATTAGGTGGAATTTGTTTGTATTAGTGGAATGTATTCAATGCTCGTGGCTAAATAATAACAGCCGCATGGGTCGATCGATCACGTCAAGCTACGCTTGCCACGGTCGGTCCGTGGATGGGTGACCATCTTTACCTACATACCGTGCCGTTGGTCACGGCTTTCATTCTTGTATCTTTGACAGTCGTTACGGGTCGTCAGAAGTACGAAGGTCTGACCACCTGTCTTAACAAAGGGCATCGTGTTACCCAGTAACTGGGTTGTGGAGATCAGATAGGCAGTCGCCCCATATAAAATACTGGTATTCAGCTGCATCCGGTCAGACTGGAAGCCGACCCCAATCAACTCAGCCTATCGCAGTCCACTGCTGGACATAGTCCTCTCCCAGACTGCGCCACAACACCCTGTCCTCCGCCTTCCGTATCCAGTCTACCCCAGCTAGGTGGCTGGGGTAGACTGAAGAAAAGATGACCTAAAGAAGGTTCTTTAGGTCGTCTTTTCTTTAGGTTCTTTAGGTGGAATGAAATTATGCGGAAAAGAACCGGAGTAACCGACATAGCTTGCAGAGTAAGCAAACTGAAGTGGCAGTGGGCTGGCCATGTCTGTCGAAGGGGCGATGGCCGGTGGAGTAGACGAGTCCTGGAGCGGAAACCGCGTATCGGCAAGCGTAGCGTGGGACGCCCCCAGCTAGATGGACGGACGACCCTAACATAGTTGGAAAAAATCTGTGCAATATATTCAATGATAAACAGAATTATTAGACTGTTTTTGTATTATTTTTTGTAACCGTGTTCTTTAATATAACTTCATACTCAAACAAATAAATAAAAGAAAGAAAAATAGGTTTATTTGTTAAAGAAACACGTGCTTACAAAAAGATAATTCATTCTAATAATAAGAAAAAATAAAAACAAAATATATCTATAATCATGAGCACAAAGCACACATGACATGTGACATCTACCAACCCGCACTGGGCCCGCGTGGTAGATTACGGCCCACTTCGTCTCACAGAGAGGAGGCCTGTGTCCCAGCAGTGGGAACGTTATAGGCTGATTATGTGTGTGTGTTATGTGAGCACAAAGCGGAAATAGTCGACGGCTGAACGTCATGACTGTGACAAGGAGGCTTCCACTCAATATGGTGGTGCTGTGGGGAGCCACAGCACAGCGCTGATTTTCAGTGGTTACCAGAAAAGGACTAACGGAAACCAAGTCAGATCAAATGATTCGTACTATCACTACATAGTATATCATCACTACATAGTATAAAACAAAGTCGCTTCCCGCTGTCTGTCCCTATGTATGCTTAGATCTTTAAAACTTCGCAACGGATTTTGATGCAGTTTTTTTAATAGATAGAGTAATTCAAGAGGAAGGTTTATATGTATAATACATGCATAATATAGTAGAGAAACACTGATCATTTTAGAGGATTCTAATGTGATGTCGTAAATAAACACATTTTTTTGCGCTTACATTGCAAACGCTGGCTTAACCCTACGAGATAGATCAAAATAATGTACTACAGTATTGTACACCTTAAAAAGTCCTACAAAAAAGTCCGCGATGGCATATGTCTATCTCTTAGGGATAACTCACAATAACCATTTTTTATCCTATACTTTTTAAGAGAAATAATGGCTCTAAAATTATCAGTGTTTCTGTACTATATTATGCATGTATTATATACATATAAACCTTCGTCTTGAATCACTCTATCTATTAAAAAAAAACCGCATCAAAATCCGTTGCGTAGTTTTAAAGTTCTAAGCATACATAGAGACAGACAGACAGCGGGAAGCAACTTTGTTTTATACTATGTAGTGATCAGCATTGCACCCGTGCGAAGCCGGGGCGGGTCGCTAGTAGGTAATAAAATAAAATAAAACAAACAGCCGTGCGATTCTGTAGCCATCTCACCGTGAAAGCTTGGGTGAAATTAGCGTGGAGTGAACTGTCATTCGCTAGGGATTAACACTATTAAGTGCTCACTTCACTTATGATTTCACGGTGAGATTTTTACAGAATCGACGGGCAGTACTATAAAGCAACTATGTTATGTTAGTCACATAACATAGTTGCTTTATAGTACTGCCCGTAATTATGACAAAATATAGCGCACCCCCTATTTATGTAACACCCATGTAAACACCTATATTTCACAAATAAACTGATTGATAGATTGATTGAGAGAATAAATTCACATGAATTTATTCTCTCAATCAATCAATCAATCGTACAGTCAACAAACCTAATCATTAACTTTGATGCTCAACAGCTTTTTCTATGGACACACATTTGTTTTTGTTATTGCAACTAGATCAGCTGATAGACCATTAACTATTGCATACCTACAGTCATCAAATAAATGAATAAGTGATCACACTATTAGTAAACACCTCTGCACTAGACGAGTGCTTGCGAAAACCGACGCAAGGAAAAGTTTAAGAAATAAAAGCTCCCATATTAATTACTTTACGCAATATTACGTCCAAAATAAAGGTTATTATTGCCTAACATTTAACAAAACTATATTTTTTTACAAGAACATTTCATTATCATCTGACATTTTTACTAATATTACTTAGCTACTCCCACGCACTCATTGTTCCGTTCAATCATAAGTATGGCCCAATAATTGCCACCTCTAGGAACTGCACAAAACCTGAACTCAACCTTATTTCCCCAGACATAGGGTTCTTATTCCTATGAGATGAAGTTTCAGAACAGCAAAACGAATCTGGTCGAACTGTTGCGAACATTTTGAGTTGATTTGCAAATTTTGAAACTGTGACTCATGGGGAGTAGGCAGACTAGGCAGCGATTTATAAATAGGCCCTATATTAGATTTAATCGTTTAATTTATCACTCCATGGTGTAATTCTAGTATCATTGCCTGCTAAGTGGATGTTAAGTAGAAAGATATGAATGTATTACTGGTCACACTACCTGCTTTACTTGTACCTATAAAGTTATATTATCGACGGTTTTATTGGTATCAGGTTGGGTTATTAGTTTTTGATATTTGGTCCGAATTGTTATTTAAAATACAGTTGCTTGTCAGAAGGACTGTAAAGTGAATTTGTTTTATTGCAAACTTAGAAGTACTTACCTAAGCATACATACGTTAACATCCGCTTAAAACGATTTTCAAATTAATAGGTACAGACAGAAATTAATACTCCAGCACATGAAATTGCCAAAATTACCCAATCAACGTTGAACCTTATGCTTTAGCGATAAAGTTGAAAATCTATCAAAGACATTTGACAGATTGTAGTAACTTGATGTGCTGGTGTCTGTACATACCTAGTTCGTTTAAAATTCACCAAGAGAAATCTTATCTTTGTTCCCAAGTACGTTGGCATACTTTTTTTTTTTCTTAATAATACGGGCCTTCGCCACCGAATTAATTAAAAAGAAAGCTCATATATTACAAAAACAATACAGAAGATGGACAGTGTCACAAAGATGTAAAATCTTACCTCTTATAGAAAGCAAGAAAGAAAATACGTTTATTAGCGGTAAATGAAGCAGAGAAAGAACACAAACACACAAAAAAAATATAACAAGTTAGGGGAAAATAGGCGTCACATGCACGCAAAATAGCCATCGCTCAGCATAATGCTATCCCTATCTAATGAAAGCTGCGCTAAATACTAGAAACTATCCAAAGTACCGTTACACAACAATAACGAGGGTATGGTATGGTAATAAGGTATGCTATCGTTTTCACACACGATGGTCAGGTAATCAATGTGTATTTTTACTGTATGTATTGCTCGCATGCATAAATAATTCAGATTTTTTCCGATATCATACGTTTTGAGGCTAATTTTCCCGGTCGAAGACCTTTGAAAATGCCTTGATCCAGTTTCGGGTTTTCTAGTTATTGTTTTTTAATGGTTTTTTTAAGTTTCTACAGTTATAATGCAAGGTCATGGAAAATCGAATAGTTTTTTTTTATTATTTTTATTGTTTAAGTCTTTATTCGCTTCACTTTACATAGCACCATCTAATCAATATACAACGTGTAACGTTAAATGCGCAAAACCTGAAAATAATTTGATCAGAATAACGAGCAGAATTAATGGAACCACTTTTTAATATAGGTCACATTTTTCAAAAAATCTTCATTAAAAACTTTGCTGTGTCTATTTATTAATAGGTCAAGCAAGTCAATGTCAGCGCGGCGCAGCGGCCCGGTGACGACTCCTCCCTCGATAAAGCGTCGTCGCAGACGCAAGAAACGATCAGAATGACCAGTAAAACTAAAACAGCACATAAAACCTTTACAATTTTTTAATGACTTATTTTCTCTATGAAATAGGTCAATCGAATAAAAAATCAGTTGGGGTGTCTGAGGTTTTGCGCATTTAACGTTACACGTTGTATATTATAAAAGAAAGTGTACAATGTGCGTGCCACTAAAACTCAGAAATGAATCCTGGTACGGAAGTTATATGGTGTGGTGGAAGGTTCCCGTTTTTACCTGAAAGGCATGGTTTTGAAGATATAAGGGCTGGAATTTTTGCCCTCTAGAAATTTCTAGAACAGTCCAGAACTTTCGAGAGTATTCGAGAGCCTTCCACAACATTCTGGAATGTTCGGAAACATTGGAGAGTATTCGAGAGCATTCCACAACATTCTGGAATCTCATATCAACTCCCTGAGCGAAGCCGGGTTCCCCAGCTAGTACTAAATAAATGAACAAACTAAAAAACTCAAGCAACTGGAAATTATAATAAATTTAATTAAATAAACGTTTGCGATTGGAGGTAAATTTGATGTTTCTGTAATTCTGCCAAAACATGAAAATTTAATTTCCGAAAAGATATATCCGACGTTTAAAAATTGAGCATCTGTCATTCTTATAATTTTATTTACTTCTACTTTTAGCTTTCAAACTTCCAATCAACCAAAACTAACAAAGCAACCCTATTTACAAGAAAATATTTTCATAAACAAACTGAAAACCGCACGTTTATTTAAGAAATTAGTACACTAACCTCAGATTTTATTAAAACGTCGGTGTAAGCAATTCTTGGTAGGTCAATAAAGAAAAATAAATACCTAAATCTCAAATTGACAAAACTCTGAAACATCCGGAAATCAAAATCCGAAACGTATCCATTTCTCAGTGTCGCTGTACCGTTTGAAACAGCGATGACCATCAGCTGTAGCATCAGTGACCTCCGGACGGTCATTTATAAACACGACCATGGGAACCAGGAGATAACACATCGCACGTACCTCCACGATTAGAATACAGACGGTTTTCAGAGCAATTACGCTAATTTACCACTTTCGGCAGCCAATGAGGTTTTATAAAGATTTAGCAAAGGTTTGGGGATGTGGGTTTAGAAACTTATGTGTTTCAAGATAGATTTTATTCGCACTAACAGTACTCACATGTTCATATAATGATGTATTAGGACAGGTGTCTTTCTTTAACCCTAGTTTAACATTTTAGATGGTATCCTCCTGAGTTCGCCATATTTATACCTCAAGATGTCGAAAAGACCGACTGTCCTTAATAACGGACAAAATGGGAGATGGCCCTAAGTCCTGAGATCATACAAAATTTGAATTCTCATTGGTTGACTAAATCAGGTGTAGCACCGATATTTAAACTAAAAACTTATATGTGTGTTAGGAAGTACGTCCGGTTATTACAAATGTATATCAGGACATATATATCAGGACTTTATGACATACGATAATTTGTCCGTTATAATGACCTCAGGGACTCAAGTATTGAAAATATTAAAATTGAAGCTTACAATGGTTCTATTGTGTGTTGTTCCTTTGTGCTTTTGAGACTAGAAAGGCAAGAAATCTCCAGATTTTCAGTAACTGAATTGATTATGGAGAAACGGTGGTAATATTATAAAATGGTTTCAAATATGTGCCAAAAAAATATCTCAAATTGTAGTAGTTACTTTCAACGTCCTCTTCATCACAACTTTATCCTCATACAATAAAGTAGTCCTAGTAAGAATTGACAAGAGCGTGCTCTCGCGCATGACACGTGTTATCTTGATCGCGACGTGTGCGCGAGTGAGATGCCGATAGCATCTGTTCTCAGGCTCTCTGTCCGTGCGGGTAAACACATAACTTCCGAATAGATACATCCTTGTCGTTTAAGGAGTTTGACGGAAAATTCAGTAAGATACCTATAAAGGGTTAACCAATGCAGTTATCTTTTTCTTTCTGATTCAATCTTTTTACGCATGAGCACCTTTGGATAGATCGCGAAAATATACTCAGTGATACTACTACGCCACTGAAAATATATCTGTACAAGTATCAACAAGCTCCAAAGTTCGTTGTTACAAAAGATCTTTTTTTTCTGACTGAGCCAAACACCTCATTATTAGTTAGTGGTGGCTGGACTCAATCCTTAAGCCAGGTTAGATGTAGATAATGAAAATTTTTATTGCACATTATCAGCTTCAGTCCAAAAGGTATGTATATATGTATAGTAGCTCTCTCTACCATTTTTCTAAACATTGTCAAATCAACATCAACAGCAAAGTGGACAAGTAGAATCCACTAAAGAATACAGTATTCTTCAAAGACCTAGGTAGGATGACAATGTCCTACAGTAGATGGCATCATTAAGTTGTTGGAACCACGTCGCGATGATGACAGACAACCAGCTTTCGCGATGTCAACCCACATCTTGGTTAACGTGACAATAGACCGCGGTTGTACGACGCAATGCATAAGAATCATGGATAACCATGGCTGCCGTTCTTTAGGGATTATATCTGGACAATTAAATAGACAAAACATAGAGTTCTTTCAGTATGTTTTGAGTGAACTTGATGTTACGGGTATCGCAGATCGTCTCTACCGTCCCGATAGTAACCATCTCTGTTTAATTTTTGGTTAAATATTTGTCTGTTTATGGCATTATGTACTGTTTATTGAAGTGGTTTCAGGAGACACTAATGCTCTTAGGGTTAATTACACTGTACTACGATTCACTTGTACAGCAATGTTATGTGTGTGTCTCGTTACGCCTGTTACCCAAGTTATAATTCAAAAGTCTCGTATCGAAAAAAAATCTATGTTCTAAACCTTTTTGCCGTTCATTTTTGTGACCCTTAGATGGCCCAAGGTTTGCCCATAGACGTTTTTGAGTTGCTGAATGATGAACAATCCGCTAGCTCTTATGCCTTGTCTTAGAACAAGATACTACGTTATGTTTTGTTCCTTTTCCTAGATCACGACAATTTACGTTTTTATTATGTTTATAATTAAGTGGGCAATCCGTGACGATCCGACACCGCAACTGCATAAATTACTGATTAACTGTGTATTACTTTACATAAACTTAGGATACGTGCTATAAATTAAATTCTGTCAGGAGTATCAGTATTTGCTATAATCCTTTTAAATTTATCGACATAAATAAGGCCGGTTCGTATTTATAAGTGCTTATTCAATGCATGTATCTCATTCATTATGCAGGATTTATTAACCAATTTGTAAAAATGGTTTCTATTTATCAGTAAAGAACAGATAAATTATAAGTCCATATAACATCTGGACCCTGAGATGCCCAAAAATATCAAAATTCTAATCTGAAAAAGTTTTGTAACCAACGCCTAAAACTAAATCGATCTCAATTTGACTGTATTTTATTATAAGATAAACTAGACAACAGACTTAGTATACAAAATTTTCGAATAGTACTATCTAAGTACTTATTGATTTTAGTCCCATTTTATTTTTATTTATTTAGTTAGATGACTAAATAAATAATACATTTTTATTACATTTTTAAATATTTCTTCAGATTCAGATTCAGATTCAGATATATTTATTGTTCTTAAAATATAAAACTTAAGTCTATAAAACATTTAAATGATTTTTATACTTACATTATTATTTATTAAGGCACACCAAAGGTGAGGGGCTTGTGGCTAAGTAATAACAGCCGCACGGGTCGATCGATCAGGTTAAGCTACGCGTGCCGCGGTTGGTCCGTGGATGGGTGACCATCTTCACACACCAAGACCCCTCCGTGCCTCGGAAAGCACGGTAAGCAGTTGGTCCTGGCTGTCATTCGTGCATCTTTGACAGTCGTTACGGGTCGTCAGTAGCCCGAAAGTCTGACAACCAGTCTTACCTAGGGATATCGTATTACCCAGTAACTGGGTTGTAGAGGTCAGATAGGCAGTCGCTCACTGTAAAATACTGGTATACAGCTGCATCCAGTTAGACTGGAAGCCGACCCCAACATAGTAGGGAAAAGGCTAGGCAGATAATAATGATTAAGGTAAACTAACAGCTTTTGTGTATAATATCTATATCTTAAGTACTAAAGGAGACAATAGCGTCGGACTTACACAGCTCAGAAACAGTTGGTAACAGATAATAAAACTAAAGCTCAAGAATTTGTAAATTATGGCAAAATACTTCTTAAACTCAAGAATAATAAGTCCAGCCGGTCGATTCTGTAAAAATCTCACCGTGAAATCATAAGTGAAGTGAGCACTTAATAGTGTCAATCCTTACCATTAGGGAATGCAGAACACAGCTCACTTCCCGCTCACTTCACCTAAGTTCTCACGGTGAGATTTTTACAGAATAGCACTGCAGTACCAAGAAAATAGTGTCTAAAAGCGTTGAAATAATTTAGTGTAATTTCATCACCTGCTTTTCAATCAACACTAAACAAACCTGTTTCCAAACATCTCCCCTTCTTCCTCACATTGTTGATAAAAATACTTGTCATATTATTGTCACAAATCTACATAACAATGCAACATCACATTGACCCCAGTCCTGGTTTGAACTCAGACCCTCACACGGGTGACCTATCCAGTCATTGGGACGTGTGTTCTCTTGTAACCTTAAACAAAATTATTATACACCGTTTCTTGTTGCCCATACATTTGTACAGACCTACTGGTGGTTTGTTAGAAACTTTGTTGGAGAAATTGCTAGGCTGTGGTCGATAATATTGTGCTTAGAGTTGTGTGAATGAGTTATGGATCTCGTTTGAACTCTGCCCCTAGATTTGCGTCAGTCCACGGAATAATTATGTCGTATGTTGTGTCTCTTGTTCATTACCATTTGTGTAGCGGAACTGGATGACGGTTATGTATTTGATAGTGTAGGTACTGTTATTGGCAAATTATAGAGCAGTGATGGCCCAGTGGTAACGCGACTTAGGAGTAGTAGATGATCTTGGGTTCGAACCCAGACAAGCGCTTTACTTTGTGTTGATTATTTCATCATCCGCGTATCGGCAAGCGTAGTGTGGAACGCCCCCCAGCTAGATGGACGGACGACCTAAAGAAGGTGGCTGGGGTAGACTGGATGCGGAAGGCGGAGGACAGGGTGTTGTGGCACAGCCTGGGAGAGGCCTATGTCGAGCATTGGACTGCGATAGGCTGAGTTGATTGATTGATTGAAATATTTCATCACCACTGCTCTAAAAACGGTGAACGAAAACATTGTGAGGAAACCGGCACGACCTAGAACGAAAAGTTCGATGATATGTGACATCTAGCAATCCGCACTGGACCCGCGTGGTGGATTATGGCCCACTCCCTATCACCTAGAGGAGGCATGTGTCCCAGCAGTAAGATGATTATAGGCTGATTATATCCTCGCTATTGGGGAATTGCTCAGGGCATGTTTTTTCAAGAATGTCCGTCTTCTTTTCAGATTTTTGTTGATTAGTTCAAAAAAATCAGCGTAGGTGTTTGAACGGGTGGCAATTCCACAAGAACATTATTACTCACACGCATATTTTCCCCAAACTTGTTATTTTTTGTTTGTGTTCTTTTTCTGCGTCATGTTTACCGTAAATAAACGTATTTTACCAGCTTTTATTTAACTTGCAATGTATTTATGTAACTATGTTTGCTCGGGTAGAATCTTGCAACTCAATTTTGAAGCAGATAAAAAGAATAAAATAAACTTTCCTTTAAACTATTTACTATCAACTTATAACGTTATTACACAATTTATATGATATAAAAGCTTGTCGCGAGATTTACCTCTGTAGATAAACAAGTAAATTAAATAAATTGAACTGATTGATTTTCATTTTTTAAATTTTCAAACTAAGTAAATACGAGTACTTAAATCTTGCAACACGCTTTTATTTGATATAAATTGTATAATGACGTTATAAGTTGATAGTAAAAAGTTTAAAGTTTATTTTATTCTTTTTAGCGCATTTAAATAAAAGCTTATTTTAAAAAAAGATTTTTTTACTTTTAATTTTTCTTTCTTAAAACAACTAGCATTACAGTGACTTTTATTAAACTACTACTACTTTTTTGTACTTTAACCGGTTTAATGTCGTAATTACATACACAAATTAAAAAGCCATTCTGTCTCGCGTGGATCTACATACGTTCATACGAAGGGTTAAACTAACAAAATAACTATGCAGCCATTCATATTTGGTTACAAAGCAGCTAATACTAAACTTTTCAAGCAAAATGTAGCTGTCTAGTAAGTTACATAGGAAAATCCAACAACACAATAAAACGCATCGAAACTAACAAAGGGAAAGTGGGAAACGCATTTATATTTTACGACATCCAGTCTACCGTAACCGTAGTGCTATAAACACAAATACATAATACAATAGTAAGTAGGTAACTATAATATGCAAAAAAAAACATGTTGAGAGGAAAGAGAAAGAAAATTAGGTTATCAAAAGGAATCGTGAGACGAAGAAGATGATGATTGGACTTAAGAGTGTGCGTTCTGAAAGTTGGCAACGTTTGCGTCAGCTGTCAAATATTTTCCTGTTTTGATTCACTTTTAAGGGGTATCGTGTTACCCAGTAGCTGGATTGTGAAGGTCAACTAGGCAGTCGCTCCAAGTAAAATACTTGTATTCAGCTGCATTCGCTAGACTGGAAGCCGACCCCAACATAGTTGGGAAAAGACTAGGGAGATTGACTTTTTGATGAATTTTTCTTTATTAATAAATGAAATGATGAAATAACATTCTGTAGAGCACTAAACTTTTGATTATAAATTGCAATAATTAATATAGTAACACCGAATTAAACATAGCAGCGATGTATTCGACAGCAATTTTTGCGACGTTGCCAATTTTCTGAATGCATACTCATAAAGATTCAATGAATAGTTTTCCAGACCGAATTTTGGTCATGGCGGACAATCTCAGCGGAGCCTGCCCATCTACGCGGGACACATTATAGTGCACAAGTGTATGCGCAAAATACAGATGCACTCACTCTTCCATGACTCTCGTAGTCCTATGGGACGGTATGGGATTCAATTAAAGCAATATAGATAGTACTACCTACAAAGAAGAATGTATGTTACGCTGACCACAAATAAATTGGAATAAGGGCAAGAGAATCATATACCTACAAATAAAACTACCAATTATAACAAAATTATGCAATCAAAATAATCTCCTACACACAGACAGTAAGATCCTAGAAAACAGAAAAGTGGAAGCCGCGTACAAACCGCTTATGTCAATAAATCACAAAGCAATTCTTCAATCCGTTTCCTTATTCCGTCCCATCTCGGGCCTCGCAATAATATTATTATATTACGATAATAGGGGAATAATAATCGGCTGGTGACCGCAGTACGCGGAATAATAAGCATTCACCTTGCACACAATAGCGGGTTGAAAATATATTATGTCATTGTGGGGCTATTGCATCGGTGGGTTAACTCTGGTTAAGACAGCATTTTCTTTTACTTGGAGAAAACAAGGGGTCTATACTCTCTCTAAGTCCGTCAACAAAGATACGGGCCCGTCCAAAAGTAGGTAATTTTAAAGGAAGATAAAGATATAAAAGTCGGTAAGGGGTGACTTGAAGGGAGCCTATAAAATATTTTTTTTTTTTTTTTTTGTATTGGCATCTCGCAGTTCAACCTATGTTGTCGACTGCTTAACCGGGCTTGCCTGTGGGTGCTTCAATAAATTAAGGTCTTCAGTCTGAGCTTAAAAACTTAAAAACCAAGCGACTACACGCTAAGTTTACCCCCTGTGTGGTACGGACCTCGGCTTAGGGCGTCGCTGGGAGAACAGCAAGAGGGCAGCAAGGGACAAGCTGGATCGGAATTAAGTTTTAAAATGTTGTGAATCTTAGTTTAAATACGTAACCAAATGGTGCAACTATCCAACCATTTTTAAACAGTGAAATGTTTATGTATGAAGGTGTCAAAACACTTCGTCGGACACAAATTGCCGACGACCCTCTATGGGCATCTATTTGAATAGCTTTTGGCTCAGCCCGATACAATGGCCACAAGCCCATGACCGCCTATTTTCTGGATCAGATAGTTCCTATTCTGATAGCCTTCTATGAAGATTTATTGGTAAACTGCTGCTTATTGAATTTTAATGGCACTAAATCTATTGTCCTCCATACAGCCATATTTGCTAAAAGATTCCCTTGTTTCTACAATATTATTCATAACTATGAGAACGAGCAAAGGTCAATAGTTTCGTGAGAGGAGTTTTAAAATGAATCGGATCGGATCCAGATCGAGAATTTGTGCTATTAGCCGCGGTAACAATGATAAATCTGTGGCTAGTTCTAAATGTCAGCGAACACTCACAGGCCGTTGTAGATGGACTTTTTGATCTGGTAATACATAAATTGTGGGCACCATTTGCGGTCACGCCTCCCCGACTGAATCATCAGCGAAAACATGTTTCAACACATTTTTACTTGATCATAAATGATAAATGGTTTATGTCTGTAATCAGGTTTGTGCGAACACTTTTACACGTCAATTATATTTTAAAAACTGATGAGGTCGGCGTTTCTTATCTGAATACTCTGAGAAGAAACACCGAAACAAACTCAGAGGTCACAGTCTCTTTTAAAGTCCAGACACAAACTTGGTCAGATCATTTGAAGACCATATGAAGGCCATTTCAGATACCAATCTACATGAGATTGGTATCTGAAATGGCCTTTTGTGGAAGAAACCATAGAGATTAAGTGGACCTCTCCAGTCAGTGCACACAATTGTCAGTTATCATGATTTTGGATGCAGGTTGTCCCTATGACAATACCTATGACAATAATAAAATGAATCCAATACCATAAACCTTTAAAATTCGGTGATGAATTAGGTCATTAACAATATTTCTTCTCAACCTAACTATACAATTGATAAGGACCATCAGAAGACTTACATTTACTCAAAGCCAACTCTAAATCTGGCATCAAATTTCTCATAAATTACAGATACAAACGTCTCTATATGGTATGGGGCACAATTCCAATGATTGGGAATGTTACATCCTTAGCACGAATACTCTCGATATATGAGTACTGCTCACTGGCATTACAGCGAGCTAACAAGCTTTCGTACAATTTAACCGAGGTAAATTAAGCATGGTGATCTAGAAATGTTGGGACTATAGGAATCTGTGGAGTTTCTTCAGTGTTTTTTTTTATTTATCACATTATTTCGGGTTTCTATGTCGCCAATCAGAAAGACCAGACAGTAAAGTTTTGGAAGGGCCAATCAACATCCACAAAACATATAATGTGTTCCTGGTGAAGGTCGCGGGAATTGGCTGGATGCAAGAAGCATAGCACCGGTCGATATGGCGATATTTTAGTTAGTCCTAAGTCCAGCTTAAGACGTCTTTATGCTGAATGCTGATGATGATGTAAATTGTGTAGAATTACTCTTAAACTTGGGATCGTTCAAATATCACATACCCACAGTCCAAATAAAGAATTGAAATCTCCAAGTCTAAATCGTGGCCTAAACAATATTTATATGGTCAAAGTATCAGTACACAATGGACCCTATAATAAATACGTTGACACCGAAACCACATTCTGAGCATACTTCACAAGTTTTCAGGTACAGCTATCCTAGGATTGTAATCTTGTGCTAAACAAGTCAGGTAGTGGAGATACAGCGATATTGTTTGGATGGTCTATAGGTCAACCGGCCGGCGAACATACAAATGTCACCGTCCCAGCCGGATGGGAGGGCATTATGTGAGATGGTAGAATTTTGGTAGAAGACTGACAACTTATAGAGAGGTATGAAAGAAATAGACATGTTGCGCCGGCCCCAAATAAATTGGGTTAAGGGCAAAAGAATGATGATGACGGACGAATATTTAGGGAAACGCAAAGACGGATAGATAAGTCTAAAGAAGGGTTTTACAGATTATTCTGAAATAGGTAAGAATCTTAAGTGAATTTACAATGATTTTGTTTAGATGCTGCTATAGGTCAAGCGGCCACAAATGCCAACTCCCAAACCAAATCCCAACCAAATGGAAAGACGATGACTGTAATACCATAAGTCTGCAAGTTTATTTAGACCATATGAATGTGAGTTGAGACAGTTTAAATGATATATACAGTGTTGAAATTTTATTTCTCCGCATTGTATTCAGTTATCCAAAAACGCAGGCATATCAATCTCCTGTTTATTTTCAGTGCATGCTACGAAAACTATTAAGAATCCGTCCTCATAATTAATTTTAAATATTGTCACGATCATAATAATTAGAGTTCATATACACTCTCTGGTAAAATAAATAAAATACTCTCTATATACAGCTTAAAGCAACTTTTCTTTAAAAAAAACCCGTATTTCCTAAAAACTTGCGTCCTTACAAACTTAAAGGTAATGATTGTGCAAGCGAGGCATCTTCTCAAAGGTCGCACGTTGACCGATAACGACTGCGGCCTTCTGCGGCCCGAATCACTGGGCTTGCACCATGCCATGGGGTTACTATGGGAACCCGCTCTCTAAAGCCGAGATTTTCTATATGTTTTGGCACGAAACGTGTAAGATTTTAGTGTTGCAAGTTGGAGACAAGACATTTGAAGGTTACCTTCGGTAGTTCATCATACGAATTCGACTTACTGTCGAATCGCACGAATTCGACAGTAAGTTTGGTTCAATTTCACAGGCTGATTCAATTTTAATGTTTTGATTTATGTCTAGAATGATTTATTCGATTTGAATTTAGGATTATAATGAGGCCAGTACTTTAAGTAATTGGTATTCACTGAAAGTTATGTTATGAGTGACAGACTAGAAGTCGCATTCTATATAATATGACCGCTTGTCGCTGATTTTATAGTAAGTGTACTTTTTATCGCTCAAAGAATAATGGTAGAATGAAAAATGGTTTATTTTCTCTTTTTTACTGCAAATGATTCCTTGTACTTGCGACGCTACGTATATCGATGGTTTTGCATTTCTTTTTAAGAAATACCAAATGAAATACTACCTCTTTGGAAATATAAATGTACCACACTCACAAAAGCGACCGTATCCATATTACCTAAGTATATTCGTGAACAGGCCCCTAATTTACACTAATGCCTACTTTAATTTAATGCCTAGTCCAAAATTTGAAAGCCTTCAATAGCAAATCATAACTCCTTTAAAACGTATAAACAGTTGTTGAATATTCATAGCGTTTACAACAAGACGAGTGTTATTCGATTGTTAGTCCTAGACTACACACGAATTTAAAAGCGAACTTCTTATATTATGAGCACTATTTCTTATAAACCTACTGAAAGACTCGGGTTTAAGAAGAGTGGAGATTCTTTTTCGTTCTTCGTTCTAGGGTACAACAAAAAATTTGAAAAGCAACTGAATTTGAAAATTTTAATTTTTAATTTGCAACATTTCTAAAGTGCCTTTATAATTATTAAAGCGCATTTATTTCTAAAGTGTTTTCATTTGTATTTAGTAAATGAAAACACTGGCATTACTAATACACAATATTTTCAAATTAACATATTATCATATAATAAATCTTAGCCTCAAAATAAAAAAAAGAAAGTGATTTGTTCTTTGATATAATAGCACCCCTCTTAAAAACACTTACAATTATTTTAAGTTAATTACTGGGGTCACACAAAATACGTCTACTTCAAAGAACATCGATACGTAAGCGACTTAGCTTAGCAGTTTTGATCAATCAAAGATTTATGCTGTTGAAATACAGACAGCTGACCAATAGTTTGTCTACGCATGACCTCGACTAAGGCAAAGGTACTGCACACCTACAGTTAGTCGAATAGTTGGTATGTTCCCACCATAAACGTTCGGCTAGCAGTTCGTCCCGCAGGACGATCACGTGGGCGCGAGTCGTAAGGTCTGCGATTATGTACGCCCGTGATACAATGGATTGACGTGGATGTTGCTCTACTTAATGAAAACACCACAAGAATTACACGTTAGCGAGTGTTGTTTTGTCCAGTTCAAACAGATTTCGCATAAGTAGGTAATAAATTACTCAGTCATCGAATTACTTCAGCCGTCATGGTTCTGCTGCAAGGTCTTTGTCCTGGTGCTTAAACCAGTTTAAATTACTATTGAAGAACTATTTCATAAATTTAAAGGAAAGAAGGGGTACGGTACGTAGACCTAGTGACATAAAAAATATACAACGTGTAACGTTAAATCCGCAAAACCTGAAACACCCCAACTGATTTTTAATTCAATTGACCTATTTCAGAGAGAAAAAAGTCATTAAAAAATTGTAAAGGTTTTATGTGCTGATTTAGTTTTAGTGGCCATTCTGATCGTTTCTTGCGTCTGCGACGACGCTTTGTCGAGGGAGGAGTCGTCACCGGGCCGCTGCGCGCCGCGCTGACATTGGCTTGCTTGACCTATTGATAAATAGACACGGCAACGTTTTCAATGAACATTTTTTGAAAAATGTAACCTATATTAAAAAGTGGTTCAATCTATTCTGCTCGTTATTCTAATCAAACTATTTTCAGGTTTTGCGCATTTAATGTTACACGTTGTATATTTCATTTTCTTAAACTATCCAACTCGAAACCAGGCAACAAAACTATTTGTTTGAACCAAAACCTGTAAAGTTTATCAAGTAAGACATTGAATGCAGTTAAATATGCAAATAAGTTTTGAAAAAGTTTGTTTAATAAGAAAGATCAAAATAATAACTTACGGGAATCCTTTCAATTAAAAAGCACTCAAACACCAACAAAACAAAACAGATTCTGCACACCTACAATCTCCAAGTAGAGCGCGTTACCACCCCAAGAACACTCGCCATAGTCCGCGCCATAATTGATACAGGCCGCTAAAAACCAATAGCAAGCCCACAGATGATTTACTGTCGACTAATGTGCATGTACACTGACTTTATTAACATTTATTATGGTAATGATTGCTTGAATAATGTTTTAATATGCGCGCTTGGCCTGACTGAGGCCTGGCCGCGTGGGGTGGTGTCCGGATGACCTGCCTTGCTAGGAGGTTATGTTATTTTAGTTAGTTGTGTTCTGCTGATAATGAGCTAGATAGTGTAGGGCAGTAACTAAGGTTTTGATGCTATCGTTTGGTTAATAAGCTAGATAAAAACGAAACTAATACTAAAGAGATGCGCGTAGAAAACTAATTATTACTTATTGTTGTTGTGAACTAACAGCAGGGTAATTGCGTAACACACAATGGCAATGCCTTTCATTTTGACAGTTCAACAACATTCATTGCGTCATTTACCTACGTTGTCGAAAGAATTTTTCAAACATATGAAGCAGTCGATTAGCGACTTAAAAATCCTTCAGATGGTCATGGGATTAAAAGACATTCAATCCTTTTTGTTCAAATATTTACGACGACACGTTAGTTTTCAGACTCCACGCGGGTCCAAAGTTTCTATAAACCAGTTCACACACACAACCCACTAAATCAGTCAACTTAACGCCCTATTCACCAAACCCCACATCAATTACCACTAAATAGCTGTTGACATACATTTCCAGGTGGTCAAATTGTCCAAAATTGCATACAAATGATCTTGCACTGACCACCTCATAATTCCCAAAGGCTATAAGGCACAATAAACATTGATCACACGAATTTATAACTGAGCTGGCCTCGGCTCAAAGCATTGTCTGAATTCCAGCATTAAATACATTAGGAACGATGATTACAGTGTCGACAGCAAAGCAATGTGGTAGATTTGTGCTAGAGAACGTAATATCGATACTTTAATGTGTTCTGTCTTCACGGAATTAGATTTAAGATTTCGGACATGACTTTATCAACAGTTACTCGTATAACCAACAAAATGAAGCTGGCGGAAATAATGCGTCAATATGGATGGGAAGTTAATCATACCAATATGACATGATATGAATATTTACTTTGTAAAGTATTATATTATTTTAATTACTGTTAATGTGAGGACTATGTTTTATTCTGACATTCCTTTATTCCGATTTTTTTTCTTCTCAGTTAGTTTTAATCATGATATAGCAGTTTTGTAATTTATGCGGCCTACCCAAATGTCTTTTGTTTGGTATTGTTCTTCGAGTTGTTGAGCTCCTTAAGAGCTGCACGATTACTGACAAATGCTTCCACTGACTGGACAGATCCACTCAATCTAGTTTTAAAAATAAAAATGTTTGTACAAACCAACTTACAGAAATATAATCATTTATCTATATTTTTATGAATCTCAAGTAATACGAAACATACTCGTATATAAAAAAATAGACATGATTTGACCTATAGGCTGACAGCTGACCCAACTACAAAATATCTATATTGTCTATCAAATAGGTTAGGTACATGGTCTTCAAAATAAATCATATTTTAAATAACGACTTGGAATGCAAGCCAATCGTTAAGTTAGAGAAGATTATAGAGGATGATCCTGACAAATCTAAATATGGTGATGATGATAATCTTTATTAACATCTCAGCATTGACTCCTTCGTCAAATTTCCATAAAACAACGTCAACAATACACCATCTCTAACATATTATAAACTCGACAATCCTCTTAATTCAGAATGATAATTCATTCATGCAACATTGTGTTGGGTTGCACAACCAACAATTAGTATATACTCGTAGTTTTGTTCTGACTTCGCGTTTAGTATTAGACTGTTTAATATATTGGTCGCAGAGGTACATTAATAATAAGCACTGTATTGTTTACTTGTCTACCCACCGGCCACTGAAGTTTATTAAGTTAATATTGTAAATGTTGGTATATTAAAATGTTTGTTTAATTGAGACGCATTGGTTGGACGGGTTGGAAATGTCGGGTCGTTATTAGATTTAGTGATGGGCTTTTGATTGGGTTTCACACAAATAATGTTTAAGTTTTATAATAGTCAAGCTCTTTTAGGAAAGTTTTGAGTATGAATGTCGATAGCTATAAGAGTAAGGGAAGACCAAAAGATGACTATGGATGGACTGTGTGAGTGATGATATGGTTAGAAAGTGTGTGAATACCGAGGTGACGACTAATAGAGAAGTAGGGAAGAAAAAACATGTTGCGCTGACCCCAAATCAAGGGCAGAAGAATGATTTTATTTTATTTATTTGTGATGATGAAAATAGTTTTTATTCTTCTGAACTGTACCTAAGGATATTAAAATTGAAGGGAAGTTGACTGTTGAAATCTTATCAAATTGGCAAGTTTAGTTGTCGTTTTGGTGAATTACCCACGTAAAACAAAAGAGAAAGAGAGAGTAAAAAAAAAAGAAAAGAAAAAACAAAAGAAGAAAACGAACGAAAGAACGAACGAACGAAAGAGAGAGAGTTTCGAAAGAGTTTTTTTTTTATTAATTATTATCTTTGACTATTTACGTTATTAATTGGAGAAGTATGGGAAGACCTCTGTCCAGCAGTAGCACATAAAAAAAATATTTGACAATGAATAAATTCAAACAATAAACTTTCCATATAACTAAGCCCAAACATAGTGCCTCCTAAACATACTTAGGCAACTTAGAATTCGATGAACATTTTATATCCACAGTCAAAATCTGGGAAATCTTTCCGCTCTAAGTAGGGACGAACTCCCCACACGGCATGAATTTCAAACAAAGCTTGGAAGCAGTACGTGGACTTGTGAAGTCATCGTTCCTAGAGTAGTTGTGAAGTTTGTGGTTTAAAGAACTTTTCAATCAGACCCGTATACGGGATCCGGGGGACGTTCGCGGCCTAGTGACTGCCCGCTTCGGTGGGATAGAGAGGAAACGGATTCTGTTTTATTTTTTGGCTAACTATTTTCAAGTTATACTTGAGAGAGTTGTATTTATGATTTTAATGATTATAAATACATATTTTTGTACGGTCGCGAAACATGCAATAAGTATATCAACATAAAACCTGATACCATCCAGCAAATTGAAAAAAAAAAAACCTATGTAATTTTGAATTTCGCGAAGACAGACGAGTATCGTTAAAGCATCCACATTGGCATAATTTTTAACTAGACTATGAATCAATTAGACTATTTTAGAAACTTAAAGTTTATATTCAGGTAAAACAATAATAATATCGTCGTTTTCTGAAAACAAAACGCCACAAAATTCATTTAATCATTCATATGGATTCTGTTTTACAAAAACATATGTAGTTCCAAAATAACGTATATTGCAAGATGAAGACCTACGACAGTAGGTCAGATATTATTAAGTACTCAAAAATCACTCCAAATAGATTATTTTAAAATAATTTTCAACTTAAAATACTCACTTTCGGGCAAGTCTCCACATAGTCATCGCTCCTCTATTTGAGACCTTTAAAGTTTTTTTCTTTGCCCAGCGGTGGGACAACAAAGGTTAAATTAAAATAAAAACGTAACTTATTTCACAAACCAGCAGAATCCATACTAGCTTAACCCTGTTCAAACTAGCGGTAACTAAGATCTTAAGTCGAAAAACTTGGTCGTGTGAGCGAGCGAAGTACGAGATAAGTGAATTTATTATCTACCACTACCCAGAGCACCCACGGGCCAGGCTTTGTTAGTTTAGTTGGACACTGCCCGTATGTGAAGGAGGTATTAGGTGTGCCCTTTACTGAGTACTTTTAGAAAGTAGAAAGTAAGGTACGACGGATAACAAATCGTTTATTTTATTTAAAAAATGTACATATTTTACAATAATTTGCTTATAGTTTAAAAAGTCCTGATGTATAATTTGCCTGAACTAGATAGAACCTGTGCTTCAGGCGTAAAAGTGCTTATTAATTACTATAATTTATACAGTAAATTAACAATTGTAAGTAAAACTAGGACATTGCAAAAACATACATAGTGTTGTTATTAATTTTATTTACCAACTATAAGTAGGTGTTCTATCTGTTCATATGACACACCTTGCAAATAATTTGAAACACTATTTTTACAGCTAAAGTAATTTAAATTATATATCTGCTGGGGAGTTTGTTGCGCCACTTCTTCTCCCCAGCGAAAGCACTAGGAAGTTGTGAAGGGCGGGCGTTTTGAGGGACTGTCTTTTGTAATTTTGACGTTCGAAAATTGCTGATTCTCAGCCTAGTTTAAATAAAAGACTTTTGATTTTGATTTTTGATTTTGATACTCGTATACGAGTATTTAGTACTCTATTTAATCCATTGTATAAAAAGGGTCCTAAGAACGTAAAAAATCTATCTGTTAATGCATATTTAGAAGTAGAGGTTGAGCAGACTATATCGTTCCGTCTTTTGTTAATTATGTCAGAGTTGTGTTGTAATTCGTAAAGAAAGAATATTATTAGAATTGTACGAAGAATTTTATTGGTTGAATTGAAAGATAGACATCGATTCCATGGGCTTTCTGTTGTGACCTATGGTGGGTTATAGCTATATGTATCTATAGCTCAAATATAAAGAAACAAAATACCTAGTCTTTTAGTCTGTGCTAAATAAATGTTTTTTTTTTTTTTTGTGTCTACACAATACACCAAATACATCCGATAAAAACAAATAAAAAGTGTAAAGTCCGATGGAAGAAATTAGCGGGAAAGTTTGTCTCACGGTTGCGACAAAAAGGCCAAAATACTCTAAACCAATGACAGAAAGAATTTCCTTTGAGACATCGCCTTTTATTTATTAGGTTGTCTCATAAGTTCTTGCCATATTTTATTTTTCTCGAATTTTCTCGTATTTTAACTAAAGCAAATTCAAGAAAGTTCTAGATCTTTCTAGTAAGGATGAGTATCTTTTATGGTGAGGGTATAAATAGCGGACGCAACGCAGTAATTCGTTTTTAGTGAAAATGGATCAGCGTCAACTGCGAGCTATTATGCTATATGAGCATCGACTTAAAGTCTCTTCAACAGAAACGGCTAAAAAGATTAACACTGCATTTGGACCGGGTACTACTAGCGATCGGACTGTTCGTTTCTGGTACAAGCGTTTTGACACCGGTGATATAAGCTGCGAAGATCAACCTCGCCCAGGCCGACCCACCCGCTTCGATGAAGATGCTTTGCGTCACGAACTTGAGCTACATCCAGACTACAGTACGCGCGATTTAGAGAAGGTGCTTGGATAATCCCATACAACTATAGATCGTTATCTCATATCGCAAAGTGATGTCACGTTAAACACCTCATGCGTTAACGGACCATGACCGGGCCGTTCGTGTGGCCATTTGTCAAAGTTTGTTACTTCGTCCGCACAGACGAGACTTTCTCAAGGACATTATTACATGTGACGAGAGCTCGATACATTATGAAACTAACACGCGTCAGGCCTATTGGATTCCTCGCAGAGAAAACCCACCAGCCCAGCCTAAACTTAATGAACACGGTCGTAAGATTATGTTGTCTGTTTTCTGGGATTGGCAAGGAATGATTTTCTGGGAACTCCTCGAATCTCATCAGACTATTAACGCCAATCTGTATACCCAGCAGCTTCGCAAATTAGCAGAGATGTTAAAAAGTAAGCGGCCAAAACGACTTGGAGTCCAACTTTTGCATGACAACGCACGACCTCATTGCGCCAAGTTAACACATAAACAGCTGGAGGAGCTAGGATGGCTGACTGTTCCACATCCACCGTATAGCCCGGATCTTGCGCCTTCAGACTTTCATTTATTTCGAGCTCTTAAATTTCATTTACTAGGAAAAAAAATCGAAAATTCTGGAAGTATTAAAATTGAACTTGAAAATTTTTTCAAGTCCCAGCCTGCCTCATTTTGGGAGAAGGGTATTCAAATTTTGCCCAGTAGATGGCTGACTGTTGTAGATAACGAGGGAGACTATATAATTGATTCAATATGTTTTTTATTAAAAAAACATTTTTAATAATAATTTGTTTTTAACTGGCAATAATTTATGAGACAACCTAATATTTATCGAATAAGGCAGTCTTGGGCCCATATGAATCGAATTGGAGTGAAGGCCGCAGGAATCCGCTACAGGTGAGAAGCACAAAACCGGTCGAAGTGGCGGTACTTGGGGAGGTCGTTATCCAGCAGTGGACATCTTTCGGCAGAAATGATGATGATGATGTTGATGGCAGTTTTATTGTATTTTGTGCTTTACTAAAAACTATGTAGAAAAACTTTTTAAAAAGATTTTCAGTACTTGACTGCAGTGTTGTCTGCGACAGTTGAGTTTATCATCTGCAAAGTTTATAGGTGAGCACTATATGGACACTGTTTTGCTTTTAAAAGTCTGTCTGTAAATGGCATGAGAAATCAATGCTCTCTTTCAATTCTATTTCAAGTGACTGAGTGAAGTTTGATGATATGGGTTTATGATCCAGTCCACATTAGTTTTCGAAAGCTAGACCTTCACTTATTAGTGGATCGAAAACCACAAAAAGCACAAAATAATTCCCAAAAAATTGAACACCAAAATCCCGTTTCTGCGTTTACAGAAATAACTGTTGATCATAAATGCATCAACAGAGAAGTTATCAGCAAATATTTAGCAACGGCGCGCAACCGAATTCCGGCTATTTATCGTTCGAACAAAAATACTTACATATTTCGGACGATGTTAATGCACTTTGTGCAACAAACAGTGGGTGGACTTTGTTTCTGGATTATTTTAAAGAAATCGATAGCATAAATAAAGTGTTAAATAATTCTTAGAGCTGAAAGCACTTTACAAAAAGAAAATCTAACTTTCGTTCTAGCCTAAGCCATTGAACCAGTAATTTTAATTCGAACTTTATCTCGATTAAGGAAAAGTTCTTAATACTAAAATAACAACTTAGTTCTGTACTGTACAAGCTGTTATTTTTTATAAAGAACTACATTTCTGTAACTGTTAGGTTCTAAATTCAATAACTGGGTCAGAGGTTTAAACCTGACGGGCAATTCTCGTAATTTTAAGAACGTTCATGTTCTGATCTCAATCTCCATCTGTCAAAAATACTCTAATTTCCCTACTTATTTGACAAGTTTTCGACATTTGTTTGTTGCCGAGATTTTGAACGTTTTAAATTACGAGAATTGCCTTTCTGATGTAAAGAAAAACCTTGTTTTGTAATAAGGGGATTATGTTTTTCGTAAGGTGCTTTCAGCGAACAGTTTAAATCCTGAAGAGTGGCACATGCAAGAAGACACAATGTCCACGCGAACAACGTAGGTATGTAATTATTTTCGATAATAAATGATTCATTCTCGAGAGCTCATGCAGTCACGAGACCAAAAGAAGGATCCTGAAACGATCCTACACAAAACTGGCCAAAGCTGAAAAAAACACCAAATTCCGTTGGTCACTCTCCATCAGTTTCTAGTAGTTTGGCAATTTGAAACTTTCACATTTATAATATTAAATAAAACACTTCAATTTATTATCATGATAACAAACTATTTTTCATCAACGTGGTTTTCTACGGTAGTATGAGAACAGCCGAGTGCTTCTGCTAGTGCTCGTACCGATAAACGGGGATCAGTTTCGATGAGTTATCGTAATCGTTCTATGTCAGTCTGAACTGTAGTTTGTGTCTTTTAAACTGCAGTCTCCCATGTCGAATTTATCAAACCAATTTTTAGCTGTGCGATAAGTGACCGTAGAATCTTCCATCGATTTACATACGTTTCTTGCCGCATCCGCTGCTGAATGTCCCAGTCGGTATTCGTGAAGTAACAACAGTCTGATTTGTTCTCTTGAAAGATCCATTACTAGGATGTGTATGCCTTCGATATTGGTAGCGTAATGAAACGTGGCAGGAAATTTCGTCCGCTTTTATACTTTCGTCAAAAACATTCAATGAACAAATAAAAAAATCTAGATAATTCTGAAAATTTCTACTCGCCAACCTAATATTAAAGAAACTATAGATAATGTTATTTTCTCAAACAATTACCGAATTTCTGCAGAATTCAGTTGACTTCGTATTGCCACCATCCTGTATACAATTGCAGTGCAGTCGCGGTCACCTGGCCGGGTGCCAACAAAAAACGGCGCGTACGCAAATATCTACTGTTTGTCCGTCTGACCGGCCGCCGGTCACTGCGGCGGCCAACAAACCCGACAGTATTCGGATTACTCATTGCTACTGTTGTATTTCAGCATTGGGTATCGAACCTAACATTTGTATCTGAATTTCTTGTCACCTGAAAGTAATTCAGCGGTTCATCATCTGCCTAGCCTTTTCCCAACTATGTTGGGGTCGGCTTCCAGTACTTTACATGGAGCGACTGCCTATCTGACCTCCACAACCCAGTTACTGGGTAATACGATACTCCTTGGTAAGACTGGTTGTCAGACTTTCAGGCTTCTGACTACCCGTAACGACTGTCAAAGATCTACGAATGACTGCCGGGACCAACGGCTTAACGTGCTTTCCGAGGCACGGAGGGGTCTCGGTATGTAAAGACGGTCACCCATCCACAGACCAACCACGGCAAGCGTAGCTTAACCTGATCGATCGACCTGTGCGGATACTCTCATATTATCTTCCAAGATATCTGTTATTCGTCTATGAGACTGCCCACGGGTCAATAGGGCAGCAAACAAACAGGATATCGCTTTTAGTTTTTGTAGAAAAGAAGATGAAACATTTTCCTATCAAATACGTCTTTCTGCTGCAGTAATGATGTTGAGTTATAAAAAAAAAACATGTGATTTTTAAGCACATTTTCGTAGCTCTTCGGAGACCCGAGGGAAGTGAAATTCTATCAGCGTACGTCTAACATGAGTTACCAAAAAGCTTCTATAAATCCTGTTGAAAGTCGTCGTGAAATACCAAACGCTTTGAAAGTGATTCCCACTCGTCTAGACCCTCAACCCTATGTTCTTTTACGCCTCTCAATCGCAGTAATGAGAGTGGAGATGATTCCCATTTTCGCATGACCTCCGTCATCAACATCATCAGCCTTCAGCAGTCCATTGCTAGACATAGGCCACTCAAATTGTACACCATTCGGCTCGATTCTCAGCCAAATCTCTTCCAGCTGCTATCAGTCACCCTCCAAAGATCATCGCTCCACCTAGCCTGATGGCGTCCTACCTTACATTTGCCAATTCGCGATCTCCACTCAAGAACAAGTCTACCCCAACGATCATCGGTTATACGGCTAATATGGCCGGCCCATTGCCACTTCAGCTTGCTTATTCTGTGACCTATGTCTATGGGTATCTGCCGGATCACCTCATTCCAGATTCTATTCCTTCCTTTTGTTTTCTTCCTTTACTTTATCGGGGATGATTTACTAACAGGGCGTGAAAATCCCTGGTCCCAAATGATAAAATATTACTAAAAAGGAGCATAACATTGCTTAAAAAGTAGACCTAAGATGTCTAGACTATAAAACGCAGTTACCGTGCGTTGAGCATGGGCGTCCGATTGGATTGCACTGTTTGTGTTGCTGTCTGTAAAACGAAACGTCTTGCTATTGCTCCGTACTTTTATTGCGCTTTATTAGTTCTTGCTCTGTCTGAAACGGCTAAATTAAGGATTTGGGTTTATAGTAACAAGTACTTACCTTACTTTAATTCTTCGACACAAATCCATAAGTTAGCAACTAGTAATAACCACTATGTTTCAAGTACCTTCCTTCCTATTCTGTGCATTTCAATAGAATAATGCATTTTTTTTTATTTGGAAGAAGCTGGCAGTATCATCATAACGCTAATATTTTCTCATTATATGTCTTATTTCTTATTAGTATATTTATGTATCTTTTTGTGCTTTTATTGATATGTAATTATGTATATACGTATATGATTTTCATTATTGCACCTACTACTGTTTGTCTCTGCTTCACCCAAAGGTTTACTGGTAGAAAATGCCTTAAGTCTGCCTCTGTACATTTATGTGCTTGAAGTATTAAATAAATAAACCAGAAGGCCATATATAGAAAATCTAGTGGCAATCTTATGATTGCGACTAGACTTTGAAGGTTTGCGTTTACGTTTGAACGTGTGTTGCGATTGACTGTCGCTGAGATGTCAAAGACTTATCGAAAATATAAGAGAGATATTTTTGACTGACTGAGACTGAGATGAAACTGTGAACTTTCTTTAAATTACGAGAATTACCCTCTGATAGGTTGACAAAAACAAAATGACGATTGGAGAATGTTTAGGATATTTTAGAAGTCGCCCAAATTCGGTCCTTACTGCCGATATTTAACACAAAAATAAACCGTTACAAAATGACTAAGCATTGCCCAATGACACAGCCGCAAATGTCACGGACACGAAGATTATGACCATAATACGCAATATTTTCTATAACAAAGTAAAACGGTCAATAATGACGCGATGATCTTGCATAATTTTATTGATCCAAATCAGCGTAGATCATTGATCATTCGGTCAATAATGCGTATTAAAGGTTGTCACTATTCGGTAGTGGTGTGTTTGTTTGTTGGTGAGTTATCGATATCGATACAAGGAATAGTAAATAACTTTACAATAATAATTTGAAACAGCTGACAACCATCTACTAATTAATCATTTCAGTTAACAACTTTTTTCAGCGGAACATTATCGGGTGTAAAAAGTCCTTTTTTCTAATATTTTACTGGCTGTCAACGACTTCATAGGCGATAAAATGTCATAATTATAAATCTCGTTTTAATAAGCTTCTATTTAATAAAAATTAACCAAATTAAGTCATAGCAATAAACACTTTTTCAATAGAATTTGACGTTTTAAGACAAGTATATCTTATATTTCTTGTGAAATACCTAATTGATATGTACAGACGCCAGCACATCAAGCTACTACAATCTGTCAGATTTCTTTAATAGATTTTCAACTTTAGCTCTAAAGTATAAGGTTCAAAGTTGATTGGGAAAATCTGACAGTTTCGGGTAGCTTGATGTGCTGGCGTCTGTACTAAGCTTGCTTGTTGAAAATCTACATAAAGCTGGTATCGACAACTCTGCCCACACTAGTGTAGTGTTGTGCAAATCTCAGTATTGACCGATGGTGCGTGCCAAATGACTCGATCGATCATTGCCTCCGTGTCATTGTCATGCACCAGGTGCGAATCCTTGTTGTGTACTGTACTGATATGGTTATTACGTATTTTTGTGAAGGCACGTGATCATAGAGAGAAAAGTGATAAAAAAATATTGTTAAAAAATTACGGTCTTCTGATGTTCAAAATTACACATATTTGTTGGTCATTCGAAGGATTGGAGAGGTCTTTACATAATCAGCCTATAATTTTCCCACTGCTGGGACACAGGCCGGACTCTCCGTGAGAAGGAAAGGGCAGTAATCCACCACGCGGACCCACCGCGTGGTGGATTACAGCCCGTTCCTACAGGTTGGTGGATGTCACATATCTTCGATTTTTTTAAAACTAGGGCATGCCGGTTTCCGCACGATGTTTTCCTTCACCGTTGTAAGAGCAGTGGTAATGAAGTAATTTACACAAAGTAAAGCGCCTGTCTGGGTTCGAACCCACGACCCGACGCGTAAATCCGACTCGTAACTCGGTGCCGATACCGCTGGGTCACCAAATGTGCCTTTGTCAAGCAGCAAACTGCTAATTATAGTCTGATTAATGATTATGATGATAATGGTTCGACGGCACGGTTGGCGCATTGGTTAAACCTGCTGCGCTGCGTGTCGCGGCTTCGATTCCCGCACGGAACAAATATTTGTATGACCTACAAGTAGTTGTTCCGGGTCTGGCTGTTTGTGTATGTGAGTTTAAATATTTGTAAACGCACCCACGATACAGGAGAAATTCCTAGTGTGGGGCAACGTTTTTTTTTTAAAGAAAAAAAAATAAAGGATAAATCAGTAGCGTCAGCAGACGATCTTACCGTTTCCCCGCGGTTCTGAACCGAAAGCACACCTCGGACACTTCATACAACGCTCGCAAAATAATTACCTATTACTACCACATAACCAAACGACGTCTGTACACGTGCAAATATGTGTGTGAACTTTAGTAGGGTTGGCTGTCGTGCGTAGCGTAAAAAATGACGCGGAAAGTGCAGCGACTGGCGTCGTCGGGCGAACCGAACGACGACAGCGCTGCCCGAACGTGTGCATTATTATGAAGTGAACCTTGTACGAGCAGCATTCAATTATTTATTTATATAGTCGGGTTCGTAATGAAAATAATATTATAATAGTTATTAGGTATGTGAGAGAGGTTTGTTTATTCAATGACAAAATAAGGTACTTACCTAACTAAGTATTGCTTTAATTGCTCGATGAAGATAAGCATCCAATTAAAGCACAATATCCAACCATCGTGATTAAAACTCAAATAAAACTTTTAAATCGCAAAATTGTGTTCGTGTCAGGTACAGCCCTTGCTAAAGAGTCGGCGACGAATACCTCGAAGTGCGGGGTGAGGTGCGGTATCTGATATGAGCGCTGGGAAGGGAAGTGTCCCTTCTGTACGTAGTACTATTGTGTATTCTGTGCCGAAAGTATAAAATGAAGCACTCACCACATTACATGCACCATACAATTCCTTATGCTAATATGCTTTACTAAGCACCACATACAGCCCAGGCATTTGGAAATACACTCATTAGTGTAATAATGTTATTTGTAATCTCACACACATAAAAATATACAATATAAATATAAACATACTTTTCAAATTCAAACAACTATCCCCTCTTTACAAGTTAAACACCCCGAAAACAAAAGTTACAATGTCCAAAAACTAAAGGAAACAAGCTTCTTAACTTTCAAATCAAACACGACCGACGTCACACCCTCGCACATTGTTTGACCGAACTTCAGCCGACCCAAATCACGGCTAACACGCGTTCCCCTGTTTATAACCAATAAAAATCACCCACAAGTCCGGCCGGATATCGAGTTTTCTCACCCTTAAAATTTAACTCGTACCAGCTTTTCTTCCGACCCAAATATAAACAAAAATAACACCTATTTCTTTGTCATTAAAGTTCTCATCAACTGCATGATTTGTGGTTTTATTCATCTCGATTTCAAGTGATTTGCTCCATATGTCGAGAACAAGTGAGCTGGCTTCTTAACTCGCTGGACACCCCAAATTGAGGGTATTTCGAGGGGAAATCGTCGAGTTTATTGGAATTTCCTATGGGTTTTTACACGTGGTGAGTGCTTTAGGGGTTCAGATTATGATAGCCCAAATATGTTTGGGTCTGACACCTCCGTAAGTGATGTGGAAGTATAAAGAAATTGAAATGACGGGATAAAGAGGGGCATTTTAAAGTTGTAATGCTATTTCATTCTATTATCTGTGACTATTATTCTGTGTATTAATAAGTTCCGAAAGAATGGTTATTCGGAAAGACTGGTTATTTGCACATATAATGATGAAAAAATGCAACCTTGAAATATGGGTGTACTAAAGGTATGCATATGCCTAACCATTTGGGAAATACAGGCGTAACGATATATTATGCTACATAAAGAATGTATAACTTATTGTGAAAAATATATTAAAATAGACTAAAAAAAAATACCAAGAAATATTTGATTATATATTTTTTTCCTCAAGTCATACCTCCTCGTGCGTAATAAGAAGGGATGACGCATTTACTTTCTAAAACAAGATCAAGAATTTCCATTAAAAAAACAGCTAATTTAACATTAAAACATTATTCTTCAAGTAAAAAAATATTTGGCGTAACATATAGCAGTCAATAATTCATTCCATTCTCACATCAGCGCCCCCAAGCGGGCGGAAGCGGTTCAATTGGGCGGAAAGGCGGCTTGACCGCAGAGGTCGAGTGACCCTTCCCTTGCGCCTTTCAATCATAAGGCCTTTCACGAGGGCGGCCTTTGAGCACCTCCTTTGAGGAATTTGGAGAACTTTTGTACAATTATGTGGCTCTCAGAAATGGTTCGTACAGGTTACGGCGGGTGTGTGTCTTTGAATTTTTAATTAATCCACTTCGGTAAAGTTACAATTAACTCCGAAATTCAAGGTAATTAGAGACCTAATTCTTAGAATGTTTTGATTTGACTTGGTAACGAAAAATAATACAAAATGTGTGATAAAATTTCAAAAAATATATTTCACGTTACAAACACAGCATAATAGATATTAAATTGACAACAAATTTTCACCGGCACCTCACATAATATCATTCTAGGACTTTGTTAATTTCCCTCTACATGATTTAGTCCTGACTTTGTGATGGAAAGTTAATCTTACACAATAAGCTGACGGTATACTGGTACCCTACTATGAGATATCCTAGAGACAGAAAGGGAGTCCAGTATATTAGCAAATAACAAATAAAGCAGTCATACCATGTCAAATACCGGTAGGTAAGACTGGAAGCCGACCCCAACATATTTGGAAAAAGGCTAGACAGATCATGAAAACAAACAGAGAAGTAAGTTAAAATTTATGAAAACATTTTCTAGTTACTTTTTTAAAATAGAACCGAGTTCATAAATGTATTTAAAAAATGGCAAAAGACTTGAGCAACCAAATTATTGATCAAAGAGTTTCTTGAAAATTTTGAAGACGTCACTATCGCAGAACTGCAAGTATGTAGGATGCCTCATGGTAGGGCGTCCCAGTTTACACAAAAGCTACTTTGACCACGGTATGAAGCACCAGCAACACGGTGACGAAGAAAAGTGTCGTGGGTGGTATCGACTTGTTTGACTTGTTCGCCGCGGTCAGGGAGCGAGGTGATATCACTGGCATCGCGAACGCTTGGTTGTTGCAGCGGTTCAACTAGAAATATAAGAACAAATTAATAACAATCATCAATAAAACACTGTCCAGTCAAGCGGGTTTTATTTTCCTCGATGGTGTACACTCAATGAAAAAGACAGTCTAAGTGTCAGGGGTGCCAAAATTTCACCCAGTAGGGTAACATTTTTAGCCAGAAAGCCTAAAGCAAGGCATGTAAACCAAATTTTGATTGCGCCCCTGATGTCTACATTGACAATATAGCGATCATTAATTTATTGAAACTTTATAAGTAATTCTCTTGTGTACGCTTCTATCCAGCTAAGCTCATGATTGTAGAACTATGTATCTATAAACGTTGCTACTTAGCACGTTCTTAGGCTAAGCGTTATTCCTGTAACTGTCGCATCTGTCAAACTACAAGTGCAATAGGGACGGTAACATGTCTGATGTCTAAAGTCAAATCACGACCCAAAAAAATAATAGATAAGTCATCATCTGCCTAGCCTTTTCCCAACTATGCTGGGGTCGGCTTCCAGTCTAACCGGATGCAGCTGAATACTAGTATTTTAAATGGAGCGACTGCCTATCTGACCTCCACAACCCAGTTACTGGGTAATACGATACCCCTAGGTAAGACTGGTTGTCAGACTTTCGGGCTTCTGACTACCCGTAACGACTGTCAAAGATCTACTAATGACAGCCGGGACCAACGGCTTAACGTGCTTTCCGAGGCACGGAGGGGTCTCGGTATGTAAAGATGGTCACCCATCCACAGACCAACCGCGGCAAGCGTAGCTTAACCTGATCGATCGACCTGTGCGGCTGTTATTATTTAGCCACGGGCCCCTCTCGGCCCTAAAAAATAATAGATAAGTATAAAGTTCAAACTTCGCAACATGTAGTCTCTGGTGAGCCAACACAGCTGGAGCGGCATCCCCGCACCACCGCTTCGTAAGAGCTGCCCTTTGATATCACCGACGTGAAGCATTTGTCCTCTGAACTGTGACATATGATCGTGTGTACTCTGGAAATAACAACAACGATAACTTGACTGATAAAGACACCAACAGGTGGAATCTCCGACTACATACAGTACATGATCGTTAATATAGCACATCGAGTTTTAGAAATAGATCTGTGTGAATGAAATATGTAGATAGTTCATATATGAAATAGAAGCAGAAAGCATTTATACGACAAGGACAAAATACAACAGCAAGAAGACAAAAAAAAAAGAATTTAATAAAACAAACAAAACAATCATAGGTACCTACATAAAGACATAATTGTGGTGATAAAAAGATATGATTTCAAATAATATTTGAGTGTCTCTTTCTAAAATTCGATGTGCCATATTAACGCCCAGCCGGTCAATTCTGTAAAAATCTCACCGTGAAATTATAAGTGAAGTGAGCACTTAATAGTGTTAATCCCTAGCGAATGACAGCTCACTCCACGCTCACTTCACCCATGCTTTCACGGTGAGATGGTTATAGAATCGCACGGCTGGTACTATACCTTATTAATGCGGCGATGTAATGGCTCGGGTGTCTATGGGTAACTTGTGTCTTGGTGGGTGGTGCTCTGAGAAATTTTAATTTCGTTGGAGCATTTAAAAAAATACATAACAAAGAAGATAAGATCTCTTATCTTATATTCTGTAAAAATACGTATAACTTCTCTAAGCACACCAAATATCAGCACATCCACCAATGGGTGAAAGAATGACTTTGTTTTTAAGGTTCGCCCTTTACGGCATCGAAATATACCTATTAATAATAATACAAGTTGGGTTCCAGAATGATATCATCTCATAAACAAAAACTAGATCTGCTGTTACAGAGATCAGGTATCCAATCAAACGCCAATTCAGAGACCTACGAGGAATCGGCTAAAACTTTACAAATTATAATTAATTTCTAGTCGGTTGGGACAACTATTAAGTCTCTGAATGAAAATCGACAATACCTGTATTTAGTGGGATCCAAGCAACCTCTTAGCGGCGTATCGGATTTATAAGCGCACACATAGCATTCGAGGGGCCGTTTTTTTATCGTCCGTGTGACTGTCATTGCTTTCGGCGTCGGCTGCACGGTGGTTGGCGGTCGCCGCACCACTGTTACTCTCTCCACTTTATCCGCAGCAGCTGGAGGTTCTTCTTCCTCTTCCTCTTCATCATCATCGTCATCCTCTTCGTTCTCTTCACCCCTTCTACTTGAAAGTTGAAGGTTGTATCTATTACTTGAAAGACGAGGGTTGAATCTAATAGTTGAGATATGGGTGACACGGCTACTGCTTACATGGGGAAGAGAAGACAAAATTAGATTCAGAAGAAAAAGCATTAGACACATCTTAATTTTGAATTGCAAATCATGAAATTGCGATAAAAAATAATCATAATTCGGACATACGAGGAATACATATTCCAGTATTGATAAAGGAAGTGCATAACTATCCATAAAATCTTTTGATAAATTCCAGAATCAAATAAATACAATTTTATAAAAGTTTGGTAAAAATTATATTAATCACGTGCGAAAATTTTTGGACTTGCATCTATCAGCACTCTAAAATTAGGATTATTGGTCACATGCATACATTGGGAAACACATTGTACTAAGGTACATCTCTGCTTAACACTTCGTGGATTACATGCGTGACATTATGTATGTATGTAACTTACAAGTAGCTTTTTGTAAGAAACTGTTTATGTCATTTTGACATGACAACATGACAACGTAATTATGATGAGCGGTTTGGATGAACCTCTGCTGCAGCACCTACCTCATTCTAACAATCTTTTTAGAGTTTTCTCTGCAAATTTCTTGTAAAATTGAGGTATTAGGTTTGATACTTACTCGTCGTCTTCATCATCCTCTAATTTTGAGCCGGTTTTTGCCGGCAGAAGCAACAGCATTGCCAGCGCGAGGCAATACCTACACCGAATCATTTCACCACTAAAATCACCACCTGGCCAAAAGTTTACATCTACTACGCACACCCGCACACTGGATTTGTCATCTTCCCTTTTTTAATTACCAAAAATATGTAATGATGTCCGATGAGTTAAATAATCAGGATTTTTTTATTTGACAGCCTATTGCATCAGCTTTTTGTGTTTGGAATTTTTTCTTTGTTTTTTTCGAGCATTGCTTGAAGCTTCTTGATTTAACCTCTTTATGGATCCATAGATAATCTTCTCACAGAGGTGAGTACTAAAGAGTTAAACTTTTTTATAATGAGGATTTTAATTAAAATATAGGCCCCGACTTACGAGTTGTATGTCGTGGCTTCGATCCCAAGCAGGCACTTTGCTTTAAATAATTTATATCATCACGAGGAAACCGGCATGTCATAGAACCAAAAATTGGAAGACATGTGACATGCACCAACCCGCACTGGGCCTGCGTGGTGGATTATGGCCCATTTTCTCTCAGAGAGGAGGCCTACATCCCAGCAGTGGGAAGGTTATAGGCAGATTATAATGAATCACCAGTGGGCAAGGCACAGTGATGACAGCTGGAGTTAGGCAGTGATCGAGTGGCGTCCCAGGACTGAAAGATAAAGCATGGGTCATCCGACGGCGAGATGGGCAGACTACATTATTACCATCGGATCATTCTCACTAGTTCCACCAGCAATTAGTTCCATGGAACTAGTTAGAGTTTTTTTCTCAGTAGAAGAAAAAAGCCTAAGCCTGCAGGGTAATTGCGTAACACACTATCAGTAGCAATGGGTTTCATTTTGACAGTTCAACAACATTCATTGCGTTATTTACGTTGTTGAGCAGACACATTTTTCGAACATATGGAGCAGTGGATTAGCAATATGCTTCAAAATGATTCAAACTGAGAGGAATAGTGTGTTACGCAATTAGAGTGCTGGTAGAGGCGGGCACAGAAGCGTGGGGATTGGCACAAAACAAAAGAGAGGGCCTATGCTTAGCAGCGGGTGAAGTCGGGCAATGGGTGATGTTGATGATGATGATGAATCACCGATGGCTCTGCATATTTTTAGGGTTTCGTACCAAAATGGTAAAAAGGAACCCTTATGGTGCGACTCAGTCTGTCTGTCTGTCTGTTCGTCTGTCACAGCTGGATATCTCAAGAACTACTAACGCTATCAACTTGAAATTCTGAATAGTCTTAAAACTTCGAAGTGGGGCTACTAGGGCATGTGGGATGTCATATGACAGAGTGCTGTTTGCACATTCTCAAACATTTTTTTCGACTTTTGATGAAAAATGTAAAAAAATACCGCTCCCCCCCTTATCTCCGAAGTTTGCATAGAAAAAAATCTGAAATTATTCTATGTGATACAAGTTTCTGTAAAGATTTCAGGAAAATAAATCGACGTCTCTAAACCGTACACTTTTTCAGAAAAAAATCAAAAAATTTTAATATATAAGAGTACGGAACCCTCAGTGCGTGAGTCAGATTCGCTCTTGACCGGTTTTTTTTAATAACTACATTAATTCAAAGAAATAGGTAAGTTATACTAGAAAACTAATTAGTACGTAGGTACGCTTTGCATTACCCACAATATGCCTTTAAATTAAATGTGTACCTAATAATATTGAAATCATGCTTAAAATGCTAAGCTTAGATTGAACAAAAACAAAATTTTATTCTTTATTATTCTAGTTTCGTTGCCAAACACACCTTTTCTTTTCACGGTAACGTTTGCCCTTCCTAGCAGACTACAAAACGAACTCGATCAGGACATCTGTTGGTGAAAGACGGAACTAGCTACTCGTGGATAGGTGGCGCTGTTATAAACTTTTTGTTCTTGTTAGACAGAAAATCAAAAAATTGAAAAGAAAAAGTGTGTTAGTTCTTAGAAATCTTATTTGAATATTCTTATTTTAACAAGAATTGAAAATATTGTACCTACTTCTCATGGTTCCAGGAAAAAATGGTTTCTCGTTTATTTTAATTAGCTTTCTTTATATCAAGAAAAAAAAGTAGGTAATATGAGCTTTGCCAGACTTCCATTGCTTCAAGAATTCAGCATATTTCTTATTAGATGTTTTAAACCGTTCAATAAAGGTTTGAGAATAACTAATTAAGGATTTGAACACCTGTAGGTATTAATGCATTTTTTATTTTTTTTTATTTCTAGGTACCTACCTTGCTAAGTCTGAAAAAGAGAGTTGAAAAAATTATCTTTTCCGTTTTACCAACAAAAAGGCTTTCATTGATTTTCACCAATTTCCTCATCGTCACAAATGAGTTTGTTATTCACTGTGTCACAACGCACAGTCATCTTATTCGTTTCACATGAATGGTACATTAAACTTGATAACATCAATGTATACTTCGAATGTATACTTTACATTGAATCTAGTATTGCTATCACAATTTCCAGCCCAAGGAAGGCTCCTTGGGCCCCTCGGAAATCCTTAAATACCTACTGTGTAGGTATGTATGGTTTGTTCAAAAAGTATCTGATGAAAATGTAAACAAATGGATCAGCCGGTCGATTCTGTAAAAATCTCACCGTGAAAACTTGCGTGGAGTGAGCTGTCAGTGTCATCCCACTGATGCTAGGGTCCCGATTATCACGGTTATGATTGTAAATGTTTGCTTGGTCACTCCAAGCAAACATTTACAATCATAATCGGTATTTTAATAATATTTTTTATGCTAATTCTATTGATCATTTTATATAATTTCAAAGCTTATATTTTAGTTGTCCAAACATTACTATTTTATGGGGTTTTAAAATAAAATAGCAAAACAAAACAACCACAAAAACAGAAACAGAAACTTAGTCAGAATCTCAATGATGATCCGATTCACGACATTTCGTGAGTCGGGTGAAGAAAAACAAAACACGCCACACCAGGTACCCACAAACTACTAAGGATTTGGCAGCTAAAATATTAGCTTTGAAATATATGATGTAGCATAAAAATATTAGGTATTAAAATCTCGATTATGATTGTGAATGTATGCTTGGTCACTCCCTAGTATGTGGCGGTGGGATGACACTGACAGCTCACTCCACGCTCACTTCACCTAATTTTTCACGGTGAGATTGATACAGAATCGCACTGCAAGAAAACTTACCTGTGGATGCCAATTCGTTTAATTCAACTTAATAATAATATTTTTCATTAGACATTTGAAGAGAAATAAACAAACTATTTTGATGTTCGTCGACGATTAGTCAATTACTACCATTAAAACATGTTATTTCAACAATATTTTTTGGTTGAAGTGGTGCGATATAAAGTTAAGTCCTTCTAAATACATATGCATATTGTGTTACCAATTCCTTTTAGTGAGTGACTGAGTAAGAATTTAACCTGAAAAGGGTTTGTTTACAATTCCATCAGATACATTTTGGACAGGCTACTTATAGGTAACTATTCAAGACAATGGCGCCGAATCCCTTCTTCACAAACTAAACTAAATTTAAGTTCAGTGCATCTTTTTCTTTCAATTTCATTAAGAAGAGGACAGAAGATAAATATTAGTTTAGTCCTGTCAAATTAGAATTGTTTAGACTTGATTAAAAAAATGGCTACTAAAAATACGTCATCTTACGTCAGGTGGTGACTAATTTGACAGGACTAAACTAATATTTATCTTCTGTCTTTTTCGTAATTAAATAGAAAGAAAATGATGCACTGAACTTAAATTTAAAGTAATTTGTGAACAAGAGAATCAAACTAAACTAAATTTAAGTTCAGTGCATCTTTTTCTTTCTATTTCATTGAGAATAGGACAGAAGATAAAATATTAGTTTAGTCCTGTCAAATTAAGATACACACGTTTAGACGTGATTAAAAAATTGGCTACTAAAAATACGTCATCTTACGTCAGGTGTTGACTAATTTGACAGGACTAAACTAATATTTATCTTCTGTCTTTTTCGTAATTAAATAGAAAGAAAATGATGCACTGAACTTAAATTTAAAGTAATTTGTGAACAAGAGAATCGACGCCAATGCTGCACTAGTTTAGTAGTTAACGACGTAAATTGCTCAACTTGCAAATAAATTAACAAAATTACAAGACGTGTCGACGCTTGGGGGACGCCTATGTCCAGCTGTCGACGTCTTTCTGCTGAAATGATAATAATGAGAATAACGTAACTAAGCTGACATCGAGAAGAAAAACACAGTGTGTCATCATGGAGTCAGAAAATATAGTGCCAAATATCTAGGCAGACCTACGGGTTGTATATTAGGCTAACACTCAAATTACCCCAAGTAAGTACTCGTTCAAAGTCAAACTCAAAGCATGTCAATTAAACTATTTATAGGCACTTTTGTCAATTGTAAAAGCCGACTCCTTTGACAATTTGCAATATATCCTATCGCACTCGGCAATAGTATAGCTTTCTATAAATGAAAGAATTTTGAAATCACACGAGTAGTTTGGAAAATTATCTCCTACACCCACATTTACAAACTTTATCTCTTTATTATAATAGTGTAGATTATATTAACTTGTCATAATATAGCCCCGGATACACTAGGGAACATTTTGTCCCGCAACATGACGCGCAACACAAAATATACGTGACGCTGCAACGTTGCATAGTGTCCCGCAACAAGTTCCGCAACATTTTACGTGACGCGGAACATGTTGCTGGCAACCGCTCCGAGAGCGAGCGCACGGCGCGACATTCTCTCGGGACATTCACGTAGTTGTCGAGCGCCATGTTCCGCAACATGTCGCTCCATTTGTCCCCTAGTGTATTTGAGGCTAAAGCCCCGGATACACTAGGGAACATTTTGTCCCGCAACATGACGCGCAACACAAAATATACGTGACGCTGCAACGTTGCATAGTGTCCCGCAACATGACCCACAACATTTTACGTGACGCGGGACATGTTTCTTGCTCCCGCTCCGAGAGCGAGCGCACGGCGCGGCATTCTCTCGGGACATTCACGTAGTTGCCGAGCGCCATGTTCCGCAACATGTCGCTCCATTTGTCCCCTAGTGTATTCGAGGCTTTATGAGTAACAATCGGTCCTGCAATACCTACAACTATCTTTTTACTTACGTTTAGATGCCAGGAGTTCAATCTTTTTTTTACCGGTGTTTGTACAACTATGTGAAGTGTACGTTTAATAATTTAAGTGTTATAAAAATAAAAAAATATGGTTTTATTCGCTTCACTTTTGAACACTATTCAAATCCTGCCACAGTTTTTTTTTTTTTAAAGTGTACCTGCAATATTGGCGCCCATTCCCTTGTCCAGAAACTAAACTAAATTTAAGTTCAGTGCATCTTTTTCTTTCTATTTCATTGAGAATAGGACAGAAGATAAAATATTAGTTTAGTCCTGTCAAATTAAGATAGACGTGATTAAAAACTTGACTACTAAAAATACGTCAATTTACTTCAGGCGCTGACTAATTTGACGGGACTAAACTGTCCTTTTCTTAGTGAAATAGAAAGAAAAAGTGCACTGAAGTGATTTAGTTTAGTTGGTGAACAAGGAAGTCGGTTCAATGTTGCATGTAGACATAAAAAAAAAACTATGGCTCTTTTTGCAGTTGGATGTTCTCTGCTCTTACATTATATGTACATATTCCTAAGTGTCTGGGAAGGTACAAGTTTATTCATTTAACAGATAAGTACAACCTTTCTTTAATATATTTTTTTTTATTATTTTGATTTGATTTTAATTTAATTTAATTACTAACCCTTAGTTGATAAGTTATGGCTGTACTAACCATTGGACCAGTGTTGTCAAATTAATAAATAAAAATAAAATAAATAAATAATGAATCACCATAGTGGTTTCCACCGATTACCTGGTGAAGGCCGCAGGAATCCGCTGGATGCGAGGAGCACAGAACCGGTTGAAACGGCGGTGCTTGGTGAGACCTGAGTCCCACAGTGGACATTTTTCGGTTGAAATGATATTGATGATAATAGCAGTTCATTTGGATACTAAGAGAAAACTAAAATTACCAAAAAATAACATAGAAGTGTTTATTTTTTATGTCTCACTTGCCACATTGCATACATTTTCCAGTGGCGTCCTTTTGGTCGTATGTGTGACATACAGGGATCAAGCATTACCTTCTGGTTCACGATTTCAGCAGCATTTCAGATCAAACCAGTAAAGGAATCGGGGTGCAGTAAAATAGCCACAATGGACGATATTAATTTATTTATCCTCCCACTGGAACGCCACACATAAATTACACCAACGGAGCAAAAATTACTTCATCTGCTGCATCCATCCATCCTGTGCGCGGTGGACATCGAACGGGTGGCGATGGATCGCGCATGCTCACGCAGCGTCAAGACACTGGATAATATATGATGCTCAATCTACGCTAATAATAAAGATGAAGAGTTTTTTTGTTTGTTTAAATGCGCTAATCTCTGGAACTGAGTCGTCTGTCTTCCAGTCGGATTTGAAAAAATATTTTTGAATTTTATAGCCCATTCTTGAGGAAGGTTATAGGCAGATTAATTGTCCAATATAATAACGCGTTTAGGATACTGTTGGAGCTGTCGTGGCGTTGTAGGGCGTCTGTTTGCGGAGGCGCGCACAGACGATTTTGACGCCATACTAAGAAAAAGAACCGCCTCCATTGCCGGTCGGCGACGCTCCACCACCAACGGTCTCCTGAGCGTGTTCTCAGATCGGTGGGACTCCCCTCTGCAGCGCCACTGGTTAAGAATCCATACCAGTTGATATTTAAGTAATATTTCCTTATTACTGACACTACACGGAGAGAAAATTCTTAGAAAAATTAATGTGCTCGTCACTGTAAAGTGAGTGCAAGTGACATCTACAGAAATTTTTCTGAGTGAGATTGGGAAAAATTCACTATTTGTCCAATAAATTTTACTGTACAGCATAAGAATTTTTACTGTGCTAGCATGGTAATTTTTCTATTACCACTCAAATGCACTCAGATTATGAGACAGCACAGTAATTTTTCTCTAAATCCGTAATCCGCGCCCGTGGATAAATAATAACAGTCGCACAGGTCGATCGATCAGGTTAAGCTACGCTTGCCGCGGTTGCTCTGTGGATGGGTGACCATCTTTACATACCGAGACCCCTCCGTGCCTCGGAAAGCACGTTAAGCCGTTGGTCCCGGCTGTCAATCGTAGATCTTTGACAGTCGTTACGGGTGTCAGAAGCCCGAAAATCTGACAACCAGTCTTACCTAGGGATATCGTATTACCCAGTAACTGGGTTGTGGAGGTCAGATAGGCAGTCGCTCCATGTAAAATACTGGTATTCAGTTGCATCCGGTTAGACTGGAAGCCGACCCCGACATAGTTGGGAAAAGGCTAGGCTGATGATGATGATGACAGTAATTTTTCTCTCCGTGTAGTTATTATTTTGTTGATAATAACTCTATGGACTCGTGTCTGAAATAAATCATTTGAATTTGAATTAACATCACGCTAGGACCCTTAGGAGCCGAGCAAAACTAAAAAAGTCAGAAAGAACGCTCAACGAAAACGAAGTAATAGCGTGGACAAGCGATGCGATGCGACGCGGTGGGTCGGGGGTACATGAAATTTCATGCGGACGAAGTCACAGGCAGCTTAAAATAAGATGGTACCTAATTTGTTTCTGTTAGGTACAGACGTCAGCACATCAAACTACCCGAAACTGTCAAATTTTCCCAATCAACTTTGAACCTTATACTTTAGCGATAAAGTTGAAAATCTCTTAAAAAAATTGACAGATTGTGGTAGTTTGATGTGCTGGCGTCTGTACAACTGCCAACTCATGGATTAACGACTAGGAGCTTGCTGTAGGCCACTGCTACAATGTATCTTGCCTATAATCGATGCTCCCACAAAGAAATCTAGTACTTACTTATCTGTCACCGCAAACGTCCCGTCCTAATAACCTTTCTATCTGCGGTGCGCCATGAATAAGTGAACAGCAAGCCTTAATGTAACTCTTTCATAAACCCTTTGCGTGGCGCATGTTCTCTCAGCTTATCGGCGGCACAAAGCAGCGCCGGGCAGCCGCCATTCCCCACCGAGCCCCGAATACACGACCTCATTAAAAAATGAAACCTCACAAACATGCCATAAGCCCACAAAAAGCCCCCAAGACTCGTCAAAGCGAAAAGCTCCACCTACCGGAGAGTAGCGGAACTACACCACTCGCGGAACCAACCTCTGTACTTTTTTAATTAGCCTCATACACTGAGTGAATGCGTAAAATACGTTAGATTTTTTTTCTCATACGCGGTTAGTTTGGTAGCTTTGAGTAAAGTATGTTAATTCACAAGTACCTGGCCTGCTCTCGACTGCTTTTTGAACTGTTTAAAAAGGGGTTCCGTTGATAAGGCTTATTTGACAACTTTGAGCCTTGAGAGGCTAATTAGCGAGAGAGAGAGAGAATTATGTGTTCAAAAGTATGGTTCACGTTGAAGGTATCGGGTAGTTGTCTAAGGTGGCGAAGCGGGCAGGTGTCGCGATGACGCGGTGAAGCGGCTGTGGAAGCGTCTCGGAGCTCGGCAAGTCTCGAAGTTTTTTATATCAGTCTAGGTACGCTCAAAAAGTGCAAACTCAGTACAAAGTTCACTTTCGCCTTGTGAACTAATTTTTCGCTCGGTGTCAAGTTCATGGCTGGGGGGCGGGGCGGCGGCGCGAGGCGCGGGGTGCGGGGCGCGCTATGATAAAATAAAATATTCATTATGATTGCTCAACGCGGCAATGTTCGCGAGAGCACGGGTAGTCGTGCTGTCGTGTCTTGGCAGCTAAAGAGATTTTGCTTTCGTTAAGTTGAAGAGGTCATTTCCATTTATGTTTTTACTGCTTAGAAAACTTTAATATTTTTTTTCTGTTTAAAAAATATATTTGCGCTAGTGCTGCACAGTCTGTGTGTAAATGATGTCTTGTTAGACAGGTGCTTATTAGAATTCCTAACTAGTTCATAAGCACCTACTACGAAAATTCAGCTACTAATAAAAATGTCCATCCATGGATTTCATTCTACGGTTTGAAATTTTCAGCCTACATACATTTTATTGCATTAATATTTTTATTTATTCCTTAGCCAAATATAATTGAGTACCTACTTATATAGAATATTTATTTTATCTAAATAACTTTCATTTCATGATATGCTTTTAAACATGATCATCAAAACTACAAACAAACTTTTCACCCACAATATAAACCACCAGCGGCCAATCCAAACCAACCGAACAATTCTCAAAAGACGACTTGAAAACTGACGTAAAAATCGTCCCGGACCTACCTCAAATGGAAGTAGATCGTCTGGGAGACTGCCGAGTTTTTCTCCCGTTTTTCCCTTAATTAGTCCGTTAATCTGCGGGGGGAAGGGGGGAGGGCTCATTAACGTTCGACACTCGATTCTTGTTCGCAACACTTGTTGAACGTCGTTTTTATGATAAATACGATCGAAGGAATAATAGACTTGAATGAAGTTTTGTTTGGGAATATTTTTGTTTCGGGAGAGGAATTTTATGAATAAGTGATTATTAATTATGTTTTTATGCATTTTCTTTGTGGTAAAGCATTTCTATAAGTTTTTATTGCATCCATATTCCGCAACACACTAGCATGCGTAGCTGTGCATCACTGAAGTTCGTTTTCAGAAACTTTCAAAAATTATCTTTTGTCTTTATTGAGAAAAAAAGCATATTATTATTATGGTCTTCTTAAGAAAATTTTATGACGTTGCGAGCAGTACTGTCTGCTTCCTTTTCACTCTAGTGTTCCAAGGTCTAACTGTTCGACTCCTCTAGTCTTTCACGATTCACGTTTCGTGAATCGGGTGAAGTGATCACGCCACACAAACTACGTCGGTTTTGACAAATAAAAATTTAGCTTTGCAAATATACAAGGTGTAACTTAAATAACGCACAACCTCTTAAGGGGTCATTGTACTCATCATTATGAACAATTTTTACTATGAGACCAAACCTGAAATCGCGAAAAAAAATCAGCTGTTCCCTACATTTATGTTCGCATAACTCGTCAAAATGTATGGAACAGCTGATTTTTTTTTTCGCGATTGCCGGTTTGGTCCCATAGTAAAAGTTGTTCATAATGATGAGTACAATGACCCCTTAAGAGGTTGTGCGTTATTTAAGTTACACCTTGTATAAAATGATCAATAGAATTAGTATAAAAAATATTATTACAATCTCGATTATGGTTGTAAATGTTTGCTTAGTCAATCCCTATCATCAGTGGGATGACACTGACAGCTCACTCCACGCAAGTTTTCACGGTGAGATTTTTACAGAATGGACTTATTAATTATTATTAATGATCTTACACAGGCTGGCAGGGACATATGTAGACGCGCAACCTGTTACCATGGATTCAGCCGGTCGATTCTGGAAAAATCTCACCGTGATAACTAAGGTGAAGTGAGCTTAGAGTGAGCTGTGAGTCATGCTGATGCTAGGGATTGACACTATTGACGACTCACTCCACGCACACTTCACCTAAGTTTTCACGGTGAGATGGTTACAGAATCGCACGGCAGTACATGATTCTGAATACCCTGCGTTGAAATTTTACGGTTTACGGCTTAAGATAATTTATTTCACTCAAAAAGAATAGAATTATTCACTGCTATGAGGAAAAACATAAACATTAAGATAAGCCATCGCCTATATGTGGACACTAGTTTTCTTTAATTGAAAAATTCCGTCGAATTTTTCAATTAAAGAAAACTAGTGTCCTTCTGGACCGGGTCAAGATACAACAATCCTTTCCACCACTAAAATATCTGACGGGCAATTCTCGCAATTTTAAGAACGTTCATAGTCTGATCTCTGTCTCAATCTATCAAAAATTCCTCTAATTTCCCTACATTTGTCAAAAATGTAGGGAAATTAGAGTTCCCTACATTTTTGACAAGTTTTTGACACCTCTTTGTTGCCGACATGAGACCACGACTAGATATTGAACGTTTTAAATTACGAGAATAGACCTTCTGCAGGGTAATTGCGTAACACACTATCAGTAGCAATGGGTTTCATTTTGACAGTTCAACAAAATCCATTGCTTTATTTGCGTTGTTGAGCAGACACCCTTTTCGAACATATGGAGCAATGGATTAGCAATATGCTTCAAAATGGTTCAAATTGAGAGTAATAGTGTGTTACGCAATTAGTGTGCTGATGTCACTCGGAAAGCTGTTACGGCCCACGATTAAATAAAATTGGGCTGGACACATCTGCCGCACGTCAGACGACCAACGGGCCAAACATACGACCCAGTGGGTCTCGCTAAGTGGCAAACGACATCGTCGCAGGCCCAGACGGCGATGGCAGGATGAACTGCCGGTCGATTCTGTAAAAATTTCACCGTGAAAACTTGCGTGGAGTGAGCTGTCAGTGTCATCCCACTGATGCTAGGAAGTGACCAAGCAAACATTAACTATCATAATCGAGATTTTAATAATATTTTTTATGCTAATTCTATTGATCATTTTATATAATTTAAAATTAGTATTTTAGTTGTCAAAACATTACTATTTTGTGGAGTTTTAAAATAAAATAGCAAAACAGAAACGTAGTCAGAATATCAATTTTGTTGTTATTTCTTTTTTTTTTTCTAGATTAAAACCCCCACAAAATAACACTGTTTTTTTTTTAGTAATGTTTAGACAGTTAAAATACTACGTTTGAAATTATATAGAATTATTAAAATCTCGATTACGATTGTAAATGTACGCTTGGTCAATCCCTAGTATCAGGTAAGATGACACTGACAGCTCACTAGACGCTCACTTCACCTAGGTTTTCACGGTGAGATGGTTACAGAATCGCACCGCTGGACTCCTTTAATAAACAATACGCACCTTCGGTAAGACAAGGGCCGAAGTGCTAAAATTTCTGAAAATGAGTTAAATATGCCAAAGTGCCTTAAAAACTAATTTGTACCTGTAGGAACAAAGACATTCACTAGATTCAGTTTATTTTCGCCAGAGGGCAGTAGTGCCTTTGTACCATTCGTTCGTTTTTTCAATGATATTGGCGCGACAAAATCTCATTGGTCAGTTGCGGCATCGCCCGCGTGAAGTTAGGATCTGTAAGAAGTTTCTGCTAAATTGCTATTGGAGAAAAAACTTTACGTAATGTCATTGAAAATATATCTTATAATACTATGAGAATGAGTGCTGTAGATAATCGAGGCAAACACGGTAAAAATTGTAAACTAAGTGCTGAAGTTATCCAATCGGTTCATGATCACATAGAGTAGATTCCACGTACAGAAAGTCATTACTTAAGGGCTAATACTACCAGAGAGTTCATAGATATCAATCTATCAATTAGCTATCAGAAAAGCAGCTGGAAAACCATCCGTCAATACGTCCGTTACACGCTATTTTATAGATTTAATGTAAACCTTTTAGAAGTGACTTTTTTGTTAATTTTTTAATTGTAGTGTTTTTTTGTTAGTGATAAAGATGTTCCTAAGAAGAATAATAAAGAAGTACAAAATAAGTAGTATTTTCATTTAATAAAATAATTTCATTATAATGGTGTTACTTTGGTCACAATTGCACAATAATTTAAATGTTGGTGGGAAAAGGGCATAATTGTATGCATAGATTAATATTTCATTAAATATAGTATAAATAAATATATAACTCACTCTTTTAAATTACATATTTATATTCACAAATGTGTAAGGTATATTTCTGCTAAAAATAAAATACTAATTTACATTAATATGGGCAGAAAAACACAATATAAATATATAAAAAGCTTAAACCGTCCGTCCTGAAAAATTTGAAAATTAGCACTTCGGCCCTTGTCTTACCGAAGGTGCGAATAGTCCTTGACAGCTCTGGACAGAGAGAGGTGGAAAGAGAGTAGGGAGGTCTCTGCCCAACAATGGAATATGATTGGCTAATAATAAATAATCAATTTAAGAAAAAATTGCAGTTACCCAGATTTTCATCGTGTTCACGTGTTCGTGTGTTTTCGTGTCACTTTTCAATGCTGGGTTCTTTTCGATAAACAACGGAAAAATTTCGATGCTAGGAGTTCTAGAATTATGTGCTGAATTCATGGTTATAATTTGCGCGTTGTTGTCCCTGCAACCCTGCATACAATTCTAAAACGACACACGTTTGTTCTCAGTCATCCGAAACATTTCGTAATGAGACTTTCAGGATCCCAAGATTCTCGAGTAAGAATTTGTATCTTAAATTACTGCTTTAAATACGAGCAAGCAATTATTTTCCAAAATGCAATGTGTACAAACCTCACCCTTTGCAACATCTAACTAAACATTTCCTAATTCTGAATCTTCAACTACGTCGTAACTACCGTCGGCAAATGAGACTCACACGCTGAGTCCGACCATTTTAACATGACCTATCATTTCCCCCTACATTCCGCTTTTAACTTACTGTAATATATTGTTCAGCGGGGGATGGAAGGTCTTTCTCGAGTGGTGTTGTCATGTACATAGTACATGGTGCTGTCAGCTTAACATCCAACTTATTAGACGTTTCGGAAATTCGGTTTCGCCCCGCAAGCACCACGGGCTACGCTGACAGTAGTAAAGGGGTGGCTCTCACGTCGAATATCGACAACATTATTGCGTGTTTTACATTCAAACTACCTTACTCCTTCATCATCCTCAAACTGGATTACACAGGTCTGTTTCTTCTGAAACCACGACTATTTACTAAGTTTTTTAACGGGACATTTCGAGACGACTGTGCATGAATCAATAAAGTTACTTATTCTTAACAAGACGAAAATGATATTTAGGTTCCTGTTCACCTAATGACCAATTACCTCTTAACTTTCCTCTGAAGTGTCGCACTGTCGTCATCCTTTCCTGCACTGCTAATTTCTTCACAAAAACCAACTCTTGAAATCTTTTCTTCCATCCGAATTGTTATTTTATCGATAGCATAGCATCACTATTTGATATCCAGTTGGCAATGCAAACGTTTGTAACCCGTCGGTCCGCGCCCCGCCCGGGGCAAATACGTTGGGTAAATAACCCTCCATGTATATTGGAGCTATATGGTACAACATACGATTTTGTACCACCTCTCTATCTGCAAGTGATTGTAGAAGACAGTTCCGTCTCTGTATTTTATACATTTTCTTTTTCGTACATCATCATCTAGCCTTTTCACAACTATGTTGGGGCCGGCTTCCAGTCTAACCGGATGTAGCTGGATACCAGTATTTTACATGGAGCGACTGCCTATCTCACCTCCACAAGCCAGTTACTGGGTAATACGATACCCTTAGGTAAATCTATGTGTGTGTAGGTGGTCTATGTAGGCTTTCTTGTTCCTACATATCACCATCAGTTTCCTTCCAAGTAGTTGTTACTAAGAAAAGCGATCTACAGTCCAAAAGGCTACTTGTTCCCAAAGAATATTTGCAATTAATAATAATAATAATGGATTCATAGCCAAAAGCCTCGACACCACCTAAGGAGGCTTTCGTTAGGCAGCTGGGTCAAGGGCTTGATTCAGAAAGCGGTACTTCTGGACACGACTCGCATTGTCAGGAGGTTCCTCTCTCTGGAGCCCTGACTGCCGATAGCTTGGACCCTGTTCGCGTTACCGGTGGGCTACTATTTTTTTATATTTTTAAATGTGTTTATATTTATTATATTCTAATATTTAAAAATATAATTTATGTGTATTTAATTAAATAAAGGAAATAATAATAATAATACAATATCTGACAAAATTAGTAAATACGCAGAACTCAAAGATGAAGTAACTAGAATATGGCGCCAACAAAAAGTTTACGTGTTCCCTATCGTCCTAACCACAACAGGCGTCACCCCAAATCACCTTCTCCATAGCCTTAAATTACCAAACCTAAAAGAAAACCTGAATATCACCCTAAAAAAGCTGCATTTTTTAATACATTTCGCACTGTCAGAAACTTCATGCAAATATATGAAAACTAAATACGTCCTCATCACAACACATCCTTAACATAATACACCAGAAGCTGCATTTACTTGGCTTCGGTCCGCAAATGTTGCAAAAACTAGCCAAAGAGCTGAGAAGAGAAAACACTAAATTAATAATAATAATTTATTTATTTAATTTGACAACATTGGTCAAATGGTTAATAAACAATATCATATCATCATCTGCCTAGCCTTTTCCCAACTATATTGGGGTCGGCTTCCAGTCTAACCGGATGCAGCTGAATACCAGTATTTTACATGGAGCGACTGCCTATCTGACCTCCACAACCCAGTTACTGGGTAATACGTAAGACTGGTTGTCAGACTTTCGGGCTGCTGACGACCCGTAACGACTGTCAAAAATCCACGAATGACAGCCGGGACCAACGGCTTAACGTGCTTTCTGAGGCACTTACGGGTCTTGGTATGTGAATATGGTCACCCATCCACGGACCAACCGCGGCAAGCGTAGCTTAACCTGATCGACCCGTGCGGCTGTTATTACTTAGCCACAAGCCCCTCCCTAATACTAATTAAATTCAACAACAACAACAAAACAACAAACAAACAACAAATTCACAAAACAACACATAAACAAACAACAAATTCTATTCCTCCCTGCCACACGAGCAACCGGACAGCGTGTCTAATTGTTATTGGTGCATCGTGTTTTCAGTAAGTATGCTGTTGGTGCTAGCCCTCATCCTGCTTATTAAGGATGCGGTCTTTTTACTCCGAATAGAAGTCGCATAGAAGTCGTACATAGCACCCTCAACAGCAGCCTGGAACCATTATTATATTACACACGCAGGGCATCTAGTGCTTTCCGCGTGCAATTGACCCACAGACTACTATTAAAAAGGCTCCGACAAAAAATCGATCATATCTGCTAGGTTGGAAGTCAGAGTTTGGAGGCGAGGGTGATGGCCATGTCAATACAAAACTTAGTTAAAAACAAAACAATAAATAGTTATGATAAGACCCGCATTAAACACTAAGAATAAGAATAAGTTCATAGAAACTAAAATAATCATATACTTCACTTTTTAGCTGGGTTTTCTTTTGTTTCATTTTGCATTGTCTTATTTTGTTTTATTTTATTTTGTATTCTTTTATACTAATTTAGTCTCAATATTGTATTAAATAAGGGAAGTAGCGAGTCAACCCCAACACAAGTGTCTCTGATTACTTACTGGGGCTGTCTCAACTCATGTATAGAATGTAGTATTTGAGACACAATAAACATTTGAATTTGAATTTGAAACACATTTATTTTAAACGCGCTAAACATACTTATTTCAAACAAACTGCAATCTCGCGACTTCGTTGGCTTGCATGTCGGTAAACAATAATGTGTAATTGGATTTCATGGATTTTAATTTTTTTGCGCAGATCCCTAATTCTTTTTTATAAAATAAAAGTATCCTAAGTTAGGTACTTCTTATAACGAGCTATCTGCCAGTGAGTCGTGTCAAAATCAGTCCAGCCGTTTCGCATATTGGCCGGAAGAATCATACAGACAGACAAAATTATAAAAAAAAATGATTTTTTGTTACAAGTACCGTACATAATTTCATACGCAATTAGTAAAAAGCTTTTATTTTGACATTAGAAACAGACACATAAATTTTATTTAATTGTATTTATGATGATATCATTCTGTCTCTGTCATAATCAAACGATTGACAGATACGGAACGATGTTCTATTAAAGTTGAGCTTTAAACGTAGTAGTTGGTGATTTGTTGTGCAAGTGGACATAAAAGCCAGTTTTTTTTCTCTCTAAATAAAACCCTTTCGTCAAACTGACACTACACCAAACACCAATCCATACCACACGCCGTCTCTATGCTTATAGGAGCACACATACGTATTTACATCCGCCAACAGAGCCAACATCCCAGGGTTGAATTCGGCACGTCACACGAGACTCCAGTGGACGGAATGCGAAACGGCTGGCTGTTTGTTTGTGGGTGGATGGCTCTGGCGAAATTCCGTCTTTGTTGCTTACCCACCCGAGCGGAAGTAGTGTAGGGCATGAGCGCCAGCGGGATTTACCAACATACTTAACTGCATGGCGATTCTGTAAAAATCTCAACGTGAAAACTTGCGTGGAGTGAGCTGTCAGTGTCATCCCACTGATGCTAGGGATTGACCAAGCAAACATTTACAATCATAATCGAGATTTTAGTAATATTTTTTATGCTAATTCTATTGATCATTTCATATAATTTCAAAGCTAGTATTTTAGTTGTCAAAATATCGCTATATAAGGACTAGTCTAGAAAAACAACATTGAGATTCTGAATAAGTTTCTGTTTTGCTATTTTATTTTAAAACCCCACAAAATAGTAATGTTTTGGCAAATAAAATACTACTTTTGAAATTATATAAAATTATCAATAGAGTTAGCATAAAAATATTATTAAAATCTCGATTATGACTGTAAATGTATGCCTGGGCAATCCCTAGTATCAGGTGGGATGACACTGACAGCTCACTCCACGCTCACTTCACCTAAGTTTTCACGATGAGATGGTTACAGAATCGCACTGCAAATTCTAGATAATAAAGGAAATTCCAAAGACATAATAATACTGGCACTCCTGTGCGGTGCCACTTTGTGATTTTTTTTTCTTTCTGTGACTTTGTTTTTGTATGTACTAACAATAGCTTTATAAGGTTTGCTGTGTTACTAAGAGTATACGGACTACGTCTGAAGTAAACATCTTATAATTATATTATAATATAATAATAATAAGATATCTTCAATCAATTCAGCCTACCCTAGTACACTGCAAGACATAAGTATCTCTCAAATAGCGCCACAAAACACTGTCCTCCACCCTACGCATCTAGCCTATCCCAGGAACCTTTTTATAAGAATTCCACACTAGAATAATCTTGTGGGATGTAAATGATCACCAACCTACAGCAACATGTCAAAATGTTTTAGTTGCAAAATCGATAGGGTTTATTTTATAATAAAATAATCTGTTTTGGGCGAAAATGTGTCTATTTTAAATAAACATCATATTCTTTCTAAACAAAAGCATAACTCATATAAAATAAGAATAATTCTATACAAAAAAACTTTGTTCTTGAACTGAAAAATCATGTAATGACATTAATAACTTAATGTTGTTATAGATATAAGAAATAGTACCTACATATTACAATTACATGAAGTTATCTATTAAAATATTACTAAGCATTTCTGCTGGTGCATTGAAACCAACGTGACGCCCTAACCCACATATACCTACCACACAACGGATATTATGTGTGCACAACTTCCCACAGTGCGATTTCCTGTATGGCAAGTACAGTGCCAATATGCAATAGGATGTCTGTCAGCTAAATTCCGGTCTATTAAATATAACTATAATATATACGTGATAGGACATATGACGCGACTGAACTCGTGCTCTCACCAGCCAAACATTACTTTACAGGATATTGAATCTTGGTAAAACGTTTAAATCACGATCTCTATATAATTCGATATTATAAAGGCCATCGCGAAGATGCTCGGCGCAATAAGACTTGGCTTGCTTTATATGTTCAGACAAACGCGGGAAGTCGTCGAAAAGAGGAATATTTGCTTGCATGGCTTTAAAAGCTACTCGCTGCATTAGAATTTTCATATTCACATAATCATGCAAAAAATTGGGCGAATTCATTCTAGAATTAATTATGTTTACAATCTCAGGGGCGAGCCTGTTATCAACAGCGACACGATAATGGGCGTTTATAATGACTGCTGCAATTTTAAAATCACAGAACATGCGATGTAGTGCACGGTTGAAATAAGTTTGTCGCAACAACGTAATCTATTTTTGAACTTGCCGTTCACAGCCTCCACAACTCATCCGAAAAGAAAGAAAGAAAGAAAGAAAATGCGTTTATTGGCATTACATCAAAATAAATACACATTAAAACTATAAAACAGAAAACAAAGACTATAATGCCAAAAGGGCCTAAGCTAAGCATAATGTCAGATGACAACACAGTGTGTATCACCTGACGCTGATTTTCAGCTGCAACCCACGAGTGCCATACGCTGGAATAACAAACATATAGGGAAGCATGTGTCCGTTATAATCAAATGAAAATTGTTATCATTCAACCGGTCGATTCTGGAAAAATCTCACCGTGATAACTAAGGTGAAGTGAGCTTAGAGTGAGCTGTGAGTCATGCTGATGCTAGGGTTTGACTCTAGACGACTCACTCCACGCTCACTTCACCCAAGTTTTCACGGTGAGATGGTTACAGAATCGCACGGCTGGACTTATTCGCTTGGTCTCTTGTGAGTTGACTATCGTAGCACGAGAGAAGCGAACAACGAAAATAAATATAAAGATTGTCTTATATAAAGACAATATTGGTCGCTATATTCTATTCTTCATTACTGCACACTAAGTAAATGAATATGTATTGTAATAAAAAAAATCGAATTAAAAATATACCTATCCTAATATACCTATCTACCTATCCTACAAGACGCTAACGATGACACTTGTTTCAAGTCTATTGGAGGATGGAGACGTTCTCAAATTGTCTATATATTCAAACTGACATTCTTTGTCAGTTCAAGTTTGGAATGGCTATAACACGACAAATTGACGTAGGGTGTAAATTTGCTTAACAATTAATTTCCATAACTATACATACCTACATATTTAAGATGATTCTCTTTATTTCTTCAAATCATAAAGCAAAGAATGTTTCACGTATGAGTTACCGCAACCTCTCATATGTTAAACCACATCAAGAGTTAGAATTTGGTGGGCAATAGGTACTTACAAGGCTTTGTTACCCTTACATAATGTATTCAGTCGTGGACTTGTCTGCAAGCTGTGTACATAACTACGTATGTACTGTATGTACTATGTACGCCGCGGTTCGGCTTATGTAATAATTTATTGCTTTGTTGTATTATAAACACACTGTATTGCATATTAAGCTAGTTTGTAGCGCAGTAATGTGTTTCGAATTACGTTTGATCGTAAGTTTTCGCTTGGTTTGGTGAAATTAATAGCTCTAAATTCAGTATGTTGGACTAATTTCATGAATATAGGTCTTTCACTAAAAGGGAGTAGGATTCAACGTGGTGCTAATCGAGTGGGTTGTTAAGTCTATACCTACGCTAAACCGGCTTTAGAATGTTATAAAAGTATGTTTCGTTCCAGGGCAAGTATGTGCCATCATTTTCCGGAACGTCAAGCTCGACCCGCCATTTTCGTCTGGATCTGTCGAACAAATAGTTGCGACGCGACGTTCCGAATACCTCATAACTCAAAACAAACAATCAATGTTAACTTTTCTCATCTTTTATTTTATTTATTTGTGCTTATATTTAAATGTAATTAGGTATATATTATATTTATAGTTTTAATAGGTTTATACGTATCGTTATATTTAAAATGTTTAATCTTCAATTTTCATGATTTCACCTACTACTGTTTGTCTCTGCATCTCTCAAAGGTTTACTGGTAGAAAATGCCAATGGCATTAAGTCCGCCTCTGTACATTTATGTACTTGAAGTATTAAATAAATATATAATAAATTCACACTTATTTAGAGAAAAAACCTTATATAACTATGTACACAGATTATAAACGAATTCATCGACCACATCAATATAAAAACCTATGTCGTCCATCTTAGCACAATTTTCAACCACACCGCAACATACCTGTAGGTAAGTATATGTTACTGTACACATCACCGAACCCTTGTTCACCGCTTTGAAACAATAATCTACGTATTAATTTGCGACAAACAGTGTCCCCCTCCCCTACCGACATCAAAGGAACATCAAAATTACAGGAGACCCGTCATGTCGATAGTTTAGGCGGTATGAGCAACTTCTGACAGCTGACAGACTCAGGGTATGTTGTGAATATTGTTCGATATTTTTGTAGCTAGAAGTCTTTTTAGCGTGTCGATGGCATTCTCAACGGACTCGGCCCAGCGGGGTAGTTGCGTGTCACACTATCAGTAGCAATAGGTTTCATTTTGACAGTTCAACAACATTTACTCCGTTGTTTATATTGATGAGCAGACACGTTTTTCGAACATATGAAGAAATGGATTAGCAATATCCTTCAAAATGATTCAGATTGAGATATATGTTACGCAATTAGGTTGCTGAATTCGGCCACGTGTTTGGCGCCATCACTAGCGTCCACCAGTTCCTGTAATGTGCAGGCGACAGGACACGCAGGACACTATATTAACACATTGAACGCCGTGGTGGTCACCAGTGAGCAACAGCAATTATTTTTTTAATTCTTTGTATAGTAATAATAAATAATTATTTAGACTATTTTGAACCGAGATATGTGTGGGGCGTGTGTCGGGAAACTCTCCAATGAATAAGTCCTTTTTGGTTACGAAATATATTTGAAAGTTCACAAATTTCACATTAAAATTATAATATAGATTTCTTAGTAGCTAGGTTTAATATATCAGTGTCCGTTCCCACCGAAGTTAGGTAAAGAAAAGGCGATGACAATACTCGTTGCCGTGGGAAGCGCGGTGTCGTAATGTGATCGGTCCCTTTATCGGCACGATGTGCTGAGCTTGCAGGTTGGCCTCGTAACACCTCCCCTGCCAAATGAGCGACTATTTGGTGACCTTGACGCCAAAAGTTGCGGCTCTTTTTTCATCTTCTGTCAGCTCGGCATTAGCTGTTTGAGTTGTAATATTTACTTTCGCAGCTCGACGGCGGCGACGAATGATATATAAGATGCTCAGTGCGCCTGCACCGAATAGTATGAGTGTATAAAATGGAATTGTGGTATGGTACATTCCAATCGTGTCTAATGATTCAACTTGTATTTCGTCTTGCATTGTAATTTGGTTCTGAATTTCGCGAAGGCTGCTTAGATCTGTAGTCTGCAAATGAAAACTGCGTGTCTTTGCTAACATCTCATAGTGTGGTAGAGCCATGAGTTCTACAGGTTGCCCGACTAATTTGTTATCCAAATTGATTATACTGATCTCTGGGGTTTTTATCTTGCAACCTTGAGGAACGGTGACCAAAAAGCTTCCTTGTAACATCTGATATCGTTCTTTGCCACAGGATAGTTTAACTTTTGTACTGTTAGGGAAAGCAATTATGTAATGATAACTGTCTAGCTCAATCAGAGCTTCCTTGGTCAGAGAGATAGGCGTGGTTCTGCACGTTCCATCTATCTCCTGAGATTGTATGAGTTTTTGAATACAGTCTCTTTTTGACACAATTTGATGGACGATCTTCTGCTCGCATAGGTGCCAGGAGTTGACCTTCGGGCATTCAGCCTCTATATACACAAATTCCTGAGAATTGGATGCTATATAGGGTGCAGGTGGTACTATAATTACGTTATTCTTATTTGGAACGGGGCATAATTCATATAACTGATACTCAGTAGTAAATGTAACAGGAAACTTTATGACTACTACAACCGTTGACTCGGTAAAAAATGAAGCTAAATTAAGAATCTCGTAATAATTTCTAATATTTAAATCAATTATTTCGTCGGAACTATAGATAAGTTTTAATTGGCTTATCATATTTTTAAGATCTTTGACAGAAAGTATAGAATGATGAACTGATTTATCTCGACTAAAAGCTAATATATTTTCTATTCTATTAATTTCACTCAATAGTTCTTGTACATTTTCGGTCAGAATCGCGAAAAGTTGCACAAGATGAGCGTAATGTATTATTCGCTCATTATCATTATTAGTCATATTCATGACATAAGAAAGAGCTTCTTCCAATTTTCTCTGATTAATCGAAAGATTGCGGATTACCTGGTTTTGCTGAATCGTCATTTCTTTATATAAAGTAATATGTTTATTAAATGACTGTGACAAAGTTTGACCATTTTTATTTAAGATACGTAATGCATTTTCAAATTTCAGAGCATCATCGTTGTCTAAATTTCCAGAAATGCTTTTGATGATTGTGCCTATTGGATTGATCAGGCCTCTCTTAACTCTGGTTGGCCTAAATGTATCTAACTGCACTGAAACTCTATCTAACTTTTTGTATAAATGTTTAATCTGAAGGTTGAAGAGAGCGCTGTCCCTATGTGATAGTTTATGTGTAGCGACAGCGAGTTGGGATTTGATAGTGTTAACATGTGACTCAATATCTTCAAGGTCAATGTCTTGTAAGAATGTGTGGAAATGAGATATAATTTTGGTAGCACCCAGATTAAATGGTAGTATGCCGGGTCCATTGTCTAGGCTGTCACAACGTATGTCTTGAGCACCAGCTAAGAAAACCGGCAGCAATAATAAGTACCTGTAACAATGATATGAGGAATCATTTCTTCGGTGGCCTTTTTAACCTTGATTTTGCGACCAGACCACGACTTTTTGCCGTGTATATATGTACAGGTAAGTTCTTAACTACTTTATCTTGAATAAACCGAGGTGCCAATTTTTGTCTACTTGCCATTGGATTTCGTACATGTATGATTTGATTTTGTTCACAATCTAAAACGGGTTCCCGATCAGCGTTACGCCGCGTCATTATACCTATACGATCGGTTAATGCAGAATCATAAATAATTTTATATACCGTTTCCATTCGACTACGATGTTCTTGAATATAACTTTGAAGATAACGGTCTGTTATGTTTAAATCAATAGGATTCCGAGGATCGAAATGTCCAGAAATGACATCAAATGGTCTACACTTAGTTAAACTGTGGATAGAGCTATTATAGGCGATTAGGGCGTATGGTATAAGATTTCGAATGGGTTCGTTTTTATGCTGAATTTTAAATAATCGTAAGTGTTCCAAAAGCGTGCTGTGGAAACGTTCTATGATGCCATTTTCGTTTGGTGCATAGGCACTAGTCATATGGTGTTCTATTTTGTGTAAACGGAGAAATTCTGACAGTACTTGATTTTTAAATTCGGTACCTTGATCCGTAGTTATATTTAAAGGAAAACCGTGATGAGTGCTATAAGTTAAAAGGGCTTTTAATATATTGGGTGCAGTACAGTCGGGTAAAAGATACGCCTGAGCGTATTTAGAGAATGAGTCTATGATAGTTAAGTATTTGTCATGGTCAATAGTCAGAACGTCTGCGTGTGCTAATTCAAACGGTTGAGATGGTGGAGGTACAACTCTGAACTGCGGGCGTATTGGATTTCGATCATATTTCGCACATCTGCATGTATTGCATTCATTTATAAATTTAGTAATATCTATTTTAAGTTTTGGCCAAAAGTAACGTTGTGACAGCGAAAGATATGTTTCGTTGATTCCTCGATGATTGGTCTTGCCTTCGTGGTATTTTTTTATTACATCTAATTGGTTTGACTGATCATTAACGTTAAGTACTTCATATTTGACTAAAACTAAGTTCATGGATGAATTTTCGAAAGTTTGCTGTAAAATCGGTATGATACTTAACATTTTTTCGATAGGGTTTACAAGAATCGCTGTCCGGAGTTTTGGATCGACATGAGACTTTATAACGTTAATAAGACTTCTTTCGATGCTATGTTCGCTAATGTCTACAGTAGTTTTCTGAAAGGACTGAAAAGGTTGAGTTGTCGTTGGTCTACTTTTAGGGTTACCATTTATTATATTAATGACTAACTGCCTCTTATATTTATTTAAAGGTTCGTCCGATATTGGAATTTCTAGAACAGGGCTTTCTAAACTCGTGTGTATGGTTTCAATATGTGGGGAAGCTGTACCTTCTTGATGCTGTGGGTCATTTGATGTTCCATCAATAAGTGAGTAAGCCGTGAGAGTTGATGACGAATGTATCGGACTAGCAGTGAGAGTGGATGATGATTGTTTCGGGCTATTACCTTCAGCAGTTAATGTAGAAGATGTATCAGAGTTTGTCCTTTCAGACTGATTAACGAACAAGGACACAGTTTCGTTATGGTTGATTTGAATACGTGACAGAGCATCCGCATTAGTATTGATTTTACCTTTTTTATGAACAATAGTATAATCATATTCTGCTAACCTCAGTCTCCATCTCGTGAGGCGTGAACCTGGTTCTTTAAGATTCATAAGCCAGATTAAGGGTTTGTGATCAGTTATTATTTTAAATTCTCTGCCGAAAAGGTAAGGTCTGAAATATTTTGTAGCCCAGACTATTGCGAGTAACTCTTTCTCGATCGTGGAGTAATTAATTTCGCTATCGTTTAAAGTTCTAGACGCGTAGGCTATGGGTTTGTCAGAACCAATAGGTCCCTGCGAAAGTATTGCTCCCAAGGCCACGTTTGAGGCATCTGTGGTTAAAATAAATTCTTTGCTAAAATCTGGATATGTTAGAATAGGGTCGTTTGTAAGAAGGGTTTTACAGTGTTCGAAGCAGGCCAGGTACTCTGGAGTCAAATTAATTTTAGCGCCTTTTTTAAGACATGACGTAAAGGGTTTAGTGACACGTGCAAAATTCGGTATAAAACGTCTGTAGTAACCAAGTAAACCTAAGAATGCCTTAATCTGCTTAGGGGTTTTCGGAATCGGATAATTTACAATAGCTGATATTTTATCCGGGTTTGGTCTCACACCGTCTGTAGTAATTATATGACCAAGATAGGGCGTTTCGTGTTTGAGAAATTCCGACTTATCCATCTGAATTTTTAAATTTGAATTTCTAAGACGTTCAAATATGGCGCGTAAATTAACTATATGTTCTTGTAAGGACGTCGAAAATACCAAAATATCGTCCATGTATGTGGTACAGTTTGGTAATCCGCGGAGGACATTGTCCATCACACGTTGAAACGTGGCCGGAGAATTTTTTAATCCCATGGGCATTCTAACGTATTCAAAATGGCCTTGCTCTACACTAAATGCCGTTTTCGGAATATCAGACGGATTTAGCTGAATTTGTAGAAATCCAGATTTTAAATCCAATGTCGAAAAGTATAAACATCTGCCTAATTTGTCTAAAATATCATTAATGTTCGGGATCGGATATTTATCATTAATCGTTTTTGCATTGAGTTGGCGAAAGTCAATGACTAAGCGCCACTTAACTTTGCCAGACGCGTCACTTTTTTTTGGTACTATCCATATTGGGGCGTTCCAAGGCGATGAAGATGGTTGAATAATACCTTGGTGTAGCATCGATTCTATTTGGTTTTGTACTTCTTTCTTATGTACGTAAGGGTATCTGTAGCTTTTACTGTATACCGGCCTATCGTCTACGGTTCTGATATGATGTTTGATTTCGTTAGTAAAAGTTAATGGTTCATTTTCGAGATAAAATACGTCGGCATATTCTTTGCAAAGATTAATTAAATTAGCTGTCTCTTCTGCGTTTAAATGTTCTATGCGCAAGTGCGATAAGACTTGCTGAGTTCGCTTATTGGTATTCACGGTCGCGTCTAATGCTCGAGTTACCGGCATTGTTTGTTCGTTATAAATATGAGCGAAGATAGATTTTGTTATAGAAATAACAATGTCTTTATCCGTCGGATTCGTAATTTGTACAATCGTATGATTATTTTCAGCGGATGATAAGCATTCGCTGATGTAGCAGTCAGAAATTGATTGTTCTTCAATGTAAATGTCTCCTTGCGCAATATTAGTAGGCACCTTGATTAATTGAGTAGTTTGTGCAGGTATAGTAATTTGATATGAGTTCAAACATCCAGGACTATATAAAATTATAGGAATTTTAGTGAATTTAGTCTCTAGGGTGTGCGTAGCAAGGTCGATTTTTGCGTTCCATTTTTTTAATTGTTCGCAACCTATCAACCCATCAAAGAAATTATGAAATTTATATAGGTATAATTTTATCGGTATTTTATCTTTAACTTCATCGAAACAGGGCACAGTTAACGAGTAATAATTTTGGGTAGTCACGTGGGTATTTGTGACCAAAAAAGGTTCATAGTTAAGTTGGACATGCGGGTAAAATTTTTCGTAAGCTTCCGGGCTTATAAAGGACTCATTTGCTCCGGTGTCGATTAAAAGTTTTATTGGTGGATCATTTATTTGAATATAAGGTAAATGACGTTTGCTATGCAAATTTAGTTCTATTCGGGGGCAGTTTTCTCCAAGGTTGGGTGAAAATTTGTACTCTGATGGTTTTGGACATCGAAAGTTTGATTGTCAACGACAAGGTCGGTCAAAAAATCGCTAGGGTAATTTATATTTGTATCAGTAACATCAGTGGTCTGGATATTGCAATCATAGTAGCAATAATTATCGTTAAGATTCGTTGAAGTTCGCCTCTTTAACCGGTGCAATATTAATCGGCGCCAAACTGCGTCTGCCATTGTAATTCGTGGGCGGCAGAGTACGCGCGACGGGGTGACTAATGCCACTCATAGGTTTTGGATAATTATTCTGAGGTGCTTGTCGTAGTGGGATTCGAAATCCAGTTGATATGTTGGTAGGGGGTGCTCTGAACATTTGTTGAGTCTTTGTAGGTCTGGGATAGGCGGGATAGGGTTGTCTGAACGGATCTGGTCGTGTATGATATTGTGGTGGATTTTGAAATACCAAAGGCTGGATTTGAGGTCTCGAGTATGTTTGAAATATTGAATTTTGATTTTCTGGCCTAACCGGACGAAAATTAGGGTGTGACCAAGAAGTAGAAGGATTAACCTGCTCAAAATTTTGGAGTTTTTCTTTTGATGGTACATTTTTATTTCTTTTCTGTAGATATAGTATATTTAATTCGTCTTGAGCGTATTCAAGAGCGCTTTCAAGGGTTGAAGGTCTCATACATCTTATCCTAGAACCCAGTGGTTCTTCTAAACCTTTCAAAAAACTCTGTAAAGCTAGTTTTTTATAAAGAGTTCGTTTGGATTCTATGGTAGTTTTTATAGATTCGTGTAATTCGATGTATGTCATAATTGTGCATAATAAGTGTTGAACTTTTTCGTAAAATAATTGTATCGTATCGGTTCCCTGAACTAAGAGAGAGAGATCAGTATACAACGACGATTCATCTCTGTGATCTGAAAATGTATTAATTAAGGTTGATCTTATACCATTCCAGTCACTTGGAATTCCGTTGGTGGCCAAAGTACGTGCAGCGTTACCAGTAATCTTGTTTAAAATCCCATTGATCAAAGATAAGTTCGAAAGCTGACGTCCTGGTTCTGGACTGATATAAGTGAGCACTAACTGATCGCACAAGTTCAAAAATCTAGTTAAAACATTAGGATTTCCGTCAAATTCCGGAACTAGTCTAAGTGATTTATAAATCTTATCTGATAAATCTATCTGATTCATGTCGAATGTAGAACTACTATTCGATTCCGTCATGGTTTCAAAATTTTCTGTTATAACTTCTAAATTACGAAAGGCGTCACTTCGCGCGATGCGGAGTTGATTGCGCCTACTAAGACTAAGGTCCCTATTACTACGTGGGTGAAAAATTTTGGAAAATTATAGTACCTTGCGTTATAAATATAGCAACCAATAATAGGACTTATGTACTTACATGAGTAGCATTGCTTGCGAGCGTTGTTTCATCGATTTTTGGATGTCCTAATCTCCGTAGCAACAGCTTCCTCGACAGGCCTCCAATAGGTTCTTCGTCTAGACGGTTGATGCGGCGTTTTCCTGATTTTTAGGTATTTCACATCACCACACCATAAGTCTGTGACGAGCTACCGACTGCGCCAGATATGTGTGGGGCGTGTGTCGGGAAACTCTCCAATGAATAAGTCCTTTTTGGTTACGAAATATATTTGAAAGTTCACAAATTTCACATTAAAATTATAATATAGATTTCTTAGTAGCTAGGTTTAATATATCAGTGTCCGTTCCCACCGAAGTTAGGTAAAGAAAAGGCGATGACAATACTCGTTGCCGTGGGAAGCGCGGTGTCGTAATGTGATCGGTCCCTTTATCGGCACGATGTGCTGAGCTTGCAGGTTGGCCTCGTAACAACCGTATGAGCCTGTGAAATACAATGTGCAAAATTTGTCGAAGTCGCGAATCGGCGTCAGCTCAGATGGAAAGTATAGTGTGGTCACCGGTGACCACCACGGCGTTCAATGTGTTGTGTCCCATCGTTTTTGGAACAGCACCACATTTGCACTCCAAGGCAGAGTCGTCTATAAATCTCCGTCTAAACAGGTTTTCCTTGCTTCGGCCAACATGAGCCCGGAGTCTGTTTAACCCGGCGGTACTCGCTAGGTGTTTACATGCACGAATACTCGCTACCGGGTAAAAAATACCACATGATTTAAATGACATTATCTTGGAAAATAAGTTAGCTTTACAGACTTTAATGGCGTATTTAGTTTATCAATACTAATGTCTAATAAATAAAAGAAAATTGAAAGTTTGAATTATTATTTATTTCAAATTATAGCTTATCTTAAAAAAGAACGCAAAATTAAAAACAAAAATTCTTCATAGTCTTAGAAAAATCAACAAAAAAATTTTTTTCTTAGGTATCACGTAAAATTGAGATCAAAAATTATAAATCGACAGTGCTAGTGTAGTTGTACTCTGTGGTATTTTTTACCCAGTAGCGAGTGCCGCCGGGTTAAAGGCTAAAACTGACACTCTCTCTCTGACTGTTTCCTGTCTGTGTAAATATTTATCAGGAGTCAGTGTCGAGTCAAATGTGGGCGAATATTGAGACTTCGACTTGTCTTTTTTGTTGAGTATGTATTAGTTTATTATTGTATAAGACTATTTTGTGTATTTTATATATGGCCTATGGCCTTAGTTGCCTGATAATAAAATGATTATTATTATTGTAGAGTAATTAAGTACATACATCAAACCACAACTTAATGTTGTTGAGAAGTGTAAACTTGAAAAATTGATTGAAAAACTTTTCTTTTTTGAAGTCTAAAGCCAAAAATGTTATCACTTTGTTCGTCCTTTTAAAAATCGTCATAATTTTCGTCATTTTTCATTTATTTATATTTTAGTACTAAGAAGCCATTCACCAGTGCTGTAACATTTACGCAATGTATATTGTCTTTGGTCCCAGGCCCTGACATCAAGCAATGGACAAAATTGACAAACCAGCCAAAAGCCTCGTATTCAACCATTAATGGGTTGAATACGAGGCTTTTGGCTACCTTGTATGTCTGTATTTTATGTTTTAATGTGCGTTTAGTTTGTGCAGAATAAGCCATTTATCTTTCTTCTTTCTCTTTCTAAGTACTCACTAAAGTTTTTTTTTTAATAAAGCAAATCTCTTCACAAACTTACCAACTATCCTATAATCACTCGACATCCAACAACAGTTGCACGACAGTTGAAATCTCGAGCGGTTCCAATAATAACGCTTGTAGTGTTCAACTTTTGCCCACAAAGTGAACTCCAATTGCTCTCAGAACTTTAACATGCGAGTTACGTATGGGAATGACGAATGAACCGATTACACACTGTTGAGAGAGTATTATGTATTGAAAGTGTTGGTTGAAGTTTGAAGTCTTTTACGTCATCGTATTGTTACCTATCAGCGAGGTAATTACGCCACACACCACTTTCATTCTGACAGTTCTACAACATTTATTGCGTTATTTACGTTTTTGAGCATAGAAAGAAGAATGCCAATTTTTCACCGTACTATGTATGAAAAGAAATAAATCTTAAAATTCAGCTAATTGTATTGTATATTAATTACGCGTATCAGTCACAACAATGTTATAAGAAAAGCAGGAAAAAAATATTCTTTAATTTTACTTTATGCTTATTCTACGTCAAGGGTAAACGTATTATATTACCATGTTTTGAACGCATCTCAACTAAACTTTTTTTACGACATTCCATTTTTCTTAGTTTTATACATTATTTTACGTTTTATTTAATCAGTACAGAACGTATTTCTTTATTAGTCTTTTATAATACAGATTAATTAAAAATAATATAATACCTAATTAAATAAATTAATCATGCAGTACGTAATTGAGTTCACACGACTAAAACGGATTTTTTTGATATTTGGCAGTTCTGCGATTGGCATCTCAATTTATAGTGCCAATCATCGAGAGTCCACAAAGTAAAAAAGACGTTTTAGACCATAGCTAAGTAAGTATTCCTATTTTAAACTAAACTTCGAGCGTTAATAATTAGTTCTAGCATATTTGTTATTATTTTTTTTTAGTTGAAATAAATCGCGCGCAGTTGTTAGGGCACGTTCCCACTATGTCGTAACGATTAATTTATCGTTGGACGACTGTCGTCTCTAGCTGTTCCCATTAATACGATTGTTTGTCGTCCATTTTTTTTATCGTTTAGCGACTATCGTATCTAGCTGTTCCCATTGGATCGCGACGAAATTTTATCGTTGATTTGCGGTCAAGATTTAGTCGTAATGATTTTTTATCGTTTTACGACTGTCGTGCTAGCCGTTCCCACTGTCACGACAATCTGTTGTCACTGCAAAAAATGTTGTAGACGACAGTAAATCGTGTCGTTCTATATGTGAACACCTCCATTTAAATACACAAGCCACGACACGATAATCTGTCGTCACGACATAGTGGAAACGCGCCCTTGCATGTGTTCTAAAGACTTGTAAACGAACACTACTTGTCGTTGTGATATTGTTGTCCTAACTGCAGTCATCTACAGTCTTCTTTTATTTTCCTTACTTATATATTTAGTAAGTAAATATTTATGTATCTATAATTATGGATATGTATATATATATATATATATGTATCTATTTTAGTGTATTGCACACATATAATTTTTGCACCAACGACAGCCCCATTTAATGTCCAGGAAAATCAGTGTCCATTCCAAGGTTACCTGGAAGAGATCGCAGAAAGCGATAAGACCGGAGAGGGAGTGGGCCGTAATCCACCACGTGGGCCCAGTGCGGGTTGGTAGATGACACATGTCTTCGAATATTTGATTCAAGGACATGCCGGTTTCCTTTCATGTTTTCCATGGGAAAACATCGTGAGGAAACATAGTTACTACACTACCTATCTACCTATTCAATATCTTTTGAGAGACGACAGTAGCTATGGTGAATATTTTGAACAGTTGTGGTTCCATTGCTGTATATGTGTACTACGTGAGCTCGAGAAATGCTTGTGCGATTAACGCTTATGCGACAAAACTGTACTGCGACTCACCATAGTTCGAATCCACGCTTGTGCGACAAAAGATTGCGCAACAATAGTTCGAAACTACGGTATTGCGACAGTACTGTAATTCGACCGTACGTTTGTGCAGTAATACAGTAGTTTGACACTACCCATGCTAGGTTAGGTTAGTTTAGAACTGTGACCACACAACGATTTCCTAGTTATGCCCTGTCGGCGAAGTGTCCCGTCGAAGTAAAGTCTTGTCGATCTTCAGTGTGTCGCACAAGCGTGCATTCGAACTATGGTGAGTCGCAGTATTGTTTTGTCGCATAAGCGTGAATCGCACATCCATTTGTCGAGCTCACGTAGTACACTCCTCCCGCCCCTCTCCTCTTTCTTTCTTTTTCACTTCGGTAAGTAGGTATACCTACTGTAGACAGTAGGTACCTTGGTCGGTGTCAAAACTCTGGCTTCAATGCAGACATTGAAGCCAGAATTTTGACACCGACCAAGGGAACGCAGAAAAACTCGATACTACATATTTATTTTGCCAATGGACATGTTTCAATAGTTCATTTTCAATAAACACTACATATATACGGTACTTTAAGTACATAAACATAAGACACACACACACACACACAACATAATGTGAGGCACCAACTAAATTGAGCACACGTAACGAACGGGGGGAGGCAGGGGTGAAATAGAAGCGTACCGAACTTGCTTAGATAATGTGCATACATTAAACTAAGACTAAACTAACGCGAGGCGTATCTTGATGAAGGAACTTCGGGATTCGCCCGCGGTCTAATTATAGGGGAGATTGGGCAAAAACTGCCTCTTTGATGTGTAGGATGTGGGGAAATTTAATTAAGACGGATAAAGGATCGAAGTTTGTTGTTGGAAAAGATTAGTGGATAAGACGGAGATGCCTAATTGGAAACTATAATTTTAGTAGGTACGAGTACGTAAACAGTAGGTATGTATGTATATCATCTATCTACATGGTATGTTTAATGTTTCATACTTAGATGGGTACCTTAGAGGGGCCCGTGGCTAAATAATAACAGCCGCACAGGTCGATCGATCAGGTTAAGCTACGCTTGCCGCGGTTGGTCTGTGGATGGGTGACCATCTTTACTTACCGAGACCCCTCCGTGCCTCGGAAAGCACGTTAAGCCGTTGATCCCGGCTGTCATTCGTAGATCTTTGACAGTCGTTACGGGTAGTCAGCAGCCCGAAAGTCTGACAACCAGTCTTTCCTAGGGGTATCGTATTACCCAGTACCTGGGTTGTGGAGGTCAGATAGGCAGTCGCTCCATGTCAAATACTGGTATTCAGCTGCATCCGGTTAGACTGCAAGCCGACCCCAACACAGTTGGGAAAAGGTTAGGAAGATGATGACTTAGATGAGTACCTTATGTCGTGACGAGTTTTGAGTATGAATGTGCATGGTTATAAGAGTAGGGAAAGACTAAAGAAACGATGGATGGACTTTGTGAAAGATGAAATAGCTATAAAGGGGGTGACTACGGAGATGACGAGTAATAGAGAAGTATGGAAGAAAATTACACGTTGCGCCAATGCCAAATAAATTGGGAGAAGGGCGGGGGAGTGAGGACAGATGGGCAGGTACACGGAGAGAAAAATCTTAGAAAAAATACTGTGCTGTCTCATAATCTGAGTGCATTTGAGTGGTAATCGTAACAGTAAAATTTATTGGACAAATAGTGAATTTTTCCCGATCTCACTCAGAAAATTTTCTGTAGATGTCACTTGCACTCACCTTATAGTGACGAGCACAGTAATTTTTCTAAGAATTTTCTCTCCGTGTATAAAGTTACCAATTCATAAGTACGACACAATATCTCCTAGACAGTCTTTCTCATATATAAAGCTAGGTAAAGACCTGAAAAAGATAAAAATATTACAAAGGACAGTTCGATTTCATAATTTTATTTGTCACTAAAACGAGTGATATGTTGACAAACATGTGAGTAAGGCGACAATGTAGACGAATTTTACGTGTTTTTGAACTGAAAGTATATATTTGTTAGTCATGATATTTTGTGGTCATATCATATCAGCAGGCTATATATAGCACTATTTATTAGCAATGGGTTTCATTTTGACACTTCAAATACATTCATTGCGTTATTTACGTTGTTGAGCAGACACGTTTTTCGAACATATGGAGCAATGGATTAGAAATATGCTTCAAAATTATTCAAATCAAGAGTAATAGTGTGTTACGCAATCAGGGTGCAGTTTAGGTATTATAAAATGTGTCTAGCATAGCCTAGGCTCCACAAAATCCAAATCAAAAGTCATTTATTGAAACATGGCTGAGAATCAGCACTTTTTGGACGTCAAAATATTATGAGACAGTACCCTATAAGACTCGCCCTTCACCACTTCATAGTCCCTTCTTTAGTTGAGATAAAGAACTCCCTAGCAGTAAAAAGAGAGATGTCCAAGGGGATGGCGAAGTAGACCGGGACGTATCGCGCCGGATCAACTCAGGATGGATGCAATGGCGACAGGTCACTGGAACAACTTGTGACCCACGGATGCCTCTCAAGTTAAAGGGGAAAATATACAAGTCCGTGATTAGGCCTGTCGTACTGTATGGATCAGAATGCTGGGCTGTGAAAAAGATGGATGAAAAACGATTGCATGTAGCGGAGATGAGAATGTTGAGATGGATGTGTGGAGTGACAAGAATGGATAAAGTAAGGAATGAGTATATTAGAGGAAGTTTAAAAGTATTTAAAGGTATGGACATGTAATGAGGAGGGATGAAACGCATGTAACGAAAAGAGTGATGAATATGAATTTAGATGGATGGAGAGGGAGAGGAAGGCCAAAGAAAAGATGGATGGACGGTGTGAGGAATGATATGAAAGAGAAAGGAGTAAATGATGCCATGACGTCTAACAGGGAAGAATGGAAGAAGAAAACGTGTTGCGCCGACCCCAAATAAAATGGGACAAGGGCAGGAAGAAGAAGAAGCAGTAAAAAGAGAAACATCAACCTTAGTTTAGTCCCACTGCAAGGGGCTGTTCATTTCTGGCCCCCCTCCCTCCTACGAAAGAAAAAATAAGACTTGAATGAACCCCCTCACCCCTTTGAATCTTACGTAAGATCAGTATCTACCAAAATTGGTAAGAAAAATTTTTAGCAATTTAGCAATTTTTTTAAAACTTAGATATTATTTTTGCTTACTTTTGTGATCTTACGTAATAATAATCTAGACCCCTCCCACCCCATGTAAGAAAAAATAAGACTTGTTTGGACCCCCCCCCCCCCCCGCCCCCTCAAAATCGTCTTACGTAATAAATGAACAGGCCCCAAGGCAAAACTCTCTTCTCATATTCTCATACAACGAAAATTCTATAATTCATTGATCACCACACATTTTCATTAAGTACTATGATTTAATTCAGAAATTATTCTTTGAAACCATAAAATCTAACCCTAAAATCATCCACACCAGCTTAAAGCCGTATCTTTACGGGATATCACGTTGTCACGGTTCCGGGTACCCGGCGTATTTACCCAGGCTGATCCGGCTTATACCCGGTAAGTCTGTTCGTCCATACATTGACGGCAAACCGGGCTACCGATCTTTTACATTTTGAAATTTGTAAATATTGGCTGGAAAAATGGAAATTAAATTATGGAGAAAGGGTTGAGTCAGATTTAATGTTTGAAGTAGGAAATGGGTTCTTATGAGATGCTGTTTGGTAAATTAGAAATAATAATTATCTATGAGCGATAAAGAAAAACTAATTGGGATATACTCTAACGGTTTTTCTTTTTCGTTATCTAAACTAATGCTTATAAAGAGAAAATATTTGATTTTTTTTTTGTAGGTTTGTTTGTTACGTTTTCACGCTGAAATGGCTAAACGGACTTGGATGAAAATCAGCAAATGGGTAGACCATGACCTGGATTAGGACAAGAAATACTTTTTATTCCTATATGCCCACGGTATCGAGACTTATGCGGATGAAGCCGCGGGACGCAGCTAGTACTGGATAAAGCAAATATGAGTATTTCTAGTATTTGCATTTGATTTCGGTTTTAATTTAAGCATACAATGGAAATCAGCTTTAGTATTATGTCAATATAAAAGGTCCCATTAAAATAGGTGGACAAACTTTTAGAAATCGTTCAGACCTTCAAAATAAGGAAAAAATATATATATAAGAAAAACGCATTAGAAACTTACAAGAAAAATAATCAGCAAACGAAAATACACTAATGTGCTGGCAATTTATTATTTTAGGTCAAAGTAAAATCACTTTCCAGTGTTTTTTTTTTTTTCTTGGATATCTTTGGTTAGACCTACTGAGCGCTGTGTTAAAATTTGTCCATCTATTTTAATGGAACCCTGTCTACCTATTTCAAGATCATTCAAGATTTCATGGCAAACTCAAACTCAAAGGATTTATTTAAATCGAACTATTCAGAGGCACTTTTGAATTGTCAAGGGGTCGGTTTGTCAGAAATATGGAGCTAGTGGCCCATTCCAAAGCGTGGTAGTTACGTGAGAGTGAGGGAAGGGAGAGTGCACCTGTGTCAGCGCACACGTTTGTGCATTTTAATATCTCCCGCACCGAAGGCCGATATACATCAAGCTACTACAATCTGTCAGATTTCTTTAATAGATTTTCAACTTTATCGCTAAACCATAAGGTTCAAAGTTCACTGGGAAAATCTGACAGTTTCGGGTAGCTTGATGTGCTGGCGTCTGTACATATAGAGAAAAACGGGCAAAAAAAACTCCATAAAAGAAAGAGTTTAAAGTCTTGGCGATACTGCAGTCCAAAACCTGTGGAAAACCAGCATTAAAAATAAGTGATAAATGTGTCTCTTATACTACTACTACAAGTATCATATGACATTTCACAAACATGACATTCACCAAAAAAACAGAAATATCCAACGGCAATATTTATCGACGATTTACCATTCGACATATACATTCAATATGTTATCTTTTCCCTTTGTACTTACCTATCAAGTCTTTTAGGCAAACAAACAACGAACACTAAAGCTAAGAGCATTGAAAAGGAATATACCTGGTGTTTCTTATCAATCATATTTTGGCACCATTCGTCTTGTAGTAGTGCCGTAAGCAGAGATAATGGAATTTCGTTTCTTTCTGAACGCACCGTTTCTCATGCTGATAGAATATTCTGGATATCGAAGTGCTGAGATTTATATTTTTACTAGTTTGGCAAAATAGATTACACAGATTTTTGTAAAGTAACACATGAAAATTTTTCGTCAGGCGAAACACATAGACCTTTGTGTCCTAATCTTAGATGAAGTCCCCTATTCCTTCTACTTCTTTTGATAATGTTCTTCAGCAGCTTATTTATATATAGGTATATATATTTCGTGTCCAACGACATCCCAAAACCTACGATAGTCACCTTTCCCCTTTAACATCGTTTTCTTTTTGTTTTTGTGTTTTATTTTATTTATGCGGCACGTTTAGTGCAAATAAATGTATTTTCATTCTTTCTTTAACTTTTCATCAGTACCAAAAGCACATTCAATGAAATAAAAAACAAAAAACTATCACAGATGTGATTTTGTTTTTGTTTTTTGCTCTTATTTGAATTCGAACTATGAATAGCAACTCTTAATCATAACCTTCTACTAATTACCGGCTCGTGGTTTATGCTGCAGTAAAAGTTGGGCAGTTATCGCAGAGGCAGGTGAGTTATGCCAGGTTACATCGCAAGTACGTAAGTTGGGTACAACGGCGACAGCTTGGATACATGGCTGTAGTTTTTGGCACGTCGGCTGTAGAGGGTTAATATGGGTATGTTTTGTTGGTGTAGTGTGACTTATGTGAAGTATTTACTTAAAATGTCATGGATTGGTTTTGATTAAAGCATAGTGAGAAAATATAATTGTAAAATAAAAACCTAGAAACTAAATCATATCTTGAAATACAATATGTATGTACATGTTATAAAGAAGCAGTACCTAGCTAGTAAAAACTTTTTAACGCCATTTGGTTTCGAGATTCTTAAAATTTCAACTCAACACGTACGGGTTTTTTTCTGTATTTTCATGTATATTTATTACTTATTCTTGGTTAAACCGTCTACTTACATACAACGCACACGCAACAGCAAACAGCATTAGCCATCCGATACAACATGAAACTCACTACACCATACCAAAGACAAATAAACAAACATTCGCGGCAAACGATCACATGTCTCCTACAAGACAAATAGGTACTTCTTACCCCATACCACCCCCTTCTCCCCGTTAACCCCGTCCATCTTGAAACGCTGACAGTTGGTATTCACCTGCGGGGAAGCCGGGGAACAGCGCTCCGACAGTAAATTCTCCCGGAATGCCGGTGCTGTGTATTTAAGCTTAAATTGAGTAGTACCTAGCTGTTCAGGTAATAAACTAAACTGTGATTGGAAGTAATATTAACCTTTTTAGAGTTTTGGAGAGTAATCTTTAGGCCCGTGGCTAAATAATAACAGTCGCACAGGTCGATCGATCAAGATAAGCTACGCTTGCCGCAGTTGGTCTGTGGATGGGTGACCATCTTTACATACCGAGACCCCTCCGTGCCTCGGAAAGCACGTTAAGCCGTTGGTCCCGGCTGTCATTCGTGGATCTTTGTCAGTCGTTACGCGTAGTCAGAAGCCCGAAAATCTGACAACCAGTCTTACCAAGGGGTATCGTATTACACAGTAACTGGGTTGTGGAGGTCAGATAGGCAATCGCTCCATGTAAAATACTGGTATTCAGCTGCATCCGGTTAGACTGGAAGCCAACCCCAACATAGTTGGGAAAAGGCTAGGCAGATGATGATGATGATGATGGAGAGTAATCTTTTCTTTTCGAACCCAGACAGGCGTTATACTTTGTTTAAATAATGTTATCATATATTTACTGTTCTCAAAACAGTGAAAGAAAAACTTCTTGAGGAACACGGCATGCTATAGAACTAAAAATTCGAAGACGTGACCTCTACCAAACCGCACTGGGCCCGCGTCTGCCTCGCGAAAATGGGAGGCCTGGAAACATTGTAGCACGCACAATTGTCCACTTGAAGTACTAAGTGCGGAAACCAAACCCATAACATATACAACGTGTAACGTTAAATGCGCAAAACCTCAGACACCCTAACTGATTTTTAATTCAATTGACCTATTTCAGAGAGAAAATAAGTCATTAAAAGAATTGTAAAGGTTTTATGTGCTGTTTTAGTTTTACTGGCCATTCTGATCGTTTCTTGCGTCTGCGACGACACTTTACCGAGGGAGGAGTCGTCACCGGGCCGCTGCGCCGCGCTGACATTGGCTTGCTTGACCTATTAATAAATAGACACCGCAACGTTTTTAATTAAGATTTTATGAAAAATGTGACCTATTTTAAAAAAAGTGGTTCAATTAATTGTGCTCGTTATTCTGATCAAACTATTTTTAGGTTTTGCGCATTTAACGTTACACGTTGTATAAATCTTTTCTTTTATTAGACGGAAGCAATTTCAATTAAATTAATTACAGGCACTTTTGAATTGACAAGGGGTTGGTCAGTCAGAAAGATGAAGCTAGTTGCCCATTCCAAAGAATAATAGGTTCCTCAAGAAAAGAATGGGCAGAAAACTCCACCGACAAAACTTTTAAATCAAATTATTTTACCAAATCAGTCATAGCCGTAAAAACTCAGTAGATAATTAGGTTTATTCCTCAATTTTCATGACTGCACCTACTACTGTTTGTCTCTGCATCGCCCAAAGGTTTACTGGTAGAAAATGCCTATGGCATTAGTCCGCCTCTGTAGGTACATGTATGTGCTTGAAGTTTTAAATAAATAAGTCTATTCTCATTGTCAGTTATTTTACCTCTGATTTTGCATCACAGTTAATGTCATAGTGACCTTTAATCTTGTGACAATAAGGTTACTTTTGGATTGCTGCATCTGTCACGTCTGTCAAAATCATAGTGATCTTTATTGGTGTTGTATTAAGGTTACTGTTGGGTTGCAACTGTAGAGATAAAATTACAGTGAAAGGACTGCAAGATGTCTATAGTAGTAATTTATCATTCAGAGCTGTTTGGCTTTGAAGTGAACTTTTAACCGGTATTATTCTTCTAATTATTCAAATAAGGTTGTTTGTGTACTAATAAGATTTTCAATACCGGGGTTCTGATTATTAGAGAATGAGAATACGCGATTCTAATTGGACGACTGAAAGAGCACAGTGACATCTGTTGTCGAATAGAATCGTTATTGAAAATCGAATGTTGATTCAAGCTTGCGAAGGTAGAGGGCACTGCATTGCCGTTAAAATTATGCTTTCGGAATCGTTTTTAAACCATCAATAAATTGCCTATGCAAAACTCATTTCATGGTTTAAATATAAAGTGAAAATGTAAGTTAGAAAATACTACCATTTTTAAATATTTAACTCCATAACTTTAACCACAACAACGCCTACGATGCTACGGCGTAGCACATCGCTTTAGCTAAGACTATTTTAATAAAGCATAATTAATCCTCATAAATTAAACAAAAGAAATATTTTACAATAAAAAAAAAACATAGATCAATTGCCTACCAACATCGACGTGTCGCAGGTTACATAGGTCTAAAGAAAACATAATTTAAAAAAAGAACAACCAAAAAAAAAATAAAGCCAACACACACTACTATTTCCATTACGTAAACTCTCGATGCGTGTACCTACCTCTCTAAATCTAAGTCCTTGAGGAGTATACTCCCCACGGTCTAGCGGTTTTCCATCAGCGGTGATTGGTGAGCCGCGCCCCGTGAGATTGTCGTTACGTGGTCGTGTCGTAACGCCTTAGTAAGGATAAGACGGGTATTGTTTGAAAGCTGAGGAGAAATAAGTTGGCTGGTAGGACATTTTTTTTTTCTATGATTTTATTTCGTATTAAATGTAGCTGGTTACAATACTGTATGCTTGTCAAAAATGTTATTATAAGTCAGCCATTTTATTTACTTTTATTATAGTTAGTGCGAATACAATATTATTATAGACATAGAAGCTCTATAGAATAAGTGAGAAATCTTACATGTATTTTAGTATTATATTCATATTAAGACAGATTTCAGATTATTTTTTTTTTAATAGAGGGCTTCTGTTTCATTATTCGTGTATCTTTTGAACGTAGAATGTATTTATAGCAAGCATATTTTTACCTTATTTTATTCGACCTAAACCTGTCTCAAAACTAACAGCGTTTGACTTGTCTATATAGCAAGTTGTACCAACTTTAAATAAATCCAGTACAAAGTAGTCCACATAACGAATAGCACACGTATCCACTAAAGCTTACCTCTAAGATTATTGATGACTAAAACAACCCTCCCCCTCTGAGGGCCGCGTGGACCCAAATGCGAAGTGGGGTCAAACGCTAACGTTTACTTGCTGTTCCAAAGTCCAAGATCTTAAAGTTGAAACACAATTGAAAGTAGACTGTATGCAGTAAAAGTTAGAGTTGCTTTTTTAATATTCAGTCTTGTCCTTAAAGTCCCACGTCGACGCTAAACTAAGAGGGTGTTAGAGGGTTAAACCCCCCAGGTGGCTGGGCAATTTTACCACGTTAGGCAGTGACGGTCGCCTGTAATTTTGGGCCTAATGCGACTATTCCTATTTCAAGTTACCCCTCGAGCTTAAGTATGGGCCTGACGCGGGAGATAAGGCTCCCTATATACCTTATAAGATGTATACTTGATAGGTGTAGTGAACAGTTAAATGGGACGTAAGTGTACGTACTTCTAGCGATGGTTGCTGATAAGGTTTGAATGTGTTTGACGGTGGTTTTGGATATGTTGTTTAACCGTAGAAGTGGTGGAACATTTTTCGATGAAAAGCTCAATGGAAGACAAAAATTCGTTGCAATTTCGGTTCGAAAGAGCGTGACATGAAAGTGTGTATTTGTGAAGAAACGAATGTAATTATAGTGAGCCACTCTAGTGAGTGAAATCGTGTGTGTTTCACTCTAGTGAGTGAAATCGTCTGAACTCTAGAATAAATCTTTGTTCTCGCTTGGTTTAATAGATTTTCAACTTTATCGCTAAAGCATAAGGTTCAAAGTTGAGACAATTTTACAGTTTCGGGTAGCTTGATGTGCTGGCGTCTGTACATAAATGTTTTGTAGTAGTTTTGTACGCCTGCCGCGGTTGGTCCGTGGATGGTTGAATGGGTGACCATCTTCACATACCGAGACCCCTCCGTGCCTCGGAAAGCACGTTAAGCCGTTGGTCCCGTCTGTCATTCGTGGATCTTTGACAGTCGTTACCGTTCGTCAGTAGCCCGAAAGTATGACAACAAATCTTACCAAGTGGTACCGTATTACCCAGTGACTGGGTTGTGGAGGTCAGATAGGCAGTCGCTCCATGTGAAATACTGGTATTCAGCTGCATCCGGTTAGACTGGAAGCCGACCCCAACTTAGTTGGGAAAAGGCTAGGCAGATGATAAAGGTTTTGTAGTACACGAGGGACTTACAAAGTATGCAATATTAATTACATGGTGTAGATACAACGTAACATACTCTTCAGTAGGTATCAAGTATTTGAAAAATGTTAACCTTTTCACATCGATTGAACCTTGAAAACTGTAAGGAAATCCGATCGCAAGTTTGATTCAGAATTTCTTTTTTGAAGGTAGGTACTTATTCTACACTACATTTGTGCGAAGTGAAATTGAAGGTCGCGTCAGAATCAGATGGTTTATGTACCTATCCTTATCTTGTATGTACTCGTTAAAAAACAATTGATTAAATAGTAACTAAAAACCAATTCTTTAGCATTAACTAGACACGGTAGGTAGTCCACTAGCTAAGACTGGAAACTTTATTACCTATTTTAAGTAAAAAGTTTATTATATCCATATAAATTACAGACAATTTACACTAGGTAACAAATTAAAAAAAAACCAACTAACTAACTATGTAAATAAATACAAAAATAAAAGGATATTTAGGCGTCGAAGTACTCGTCCGCATCGCTGTCATCCGGAAACGTGCCCAGAAGACTGGCAGCATTGCCACGTTGAATGGCAATGCTAATTCTTTGGCCAAAGAACGACCCAGCCCTCTAGTCACGTGAAGTGTTGATCAGGCGGCGAGAAATTTCTTTAAATAGCAGACGCACACTGGGCCCCATGATCCGAGCGTTTCCACCCCAAACGGCTCAAAGCTTGTAGTTACCCATAAGGCTACAGTATTTTAACAGAATTATTTTACTCTTCAATAAATGTGGCCGCTAGTTAGAAACGTCACAAGTTACAGACCTACTGACTACATTACTTTTCGATATTTTTGTAGAGAGTGTTATTTCATTAATTTATTTTTCTATTTACATACACGGAGAGAAAATTCTTAGAAAAATTACTGTGCTCGTCACTGTAAAGTGAGTGCAAGTGACATCTACAGAAAATTTTCTGAGGGAAAAATTCACTATTTGTCCAATAAATTTTACTGTACAGCATAAGAATTTTTAGTGTGCTAGCATGGTAATTTTTCCATTACCACTCAAATGCACTCAGATTATGAGACAGCGCAGTAATTTTTCTAAGATTTTTCTGTCCGTGTATAGTGAATCTAAATTTTCTGTGTAATTATACAAGAAACAGCTCTTCAATACCAAACACACGAACCAAGTCCCTGATAATTGCGGTCCCCGCTAGTTCTAAACAAAGATAAAGGCACACACAAATAGGTGGCACCCGACGCGAATATAAATCGCGGCTGTAAAACTTTGTGCGTCTTAATTAATTGCGTTCGTATTACGTGGGGACGTAGATGCCTTGTTTTGTGTACCCCTTTATACTGATAGACCTGTCATAGTTTCATAATTTAGGACTTTTTATCGTAAAGGATTTAAAAAAAAATAGGTATATCTTTTCGAAATTCGTTTCGTCGAAGTTTTAAACCTCTTATACAGTACTTGGAGCAGTGATGGCCAAGTGGCAACGTCCCCGACTAACGAGTTATAGGTCGTAGGTTTGAACCCAGACAGACAGTCGTTTTACTTTATGTGAATTATTTTATCACCAGTGCCCTCAAAACGGTAAAAGAAAACATCGAGAGGAAACCGACATGTCCTAGAACCAACATTCAATGACATGTGACATCTACCAACCCGCACTGGGCCCGCGGGGTAGTTTATAGCTAACTCCCTCTCAAAAAGAGGCCTTTGTCCCAGCAGTAAACACCTTATAGATTGATTATGCTAAAAACTATTTATCTTAATTGATGTTGGAGTCTAAGTTCAAAGTCATCTAAAAATAAAGAGTTAATATTTAAAAGGGTTATTTCGCATTATTATTTGAAACTCACCCCAATTGGGGAAAACGATCGCCAGAACGAAAAGTTGAAACAATAAGAACATTAACATAACATTAAATATATCAAACCAAAAGTAAAATTAGTAACAATAAAACTCCGCAAAAGAAAGAAATAAAAATCCGTTTCCCTCACAAAGTTATATTTCCCCATTGTTACCAACCCACCTGCCCACACAACAATCACCACACCTCAATGTCTGACAAAAACCAAAAATTAAACAACGTCCTTTGTTGGCGAAAACGCTAAATTGAGGAAATTTCCATCCATTCTCCAGCCAGGCGTCATCCGCGCCTAAACCCCGCTTCAATTTCAATAGCACCCCCTACATACTCCCTACACCCTTTAGGACGCCCCCACACCTATAGCCATCCCTCTCTATCATCCGTTTATCTTTTGCGGGAGACAGGGATGGAGCTACCTACAGGGCCGGTCCGAAAGTTAGACATATATTATTGTATTATACGATCGTAGGTGGCGCGGGGGTGAAGATTGATGCCAAGGGGCGGCGGGGGGGTAGTTTCGGCAACCCTATGGATACGTAACGAAATTTGCGTCACGCACGCCTGTGTGCGTCGGGGTATAACATGGCCTCATATTTCACGTGGAGGAAATTAGATGTAGGAATTAATTTTCAAGTTTTCAATACAGAGAGGAAAAATTGGCTTTGCCCGTATGGTTATTCTTAGGGCTTCGTTGCCAAATTAAACGCAGGTAAGGCTTCAGGCATTTACTTCGTCCCTTTTGATGACGCATGAAAATTGCTTTTGGACTTAGTCGTTTGTCGTTTTTTTTGTATGACTTTGTGAGTATGGCGTTTTTTTGACGTGATTAATTTGACACTTTAATTCAATTTTGTGTACAGTTTACGTGATTACAATTTATGTTGGTGTTTTGAAGAGATTTCGAAAAGTATCCTCGGCTGGATTATCCGGATAAAGCCATCACAGGTTTTAACAGATACATTCGGGTTTTTGGATCTTCATTGAATAATGCCTTACCTAAGTAAGTAAAGTTAATATTAATTTCAGAAACCTACTTTTAAGGTGTCTACCTCCTTGAGTACTTTTTTTTTCATATATTTTAACTATGGAGTTTCTCCATAAGAAAAAGAATAATATTATATCTTTCAAATACCCCAAGAATGGTAGTACCTATTTATTATACTGTAATAGCTAGGTACAAATGAAATAGGTAAATCGTCATCTGCCTAACCTTTTCCCAACTATGTTTTGGTCGGCTTCCAGTCTAACCGGATGCAGCTGAATACCAGTATTTTACACGGAGCGACTGCCTATCTGACCTCCACAACCCAGTTACTGGGTAATACGATACCCCTAGGTAAGACTGGTTGTCAGACTTTTGGGCTTCTGACTACCCGTAACGACTGTCAAAGATCTACGAATGACAGCCGGGACCAACGGCTTAACGTGCTTTCCTAGGCACGGAGGTGTCTCGGTATGTAAAGATGGTCACCCATCCACAGACCAACCGCGGCAAGCTTAGCTTAACCTGATCGATCGACCTGTGCGGCTGTTATTATTTAGCCACGGGCCACTCACATAAAAATGGTCAATAATAATAATAATAATTTTATTATCAGGCAACTATGGCCCATAGATAGAATACAATGTCCTCTTATATGACGTTATTACATGCAACTTCTGTAAAACTAAAAAGTTTCGTCGTCCGGCCACGTTGGTCCTTTGTGACGTGATTGATGAATGCAGAGTAACATTTTTAATACTTGTCAGATTAAGCTTAGCTATCCGTATGACGTTTTTGTTATTCTGTTCGTCGTAGAAACATTTATCATTAATAGTAGTTATATTAGGTACAGACGCCAGCACATCAAGCTACTACCATCTGTCAAATTTCTTTAATAGATTTTCAACTTTATTTCTAAAGTATAAGGTTCAAAGTTGATTGGGAAAATTTTACAGTTTCGGGTAGCTTGATGTGCTGGCGTCTGTACAGCATTGCAATACCTAAATGGTTATAATTCATGGTACCTTAAATCTTAATCATCTGCTTAGCCTTTTCCCAACTATGTTGGGGTCGGCTTCCAGTCTAACCGGATGCAGCTGAATACTAGTATTTTACATGGAGCGACTCCTTATTTGACCTCCACAACCCAGTTACTAAGTAATACGATACACCTTGTAAGACTGGTTGTCAAACTTTCGGACTACCCGTAACGAACTGTCAAAGATCCACGAATGACAGCCGGGACCAACGGTTTAACGTGCCTGTCCGAGGCATGGAGCAGTTTTGGTATGTAAAGATGGTCACCCATCCACAGGCCAACCGCGGCAAGCGTAGCTTAACCTAATCGATTTTTAAATTGGAAACCGACACTTAAATTCGATTTATTTGTAGATACAGCTACAGAGATAAATAACTTGTTAGAATTAAATTTAATAGAAAATTAGTACCTGGCTAGCATTACACATAAAAACAAAGTATTTATCAGTACTTATGTATGTACGTATACAAAAAGGTACTCAACCAAACGTTAGGTGTATACCGATAGCCAGTCTAGTCTAGACCATACCATTCTGTCCCTATCTTGTGTATTGAATAGCTTTTATGTTTCTCGTGTGGCTAAGTAACGTTCTGAATTGAATCGTAATGCTCCAAGCTAATGGAAAAAATGTATTCGGAAATTGTACCATTATGAAGAAAGGTTTGATAAAATCTATTCAGAAAGTAAAAAATATAGATTTACCAAAAAAGCGTAGAACCAGCGCCCTAATTCGTAACACACTATCAATCAGAATTTGAAACATTTTGAAGGATATTGCTAGTCCATTGCTTCATAAGTTCGAAAACTTTGTCTTCTCAACAACGTAAATAACGCAAGGAATTTTGTTGAACTGTCAAAATGAAAGCCATTCCTACTGTTTATGCAATTACCCCGTTGTATTATAGGTTCTTTGTTTATGCAAACGTTACTGACAATACCTTGCAAAGCAGCAATGTCATCACGTTCTGTTAAAAAAACCGCAGCACCATTGCATTACTTTGCGATAGATAAAAAAAAACATTTTAGTCCTTATCACACATATAAACAGACAAGAAGAAAGGAACAGAAAAATACGTACAAAAGTGATGCTTATTTTTAATTAAATATTTTCCAGCATACCTGCGATAGGGGAGTACATAAAAAGACATGTAGACAACGTGCATAACGTGTGTAGAAGGTAAAACAAAATACATCACATCAAAAATAATTCTCTAATTTAAAAAAATATAAACATAAAATATGGGAAAATACTTAAATACATATATACTTCTCAAATGTAAATACCTGCCGGTCGATTCTGTAAAAATCTCACCGTGAAATCATAAGTGAAGTGAGCACTTGTGTGAATCCCTAGCGAATGACAGCTCACTCCACGCTCACTTCACCCAAGCTTTCACGGTGAGATGGTTACAGAATCGCACGGCTGATCTGGCAAACTTCGTACCACCTCGGAATCATTATCGAAATCAGTCAAACCATTCTCGAGATATCAAAAAAGTCGTTCAAAATTTATGAGAAAATTAATTTTAATTTTAATTATTTTTTGAGAATTTTCCCATGGTTTAATAGTTATTCTGCTGTTCGGGACGGAGACAAAATATCCCACAATTCATAGATCATAAAAATCTTTACTTATAAATTGTGTAACTAACCCGACTTTGTTTTACTTATATAGATTATAATATTCTAGTATCATTAATATATCAGCTTATCCAACATCCGCTAGTAGGTAATTAAACCCTCCTCAAACAGCAGTACACGCAAAACACAACTAGCAACATAACGAAAAGCATCTTCTAACCGCAACCAAAAAACTTACAAACAAAAAATAGGGCAAACATTTTACTGAAAGGGCGATAATTTAAAGATGAACAAAAATGATATCGTTGAGTTCAAAGTCAGGAAACTCCATTGTACTAATTACGTGGCAGACGGCGTGCTTTCACTTTCGCCGCCGGCTCGTTTTAATTATTTTTTTTTTCAACGTCTCGACGTCTGGCGGGAAACTCCGGGAAAAATTGACGATGACATTACGGTGGACGGCGTTTTTCTTTTTTTTCGTTTTGGCGGACTTTTTCTATTGCATTGCGTTGTTAGTCGTGTTGCTAGTGGGGTATGTGAAATGTAGTGATACTCGATTTTTTGCTTGTAGTGTTTGATTGAAGCTGTATTTTTTATAAGCGCCGTTTAATTTTCATGTCAAAAATATTTCTTTTTGAATGTTGGCAACATAGCAAATAGCTGTCAAATATTCGTTCGTGTCGTTTTGATTATTTTGTCAATGAAATGAAATGAAGAAATGTCGGTCTATATTGATTATGAATGTAGTAATAATAACACTGAATTTGGTGTTGAAATAGTTTAACCCTTCATAGGGCAGATACGGAATTTGTACAACGTCTGTAACCACCAGAGTGTCTAACTTTAAGGTTGATTTTTCATTAATAAAATCGATTTTTAAATTAGACTAGTCAACTACAATTTTTTTTCTGGGCCCTATAAAGGGTGAATGTGTGAAAGAACACACCCGCTGAAATGTTTCACCCTTTGTATATTAACTGAAAGAAAAAAAAATCGTTTTTAAAACTTATGTTATGGTTACACATTTCTTTAGTGCCTTGGTGATGTGCAACATAGGCTGAAAAAAAAAATCCACATATTTCAAGTTTCTTTGAAACTTCCTGTTTCGAAAAATATTTTACTTCTGCAAGTCCTTACAATCTCCTGCAACGTATCCCCTTGTTTCTCACGTGCGCTGTTAGCGAAGTTCGCTCGCTCAATCTTTGATACTTTCTTCTTGCATTTTTTAGCTTGCCTTATTAATGAAAAGTAGGTTACTAACTTGGTACGCTTTAAGAATGAAAGTTACGGCCACGTTGCCGTAGGTCGATGAACTTTCATGAACAGCTGTCTTTTGTTTTTGTAATTCGTGAGTTCGATTGCTTAATTTTTTCTTATTTCGAATACAGATCTATAAGGACGATAGCTTAGCGTGGCTAAATATCGTGTAATATAAAAATATAGTGTTGATCGCTAGTTAAGCTACGCTTGCCAAGGTCGGTCCGTGGATGGCTAACCGTTCATTACATATCGAGACCTCTCCGTGCCTAGGAAAGCACGTTAAGCCTATGGTGCCGGCTGTCGTTTGTAGATCTTTGACAGTCGTTATGTACGGGTAGTCAGAAGCCCGAAAGTCTGACAACCAGTCTTACATAGAGATATCGTACTATCCAGCTCGGTTGTGGAGGTCAGATAGGCAGTCGCTCTATGCGTTGCTCTATTCAAGTGCATAAGGTTAGACTTGAAACCGACCCTAACATAGTTGGGATATGATGATGAAGCACGATAGCTTCGATAGTGTCTTGTTTATATTGAAAACGTCAAAATCCTCCAAAATCATTGATTGTAACTAAAGCTTTGATTTCCTAGGAAAGCTGTTCCGTCATTTAGAAAATATTTTATATATTGTCCAGCCGGTAGATTCTGTTAGAATCTCACCGCTGTTATTCCATCTGATGCTAGGGATTGACACTAATAATAATAATAATAATATATTTTTAATCACTATTTTTTAATATTTTTAAATGTTTTTCTTTTGTACTTATATTATAAGAAATATTTAAAAATATAATAAAATAAGGTAAAGAAGTGAATAAACGACATAATAATAATAATCATTTATTTGCAGACATTGAAGTCCATACACAACATCAAAGCTAGTGTTTTAATTGTCAAAACATTAATATTTTGTAGGGTTTTAATGTAGGGGAAAAAAAAGAAACTGGCTGAGTTTCTGTTTTGCTATTTTATTATAAAACCCCACAAAATAGTAATGTTTTGACAACTAAAATACTAGTTTTGGAATTATATAAAATGTTCTATGGAATTAGCATAAAAAATATTATAAAAATCTCGATTATGATTGTAAATGTTTGCTTGGTCAATCCACAGCATCAGTGGGATGACACTGACAGCTCACTCCACGCAAGTTATCACGGTGATATTTTTACAGAATTGACATGCAGCCCGTCGATTCTATAAAAATCTCACCGTGAAATCATAAATGAAGTGAGCACTTAATACTGTTAATCCCTAGCGAATGACAGCTCACTCCACGCTCACTTCACCCAAGCTTTCACGGTGAGATGGTTACAGAATCGCACGGCAGGTGTCAAAAAACGCTCTGTATTTGAACAGTCTTTATTGTGTGGCCGTTCACCACTTTCTTAGGAAACCAAACCCAAACCAGCCAGCTTTAGCCGTAGCTTGAGATGAATGCAGTTACAATGCAACTGTCTGCTCAGTGTATTGATTCTTCATGTTTCAGTAGCTAGCAGTCGGAGTGCTGAACTGTTGAAATACTGACCTGTATACGCTTCTAAATGATTCATTTCTTCACTGAAATACTTCTGGGTCTCATCTGTGTGAGCTGGATACGGATTATGTAAAGGATCAACTCTTCATTTATTGGTCCTTTGGTCCGTAGATTAGTCACCAGAAACGAAATAATTAAAATTCAATATTAATTTAGGTCATAATAACATATTTAAAATAGAATCACGCCTATAATTCCCAAAGTGTTAGAAAGAGGTGTACCTATAGTACAGACGGCAGCACATCAAGTTACAATCTTTCAAAGAAGGTTGGCCAAAACGTACCTGGCGACGAAACGATAGTGTCCCTATATGCTATATGTATGAAAAATAGCCTTATTTTTTAAGGTCATAAAAAACACAAGAAATATCTTTTTAAGTGGCCACAAAAAAAAGTTATCCTTATTTTAGTTTTTCTTTTTTTTTTCTAAATTATTTTCGAATAATAGTTTCAGAACGCACCTATTGACGATTCATTTCGCGTATGAAATGACTTTTTATTCAAAGACTATGAATATTCATTTTTTTCTGAATAGTTGTTAACTGTTATTCAATTAAATTAGTATTTAGGCACGATATCACTACTATGCTGATTTATTATGCATTGGATCTTTGTCATAAAAGATAATTAAGTGAAAGCGTTTAGTTCAATTACGTACAATGAAACGTCATTTGTCATCGACAAGTGACGTTTTCCCAAAAAATAGGAAATAGGGCAACTGTCAGAGCGCACCAACGCCTTGGGAAATTTTGGGGAATTTTTGGGAAATTCTTTAAGAGAAATCGCAACAAATAGAAACTAGAACGCTAATTACCCTCCTTGCTTATCGCTAAGTATACTTGTAAGCTACTCAACAGTCGGATAAAAGGTAGTTGTTGATTGTAACATCAACAGTATAATTGACACTTTTACAAAAAAAATGTGGCTGTTTAGAAATTATTTTCAAACGGGATGATGTTTCCAACATAAGAACAAACCAATCTAGGTGAAGCTTATTTTGGGACATGTAAAATAAAAGTAAGGTCCAGCGCCTATAGAAATTGGCCATTGTTCTTTCTTTAACAGAATTTCAACTTTATTGCTAAAGCGTTAGGTTCACAGTTGATTGGGAAAATTTGACAGTTTCGGTTTTTACGTAGGTCAAAAAAATAGTTTTATTTACCTATTTTTTGCCCAAACAATCAGCATACAACGTGGCAATGCGGCCAGCCTTTTGGGTACTTTTACTGTTTACAGCGATTTGAACGATTTTCTTGCTACCATGTGATTCTTTTCCCACTTTCTATACATGCATGTACATATTTTTAATATTATTTCAAGTCTGTTCTTGTTCTTATATAAAATGTTCTAGTTTTTAATAAAGTTAACAGTGAAAAAAAAACAATATATTTTATATCTATCAGCCAAATAAATAATTTATCAAACTTAATTACAATCCAAACTTTAACTACAACGATCATCATAAAAACTCATGCAAAAGCAAATACGTACAAACAACTCTTACCAACCAAACCGTGCACTAACATCATTAATTATCTATTAAAAAATAATCCTTTTATACGTCACAACCCATTCGATGTGAGAGGACACGGGATTACCTGGACTAAAACCCATAAAAAATATGACAAACAAACAGTAGCACAATGGGTTACCCTGAATACAAGGTGGGTACGCTTTTGAGGGTTTGAAAAAAAAATGTGAATGAAGTTTCTGGTTGTAGTTCATGTATCTCTTGTTTTTTGTATTCTTGGCGTGTGATGGTTAAATCATACATCTTAACTTTCTCTTTACCGTCTCATCACGACATCGATGTGTAAAAATAAAATATTATCATTAGATAGTAAAACTGTAAGTAACTTTGTAAGCAGGGGTCCTTATAGGTACCTCAAAATTGTTGTAATTTATTCGTTTGGTTTTTGTGAGAATACAATTGCATTAAAACGCAACATAAATTTTATACAATACAATTTTGAGGATAAGTACCAACAAAATATGCGCAGATTTTTTTTTAATAATAAATCCGGGTCCACTTTGTGTAGTTTTTCCGTTAACCCTCAAAAACTTACCCCACAACTCTAGACCCTAAGGAAGTCCTTCACACATGCCTCAGGCAACGTGTCGACTAAATCTTCCTGAGAATGCATGCATAATAATCATCTTATAAAACTCTCCAATACATTTCTACTCGTATTACGTTCACAAAAAAACTCTTTGGGTCACCCTTCCACTACCTGAGGGTGACATTTTTTTATTCACACTTCCGTCAAAAACGCATATGCAAAAAGGACTGTTATTTTCTTTGATAAAGTATCGGAAATAATAATTATATGCATAATAGAACGGATTACGGGCCCCGGATTTTCTGTGTGTGACATTTTTTTTCTGTTCCCGTCACCTTGCCAGTGTCAGATGTTATTTGAACTTTTTACTCTTTGAATTCGTTTAGATTTAATAATATGCGTTAGAGCAAGCTGTATGTTGCCGATATTTTACTAATTGATAAGCTGATTCATTGAAATATTCGGCAGGGTTACATTTGTATTGAAAGGATTTTGTTAAGAGCATACCTATATTATGCAAATTATATTCTGCTAAATATTACAGTTGAATAATAATTCGCGTTTATACAGGGTCAAATAGAAATTACCTAGCGAAACTCCGCAGTCGTGATGTGTATAGTTATTTAAACATGATAAAACAAAACAAAAATGATTTGATGTTCTTTTTTTGGGGTCAACGACCGCTGGAATTGTAGTTAAGTACTTGAAGTATGAGTTGAGAAAATAATTTTTTTTAGTTTTATCGTGTTTAGATATCGATACCCATCACATCTGTGGAGTTTGACTAACTAATGTCATTGAACCCTGTATTTAAAAACATGTAATTCTAATAGACGGTTAACCCTCAAACGCTGTAGGCGTGAATCTGACATGCCGTACATTTTATAAACCACTTGAGCGCAGTACTCGAGCCCCGCCAAGGCGCGGCAACGACAATGCAGCCCAGCCAGTATCTCGGCATGCCACCTCTTGACTCCAATCAAGTAATTACTGCCCTACGGTCGAATACACCCTCGGTCCTTCAAATATTCAAAATGGCGGCCTGCTCTCCTTTCAATTTATGCAAGTGATAAAATCTGCTAGATCCGAAACGGCGTAATATTGAGAAGTGGTTCTATGTGTGCAGTTTTATTGGTGTACTAAGATTAGATTTGCTATGTTGTGTTATGGTATTATTATTTAAAAATCAATAACGTTACTGCAATCCATAAAAACATTACACCCTTGACACACCGCATATCCCGAATAACAATAGGATGCAGATTCTGATTCTCTAAAGATAAATAATACATTTTGATTTATAATAGAAGTAAAAAAATACTCTTCATTTATCGAGAATGCATAAATAGACCCTATTATTCGATATCGGGAAGTGCAAAATATGGGTGTAACTTTTTTATATCCGTTCAATACGTGTCAGTGAACGGGTTGACTTACGAGGGATGATTTTTTTAGTACTATCAAACGCATGGTACATTCAAAATAGTTCAAAAATATTTTACGGATGCATTCAATGGTGATTTGATTTATTCCAATGACATGCAGATGTAAGAGTCCTCGTTAGATTTATTTGACTGCTGTTTTTCCATTGATCTCGCGTTACGCATGATTGGTCATGTCGATTGGCAGTTAGTGTTTATTATTTGACGTTACAACGAGGGTGAAAGACAGGATATTAAATTTTAAAATAACCACCCGCATAACTGAACCTTTTCTGTACCCAAAGACCCAAAACTAAAATAAAATGTAACTGTTAAACGCGCGAATTTTGTATGCGAATCCGAAGCTTAGAAACGCAAATGCAGTATTATCTAAATCCGGGTCTGATAAAGCCCCTAATCTACATAATAAAAAGAAGCGTCCGGAAACACAAATGCAGTGATAATGCCACAATGGCCGGGGAGACCGCGGCGCGCACCGGAAGGGTTACTATTGTCTGTACATACAACTCCAAATTAATGAGCGCCTGCAAAAAATGTTGCACAATCGCGACATACGATCTCTTATAATGTTTCCCAAAGTGGCGCAGGTAGGCCTGCTAAAGTAATGGTTAGAAGGTATAAAACAGCTGATTAATTTCATCGAGTTCCTGGTTATTTTTATTAAACAAATCCTAATGTCTTCATTTACGCCAGATTTCATGTAAATAAAACTTTTTTTTTTAAGAACACTAATCTATTTCTATAAATTAACGGTTAACATGGCTGTAATATAATTATTAAATCGTAATTATAATAAGTTTTTATACTATACAACGTGTAACGCAGACACCCCAACTGATTTTTAATTGAATTGACCTAAGTATTTCAGAGAGAAAATAAGTTATTAAAAAAATTGTAAAGGTTTTATGTTTTAGTTTTACTGGCCACTCTGACCGTTTCTTGCGTCTGCGACGACGCTTTATCCAGGGAGGAGTCGTCACCGAGCCGCTGCGGCGCGCTGATATTGGGTTGCTTGACCTATTAATAAATAGACACAGCAACGTTGTTAATGAATATATTTTGAAAATTGTGACCTATATTAAAAAGTGGTTCAATTAATTCTGCTCGTTATTCTCATCAAACTATATTCAGGTTTTGCGCATTTAACGTTACACGTTGTATATTTAGTTTTTCTGAAACCATTTTTTTTTTAACTCAAAAATAATTTTATACTCAATGAGACAAAACTTTGACAATCCCTGTTCAAATGGGCGCTACCTACTGATCTAATTTCCATGCGTGCGCGTAGAGGTAGCGAAGGGGTTAGAATTATTCACAGTTTCAATAGAGCTTGCATTTATTAACTTTTGCGTTCAACGAAGATTAGTTTGATTTTGACGTTTGTTGTGTAAAGTTGTTTTTCGTGATAGTGAGTGATGTGATTTCAGGCATGTGATAGAAAAGTGTAAAATGACGAGTTATCAGGTGTCAAGTGTAAGACAATTAGTTGTTAAGACATTTTTTAAGTTATTGTTTAAGAATGATTGGTCTGCATACTAGGTACACATCAATATCTTCGGGTACTAGAAGAGCTAGATTCGCCGAAAAATCTTCTTTTTTTTTTTGTATCGATTGATAATTTGATTGATGATTTTTTTTGTCTTTGTCCTGCCCGTTTCCCAACATATTTGAAGTATTTACAGTATGTCTTCTTTAATAGGTATTCACCACTTTTCTAACTATTTTACTCAGTCCATCCAATATCCCTTAACTTCGTAACTAAAGTCTTTGAAAGTCTGTTGCAGTTCAAATCGGCGCCGGCGCTACCTGCTGATCTAATTTCTATGCGTGCGCGCAGAGGTACCTAGTGAAGGGGTTAGGTCTAGTCACAGTTTCAATAGAGCTTGCATTTATTAAAGTTTACGTTTAACCAAGATTAGTTGCATTCTGACGTTCGTTGTGTAAAGTTGTTTTTCGTGATAGTGTACTGTGATGTTATTTAATTGAAATTAATTGTCAAGTGTAAAATGACGAGTTATCAGGTTTCAATTGTTAGATAATCAGCTGTTCGGAGTTTTTTATTAATATTATTAGGAGTTTTTTTTTTTTATGATTTCTCTAGAGATACGCACATATATAGGTTTGATACAAAGCTATTTTCGTAACCGAAGTGATAAACTCGAAAATAATTTAAAAAAAAAACCCTTGTAACGACTTATCGTCATTCTCGTACCATGCACCCAATTTATCTAAAGTTTGTGCGGTATGTCTTCTACTTCTACATATAAGTAGGTACATATATAACTATGTGTTAGCTGATATTTCAGTATTTTCCTTTTCTACCTACTTAGCTAGAAACACTGAATCACAATCCATCCATCGATTATGCAATGAAAATCTTTGTTGCAGTTCTATCGGCGCCGGCGCCTGCGCTACCAACTGACCTAATTTCTATGCGTGCGAGCAGAGGTAGTTATATTTATTCAACGTTTGCATTTATTAACTTTTGTGTTCAAATAAGATTAGTAAGATTTTGATGTTTGTTGTACATAACAAACTTACTTACGTTTATAGTCACGTTACTTCAGACTACACAGATAGTGAAGTATCGTGACTATAAATGTAAGATCCAGATATTGATTTTACGACATTCAGATTTTGTATTGTTTTGTCATATCATTTCTGTTGAGATTTTAAGACTGAAAATGTTTGTGGTAATACATACATAGTTAGTAGTTCCTGCATTAACAACCAAAGATCCCATCAGGTAAAGACACTCAGTTTTAGTTAAAATATGAGAAACGTCTCATGCAACGTTTTGAAATAGGTATGAGAAACGTCCCATGCATGCAACGTTTTGAAATCCATTTGCGGACACGATTATATTTTCTTATGTACCTTATTAAAACCGTGGCGCTTACTTAAAAAATCATAATGGTCTTTAGATTATCAAACCTACCAAATAAGATCTGCGAAAGACTCAAGAAAATCACTTTCCCCTCTAAGCACAAAATCAATTTCCCACACACAGCGAAAACGGAAATTTACGATAAATATCGGCCAAACAACCTTCGCGACCCCATAACGGTGTCTACAGCTTTTATAGTCCCCATAGCCGTGGGCATATCAGTTTTTAGCACATCTCTCTAACGACCGCCTTATCCCCGAATAGCCGGGAGTGAGCTTTCAACGGATCCTGTGACGTCATAAAACTCAGACATCGCCATTATATTTTACTTGTATGTGTTTGACGTATATGTGAGGATAAGATAGGGCTCCTTGAGTTTTATGGAGAAACGTGCTGTTGATAAAAGTTAGGTTAATAGTTCGGTATACCTACATCTTGTTCAGAACCTAGACATAACACTACATAAGTATATGACGCCCGTGTGGGGAACACGGGCGTGATATAACTTTGGGACCATAAAAAAATTGCACCGACATTATCAGGGCTAAAAAGTTAGGAAATGACCTTGCCCACGCCCCTATTCGATTTGATCCATACTTCCAGGGACAACCTGTATAAAAGACCGATTGGTCCTTGCATCCGCTGGCCCCAAAGTTATTTTGCCTGGTGCCGTATTATGACGGTTTAATGCCATCATGATTCTAGGGTAAGAGAGAGACACATGACCGATAGCACCGTTCCGTTTTCGATGATGGCATTAATACTTCGTAATACGGCTCCTGTTTATAGTGTGATTCAGGACTATCGAAACAAACTCCAAAGTAACTTTCGATGGCCCATGGAGTAAGCAGGCTGTCTCCTTCTAAATAAAGTTTCTCTGCCCGTAATTGTCCCTAAGAGAACACTTCACATGCCAAGGGTTTATGGTGTAATTAGTAGGCACACAAGTGAATATTCCCTCGGTCCCTGTTTACAAAGAACGTGGTGGGAACTTGAAGGTTGTTCAGACAAAGATGTACAGACGCCAGCACATCAAGCTACTACAATCTGTCAAATTTCTTTAACAGATTTTCAACTTTATCGCCAAAGGTTCAAAGTTGATTGGGAAAATTTGACAGTTTCGGGTAGCTTGATATGCTGGCATCAGTCCCTGCAAATTGAAACTCATGTGTTAGAATGGCTTATTAGTCGATTCACACGAGTTTACTCACCTGTAACGGGCGAATCGTGACTTTTACTTTTTTTTTTCTGTAGGCGACTCGTACGAAGTTATTTTTTTTGTGGGCGAGTTGACAGCTCCAGAAATATGTATTATTCAATTGGCACATTTGAATTGTATGTAATGAAGTTAAGAAAAAAATCACTGGATGCAGTTGTCGATTCGCCAACAAATAAATTAATTTCGTGCTTGTCGCCTATAGAAAAAATAAATAAGTAATAAACCTATCGTTACGACATGCTTACTCGCTCTTTAAAAATACCTACAGTCCTTTTACAGCTATTTTACCTATCATAGCAGCAACCTAACAGCAACCTTATTGTAACGAGAATAAAGACCACCTGTGACTTTAACAGAGATGCAAAATCAGAAGTATAATAAATCTAGGTGTGAATAGTTGTCTATTAGTGAACAGCGGGATAATGTTCTAAAACATCATCCTCAATTTTAGAGGATGACACTAGCCGTGCGATTCTGTAACCATCTCACCGTGAAAACTTGGGCGAAGTGAGCTTGGAGTGAGCTGTCATTAGGGATTAACACTATTGACACTGCTCACTTCAAGCTCACTTCACTTATGATTTCAGGGTGAGATTTTTACAGAGTCGACCGGCTGGTTAGGATATTATATTTTTATTGTAATAATTTGTTAGTTAATTTATTATGAGAAGTTTATCTAGTGAGTATATTTTTATGGCTACTTCCCATTTGGTAAACTTCCCATTTCGTAAACCTCAAACTGTACCTACTAAAAAGTTGCGTTTGGTAAACATTATACATTTCATACATTTAGTCCCATTTCGAAAACATTTCAATATTTTTTTGTGTTATATCCCATTTGGTAAACTTTCAGATGAAATGGGTACAGTCAAGTAAAAAAAGAAAAACGAAACTAATGATAACATTGTCATTTATTTTGTTAAATATTTTTAATCACAGGTACAATAGTCGGATTATGTGTACGTATGCCATTTACACATATTGATATTTAAAAACAGAAATAAAAAGTGGGGTGTACAAATAACTTTCAAAAAATTTAAGAAAAATCACAGTTCGATTTGACTATTTCGATGACAAGTTTTATTTTTTTAATAACATAAGTCAATCTAGATGCGAAATCAACTTATATAAAAAAACAATAATCACAGATTTGGTACTATCTTTTTATGTTAATGTACATTAACATAAAAAAATACATACGAAATCAACTACTTATAAAATATAAAAATAAACAGTCACAGATTTGGTACAATAACATAAAAAATACATGCAAAATCAACTTTTAAATATAAAAACAAATAATAATCACAGATTTGGTACAATAACATAAAAAATACATGCAAAATCAACTTTTAAATATAAAAACAAATAATAATCACAGATTTGGTACAATAACATAAAAAATACATGCAAAATCAACTTTTAAATATAAAAACAAATAATAATCACAGATTTGGTACATTAACATTAAAAATTACACACAAAATCAACTATAAAATATAATCACAGATTTGGAATATTAACATAAAAAATTTACTACCTACACTACAAAGTTAAAAATCAATAAATAAATTATAAAGTGATACAAGCAATTCTTGATAATTCGTTCAAACAATTTTCCAATGATATTTTTCCACTTTTGTAATCGCCGAGAATATTGTTAATTCGTATATCATTTTGGATAGATTTTTTTCTTCGTTTTGATATACTTTCTCCATTATTATAAAAGCTGTAAAAAATTGTTATGATTAATTAAAGTAATAATGTATAATTTTTATCATATGTGTCGCCTAAAAATACAGGTCATTGAAACAAAAATATGTACCTTTTCAGAAGATTTTCATAATGTTTAATATTGCCTGATATCGTTTCGAAAAATAAAAGAATTGATGGCCTTTTTCCAATTTCACTATTGAAACTCCAATTCCAAGATTCCATGAGGTTTGTAGTGCGGTGTCTTTGTGCGTAGCAGCACCAAATATTAATATATCTTCATTTTCCAACCACTGATCCACAAAGTAATCATTGAATTCAGTTATAGCTTTTTCTTCAAAACTGTAACAGAATTAATTCGTTGAAGATTATGATACGAAAAACCATATATTACCTAGTTTCTAACGCATAAAAATGGCTGTAGAAAATGGCGGTAGAAGAAATATCCAGAACTAAACGCGTTCATTTCAATACTGCAAAATTAATTTACCTTTGACTCATAACGTATAGCCATCCATCGTTTATGTCTTCTTTTGGTAAATGTGCCAGAGCCATACATAGTTTGACGTGATAGTGAGATTCTTCATGTTGTAATAAGCCAAGAGATTTTGCCTTTCTTAATAGCGCTCTGCCAAAGTGAACAAAACACCCCTTAACAATTATGTTTGGAAATGTCTTTTTAATTGCATTTATTGGAGCTTTTTCGAAATCCAAGGTAATAATATCGGCTGTCCACTCTGGTAAATGAAATTTTAGTTTGTAAAACAGTCTTTCATATGTAGTTTCTTCTTTGTTTGTCAACACTGCATAAAAAAATGGTACAATATTTGTCCCAGTTTCTGTACTTCCTATGTCTCCGTGTACAACGTATAGTTGAAGAAACGGCTTTGCACAACATTTGAACGTTCCGTCCGCAAAGTAGTGACGGACGTCATTTAAATGTGCAATTGCACTCTTTGAACCAAACACAATCATTCTATTTTCACCGTCAATCTCATCAAACAATAAATTGTCTTTAAAACGGTCAGGAATCACGATTTCTGTAGAGTTAGAGTGCTGAGATTTTGTGATTCCTAGTTGTCTATTTCTGTGTCTATACAAACTGCTTTTAACTTTGTCAAAATTTGGTAATTCTTTAATAATTTCATAACCATTATCTTTCAGCTTTTTAGTACATTTCCTGTATGTAGCTGGAATCGGCTTCAGATCTTCAGATATAGTTTGTTTACATTTTTCGATGGCTACTTTCACTTCATTTTTTTCAAAATTCGGAATACAAGAACTGCAGTGAGCATTTTCTCTTAATACATGGCTTCGATTTGAATTCAAAGTTACACTTGCTGAACATCCATCTTTTCTATTAACACAGCGCCACCAACTTGAGTCCTTATTATTTTTCTGTTTATAATATTGATGCCCAGCGCGTAATAAAATTTCACCGCCTCGTGTACTATTAATAATTTTTAAATTCACTGCACCACTAGAAGATCCCTCACCCGACATTGCAACGACCTTGCACTATGCATAAAACGAGTGAACTGATAAGTTAAACCCGGTAATAGATATAATTTACGTATACTTACTTATGTCTATCTCATTCACACCTTTTGTTTAAAACGATGGTAAGGACAATAAATCCCTACCTGAGAACCCGCTCGGTGCTTCTTTTGCGGGAAAAGCACGTGGTATTTTTAGTAGCATAGCATCGTGGTATTTTTACAGACTTTAATACGTTTTTTTTACTTCTTCTTGATCAGCCATTCTTTTTGATGGTCGAGATACTATCTCAAGACTGAAGCATTTAAAAATATATACATCTCTAATTTAATACTAATTTGACACTGACTGTACCGTACAAAAATAACAATACTAACAAAGTTTACCAAATGGGATTAAATGTATGAAGTAACGAAATGTTTACCAAACGCAACTTTTTAGTAGGTACAGTTTGAGGTTTACGAAATGGGAAGTTTACCAAATGGGAAGTAGCCATTTTTATCATCTTTAACACATTGAACGCCGTGGTGCTCAACGGTGACCGCCACTAAATTTTCCATATGGGCTTCGACAAATTTTACACATCATATTTTGTTGGCTCATGTGGTTCAGAATACTCAAAACCCTACTCTAAATAGTAATTTCTTATTAATATTCCTAGAATGAACTAAATAATTGCTGTAGCTCACCGGTGACCATCACGGCGTTCAATGTGTTAATAAAAATCAATTTTAGAGTAGGTAATTTAAGTTCTACATCGACCTTTTTATAAAACGACTAAACTCAGGTACCAAGAAAATGTAGGTCTTACAAATATGAGCCAAACTTCTAACCTACAAACTGAAACGCTTCGCAAAGTGATTTCTCCAGAAATTAATAACGTGTACGAGCACAGCACGTATTGTACCGTACGGTACATAAACCGTATCTGAAGGCTTAGAACGCCATTTCGCCGGGGCACTTCCTGTTAACATAAATCCACCCCTATTTTGGAGCGAATGCAAATGCTTTGGAAAAGGTATGAAGATGACTGTTGAGAATATTTTTTAGTGGTTAAGTACTATTCGATTTTTCTTAAGGAAATTAGTTTGATGTGTGCTTAAAATAACTCGTTAGATCTGTTTTGGGAAAAGTGTTTAAAAATCTCGTCTCTTTTGAGCACATATAATATAAGAAAAACGTTTAACAAAATACAACGTCAAGATTAAAATAAAAATACTTAGTATCCCGTCTCACAGGACCAAAACTGAGCGGCAACAGATATTGTGTCGGAAGACCAAGAGTGAAATAAAAAGCTAAAATTAAAAACAATTCAATTTTCATTTAAAATCTTATGTGGGCCACGTTTTTTTACTGCTGTGGGTAGGTAAATAGTCAAAATGAATTCTTATCAGCGTCTCCTCTGCCTCCTTTGTTCCGCAAAGCCCAGCGCATAAACCAAACAAGTGCGTCCCAAGATGATGTTCGGCCGAAATATCCAATAACCATAGTTTTACGGGGGTCCCTTTCTTATAGAAAATCGATCATCACCCTCCCCGCACCCCTCACCTCTGATGGATTACGCCGTCATCCCGCGTGATGGAATAAAAAGAAAACATTAGACTCACCAGTTTCCTCGAGGGAAAGCCTTCCTCTAAGATATTTTTATTTTCCTGAAGGGGCACGTCAGGCCTGATTTTTGTTTAGACATTAATCTTTAATGTGTGTGTTGTGTGTTTTTTATGGATATTATATGAGTTGGATGCTGTTTGTCGGAAGCGATGTCTTTGTTTTGTTTGTTGAGATGGCTCAGAACATACTCAGGTCTTACGATTGCTACCGTAGAATGTTATACCTGCCGGTCGGTTCTGGAAAAATCTCACCGTGATAACTAAGGTGAAGTGAGCTTAGAGTGAGCTAGGGATTGACACTATTGACGACTCCACGCTCACTTCATACAAGTTTTCACGGTGAGATGGTTACAGAATCGCACGGCTGTACCTTAGGAACAGAATAATACGTGAACACAAGGCAAAAGCTAATCACTATGGTTTCTCCATTACTGAAAAGAGCACTACATGGTTAACTGAATACCGCCTGAAGTTTCGAATAGTTACATTCTAAAATGTATAGACGCCAGCACATCAAGCTACCCGAAACTGTCAAATTTTCCCAATCAACTTTGAACCTTATGCTTTAGCGATAAAGTTGAAAATCTATTAAAGAAATTTGACGGATTGTAGTAGCTCGATGTGCTGACGTCTGTTTATAAAGCTATTTTTGTTATACATGTAACGTTTCCTACGTTAGACAATCACAATAGTATAAGGTTAATCACTGTGGTTTTTCCATTACTGAGGGTACACATGACGTGTTCTGTTTTTTCTAGCAGAAAAACTCATTCAGTAATCAAAAACAGCCACCCAGTAACAGACTTCATCTCGCGAAAAAATATTCAACCGTTTCAAAATCTAATGTCCAACGTACATAGCAGGCGGTATATAGCCCAAGGCGGGGTGTCACCCCAGATACAGGGTGATTTACCTCGGGTCTACGAAACCCTTATCGGGCCTCGTTATGACCATGTGAGGGTGAAGTTATTGTACGGCTAAAGAGGGAGGGAGGGCAAGGAGGTACGCTTCAAGACGAGCACTTTGAAGGGACATAATATGTTATTATTTTTAGAGTGCACGATGTGATGTTTGTTTTCGATTTTCTTTTCTTTTTGAAGATGTGTGTGGTATTTATCGTGAGCGGTTAAGATAGAAAACTCATTGTTGTGTTCAATCGATTTTCGAATTTTCCTTCATTCGTTTTACTGCATCCGAATTGAACAATGTATCAAACACTGTTGTTTACAGTTTTCGTAAACCACTTAATTTTAATCTTATTTTCATTTATAATCGTTACTTGCAAAAATAATAAAGTAACCCTTTGTCTACCGCGTGTAACCTTCCTATCAAAAGTAAAATATTTAAGGCTATATCAGTTTGTATGTAAATTACAAACCTACCCACATTATAAATTACTTTAGAAACAAAGAAGAACAACCTAGAAGCTAGCTTCGTTGAGATTGCAAAATAACAAATCCTTGTTAGTGTCGTTAAATTAACCCGTGAGAAGGCGCGCTATGAGCAATTTGCTCACACAAAAATCTAATTCAAAATTTTTTTGTCTTTCCCATGCCACACCAATTCAAGAACTTAAGTACCTTCCTAAATATTCACCCCCTCTCCCCTGACGCAATTCTCGATCCGCTCAGTGCAGTTGCGACCGCGCAGCAAGGCGTTTGTGGAAGCCGTGTACCAACGTGCGGCAATTTGCTCATCACGCGCCCAGCAATTACTTTGCACCGAACATGTAAAATACATGTGTTCAGTGTGTTTCGAGAGGCACATTAGTGTAGATTTAATGGATGAATAACACTTTTTAGTTTTTATTATGGAACAGTTTTTATTGTGATTTTTATGAAACGTGCCAAAAAATGTATTAATTCTAGGTTGTTTTGTTATTTGCGTTAGAAGTTGCTATTATGTTTAATAGTTTTGATTAAAATACTTGTTTTCTTACTTACTAAACCTTGTGTTATTTATTTAAATACATTATAAGCCAATAAATATAGAAACACTGAAAATATAAACATTTATGATAGTGTGAGCAATTTGCTCGCACGCGCCTACTCGTGTAAGAAAATTGGGCGCGCCTTCTCACGGGTTAATGTAAAATCCTTAAAAAGGCCATTAAAAAAAAAGAAAAAAGCTTGTGTTTCTCTTGCATCTAACCTTTTCTAATTCATAGAGATACAGACTACATCAGCATTTTTTTTTGCGAACTGTGAAGTTAGTTTAGTTAAGTTGCGATATTATATTTTAATTTAATTAATTAATTCGATATAATTGGTTATTTATGTACGTTTCATTTAATTACGTATAAACAACTGACTTGACAAAGTAAAATCAACACGAACTTAAATAGAATATTTTCATATTTTATCTATCATATATTAATACATAATACAACTAAACTACCCAGATAGAATAAATTTATGACAAAGGGACAGTCAAACACGGGACATAAATTTCTAATATTACCTATATTGAAACGGCTAGGATTGTAAAATTAAATTTTGCATGCAGAATGTCGTTGCTAGGGGACGCTTTATTTTGTAGGCGTGTATAATTTTATTGCTAGGACCAATGGTTTGCGAAACATGACGGGCATGCCTTATTTTTTATTGTTTTCATTACGGATATATAAAAATGTTTTGAATATCTGTGTTTTTGAATCAGAGACAGGTTTTATTTTCCCATTTTTGTTGACGATTTTTGATAGATAAGATGTCTTAAGATCAATATTTTTATAAAGTTATTTAAATCAGTTGAAACCCATTACGGGAAATATCCTTGCAATCTGTGTGATTCTTTCCCCAAAAGACCATTTCAGACACCGATCTACATGGTCTTCTGATCTCTCTCTATTTGATCTGACCAAGATTACATGTCTGGACTTAAAAAATTTTATATGTAAAAAAAACAACCGACTTCCAAAAAAACACTACAAAGTGAAAAATAATTTTAATTTTGGAAGTCGGTGTCGTTGGTTCCGCATTTTGGTTTTTTGACACCGACTTCCGAAATTAAAATTATTTTTCACTTTGTAGTGTTTTTTTGGAAGTCGGTTGTTTTTTTTACATATAAAATTTTTTATTTTTCACTTTTTAGTTATATCTACCCCAATCAAATTCATATAAACACTACTATGTAAATATCAGTGACAGGAAGCTACATCTGCGTTTATAGGGTACAGACGTGATGTTATGTTGTGCGATTGCGTAATTATTATTATCATAAAAAAAAATTATAACCTTTGTAGTGAGTACAGGCGTGATATTATGTTGTGTGATGGTGTAAACAATGCTTAGATATGCTATAGCAACAATCGTGGTTAATCTGCTGTTATTTATTGAAGAGTTCCCCCGATTTCTACAAGATCCCATCATCAGATATTGAAATGGTGACAATGGGACCACACGGGAAGCACCAGCTTTCAAATAAAAAAAGAATCATGAAAATCGGTTCACCCAGTCGGTTATTATGAGGTAACAAACATAAAAAAAAAAAAAAAAAAAAAAAAAAAATACAGTCGAATTGATAACCTCCTCCTTTTTTTGAAGTCGGTTAAAAAGAGACTGACCTCTGAGTTTGTTTCGGACTTCTCAGAGTAGTCACTTTGGAAACCCCGACCTCAACTAATTTTTAAAATATTATTGACGAATAAAAGTGTTTGTACAAACCTACTTACAGAAACAAAATCATTTTTCATTAAATAAAAAATAACGAATTCTACTCCCTTAACGTACCCCGTCGAGATTCTCAGAAACTGTTCAAAGAAATCAATCATTATTTCCAGTTAATTTACCTTTGGATAACATCATAACAGAAGACACCTAAGTACCTAAACATAAATACGAAACGCAAAGCATATCACATTCATTATTATATGCATGAAACTTTCAGACCAACGAAACCGGGTCTGGTCACTATTTTCAGTGAAATCTTAACTTAGATTTCCTGCGGGAACTAACTTTAGATTTGTCTACAACATGTTTCTAAGATACTTATAAGAAATAAAATAAGAAGTAATTTGTATTCCTCAATTTTCATGATTGCACCGTTTGTCTCTGCGTCACCCAAACGTTGACTGGTAGAAAATGCCCTTGGCATTAAGTCCGCCTCTGTACATTTATGTGCTTGAAGTATTAAATAAATAAATAATATCTACAAATGGTTATTCAAAACTAAGACCATAATAATTTCATTGCCTAATTTAAATTAGGTCGGTAATTAATATGATGACTACAGGATCTTTTTAAACCAGCATAGGTATGATGCAATACCTACCTACGCGGTCAAAATGTATGAAATAACTACTTTTTTATTCGACTGACTAATAATTTCTACGCTAGGGGTCTATAATCACATGCTGAATTCATGGTTACAGTATGCGCAGTAGTTAAAAAAATCCTGTATTTGTATGTATGTTTATCAGTTGTCGAGTACTCATAGCACAAGCTCTGCTTAGTTTGGGACTAGATGGCGTTGTGTGAAAGTTATGGAATATTATTATTATTATTATTTTAAAATGATTACCTTCAAATGCCCTTAGCCTTCTCACAATTACCAAACATAACTTTACTCCTAATGAAATATTCAAATCAAAATTGCGCAATCATCTGCCACATTTAATCTCTAAAACATGAAGATGATATCTTAAGACGGAGAGGAAATAAATTAAAAAGGCATCAGTCTCAACAATTAATACAATTATAAATGTGGGGGAGCAAAAACACTGCTTTGGTCATGTTAAAAGGCAACTGCCAAAGTAATACAATTTTACCGCCTTTTTCTCCCCCGCCTAATTACAAGTCATTTTATTAATAAAGTAGATCGTTACAATTAGGGCGATTCCATTTAATTTGCACACTGTTGAATTTTTTTAATATTAATAAACTGTTTGTGTCAATTTTTATTAGTGTTAACATCGTAATAAACGTTTAATACGTAACTATTTTAGGGAAATAAATCAGTTCTAAAAAGGTTACATATTTGTTTCAAATTCACAAGTCATAAATTATACCCGGCGGTCAGTGTGGCCCACTGAAAATATTTAACCATCAAATGGTCGCGTGGGCTCGGGTCAACCATTCACCAAAATATATTTGAATAACGAATGATATACGGTTTGTTTATTGGCGGGCCTGTTTCTTTTTTAGAATTTCATTATTCAGAGTTGACCGACGCGCGTTCGGGTCGCGTTTGGTCATTCAAAAGGGGGCTGATTGGCCGAATGACCCTCGTGTTCGCTACATTATATACAAAACTTTTAATATTTTCGCAGCTTGGGTCTCTCAGACCGGTTTTCTCGACCGAGGGTAGCGTTTTATTGAAAATTTTACGTTTAATTTATAATTTTGAACGCACGTGTGTCTTCAAAGGTGAAAAGGTTACAAGTTCAAACGACGGCTTTTCTTCAAGATCGTTGAGTAAAATGAATGCAGACGAATGAAGGTATCATGAAAATGCGAGTTTGATCTTTATTTCTATTGAAATATGAATGATTTTTGTTAGCATTTGTCGATAAAACTACTTTTACACTATTTATGAATCTAAGTGGTTATTTTTCAACCCACACGATAGAAAGTGAGATTGAAATTAAATTCAAACGCTATTATTTTGGTCGGAAATTTGAGCTACGTCCCTTCGCGAGGGTCCTGGGGGATGAAAAACGAGGAAACTTTCCCTCTTTGCGTTACTTTGTTTACTTTTGCACTAGTTATGTAAAAATGTGGGGTTCGAAACAATTTCTTAGGCGTGACGCGAAGGAACCCTAATGTCGTGATTATTTTGATGTTTTATCGTTACGATGCGGGCTTTAAAAAAGGCTGTATTTTTATAAGAATAGCTGGAAACAGAATTTGTACGGAGAGAGAATAGTTTTTTTTTTTGTAGTTAATAATCCTTGAAGTAAATAAATAACTTAGTTGTAATACAGAAATTTTATTTCGTGTAATTAAACACATGAAATGTATGTTTAATAAATGAAAGAAATTACTAAGTCGACTTAAAGCTCAACGCAACAAATGCACCTAAAAGCACCGAGAATTTTATTACTGTAAAAAAGTAAGTCGTATTGTCTCTCTTAAAACAAAAATATTCATGAGAGAACTACAGTATTATTTAGTAGTTTAAAAATCCTGCTCTGGTTTTCATCACACATTCTCAAAACTAAAACCATATTTATTCCAGACATTCACACTTTTCACTGGATATGGATAAAACCAGAATAATATGTCTATATGTCTAACGTAAGAGAAATAAGTATAACCACAACTGTAAATACTGCCGTGCGATTCTGTAACCATCTCACCGTGTAAGCTTGGGTGAAGTGAGCGTGGATTGAGCTGTCATTCGCTAGAGATTGACACTATTAAGTGCTCACTTCACTTATGATTTCACGGTGAGATTTTTACAGAATCGACCGGCTGTAACTGTTAGCCTGCAACATCCCACGGCTGGGCAAAGGCCTCTCCCCATGACTTCCAGCTCTTTAGATCCAGGGCTAAAGTGGAATACTACTCGTTTGTTTTCTACAGCTCGTCCCGTACAAAATACAGTACTTATTGTAAAACATCATCTGCCTAGTCTTTTCCCAACTATGTTGGGGTCGGTTTCCAGTCTAACCGGATGCAGCTAAATACACCAGTATTTTACATGGAGCGACTGCCTATCTGACCTCCACAACCCAGTTACTGGGTAATACGATACCCCTAGGTAAGACTGGTTGTCAGACTTTCGGGCTTCTGACTACCCGTAACGACTGTCAAAGATCTACGAATGACAGCCGGGACCAACGGCTTAACGTGCTTTCCGAGGTACGGAGGGCTCTCGGTATGTATTGATGGTCACCCATCCACAGACCAACTGCGGCAAGCGTAGCTTAACCTGATCGATCGACCTGTGCGGCTGTTATTATTTAGCCACGGACCCCTCAAGTACTTATTTTAAAACACTTACTAAAAATCTGCTTTGATTTATATCACGCATTCTCAATATTTATTTCACACATTCACACTTTTCTATAAATATAGACATATCCAACATATGTCTATATGCCTCCAGTATATAGTTGTCAGCAATTAAGTATACTACCTATTTAGTATTCGTAAGACATTCGCTGGCTAGTTAGTATGCGGGTCCTGTGTTCTTGTAATTAGCACATACGCCCCACGGAGCGATGACGTTTAGTGTATAGGCAGAATAAAGATAGGTATGGCAACATTATTTGGTTTGGTACCTAGCGAGGTAATTGCGTAACACACTATCAGTAGCAATGGCTTCCATTTTGACAGTTCAACAACATTCATTGCGGTATTTACATTGTTGAGCAAACATTTTTTTCTAACATATGAAGCAATGGATTAGCAATATCCTTCAAAATCAGATTGAAATTGAAAGTACAAGTTTACGCAATTAGGGTACTGTTTAAACAAAAAAGAAATGGATTTACCAAAAAAATAATACCCATCGGCAGAGAAAGAAAAGGAAACTTTCTCGGAAATTATAGTTGATTGATCAACGTAGAGATAACGGGTTTTGTTCATTACTTTGTATGTTTCAGCAAATTATCCTGAAAGTAATAATTATAAATATGTTTAACATTGCGTCAAAGCAAAATTTCTTTTTTACTTCTGACTTCTACGTAAAGAAAATTAAGCACTATTGTTTTATTTCCCAGAAGTCTAGCCGTTATACAATGCCAGGTGCGGTGCCAACAACCTAGAAAGACATAAAAAGGGCACCTTTGGTACCTAGGTACTTATTAGGCAAAATTTGAAATGGAGCCATCATACATTAATTTTAGTATCAATATACTAGGTTGAAATGAACGTATCATTATCTAGTAATAATAGGTAAGTATGTACAGACGCCAGCACATCAAGCTACCCGATACCTACTGTCAAATTTTCCCAATCAACTTTAAACCAAATGCTTTAACGATAAAGTAGAAAATCTATTAAAGAAATTTGACAGATTGTAAAAGCTTGGTGTGCGGGCGTCTGTACCTAAGCCATTATCAAACTAATAACATTTGCATAATATAATATAAGCTAACAGACTTAATAATATGTAAGTAGGTACATGTATATAAAAAAGGAGAGCAAAGAATGATAGGGCATCAAATAAGTCGTCCGCATCGCCGTCAACAGGAAAAGTGCCCAAAAGGCTGGCAGCATTGCTAAATTGTCTGGCAGTGCTGTTTCTTTGGGCAAAAAATAGGCCAGCTATCTGGTCACTTAAAGAGTCGAACCCTTAGCAATGTTTTGAAAAACCTAGTAGGCACCATGGCCCTAGTACAGACATCAAGCTACCCGAAACTGTCAAATTTTCCCAATCAACTTTGAACCTAATGCTTTAGCGATAAAGTTGAAAAGCTATTAAAGAAATTTGACAGATTGTAGTAGCTTGATGTGCTGGCGTCTGCACCTTTTTCTTAATCTATGTGAAAATATAACCTAAAAACCAACAACCTACACTTTTGCTCAGTCTAAACAAAGAAGTAAAACTTGCATTGCGAAAAAAATATAAATAGTCTACAAACTTTTAGACGAAGTTAAACTCTTCTGTTGAATATAAGAACGCTCGTACATCACAAGGTTATACACGAACTCGCTTTCAAAGTTTTTCCCTTTTTCTGCTCTTACTTGTAATGAAGTACATAAGTGTGACCCCTGGAAATCTGAAGCACACGTGTGGACCTCTGTACAAAGTCACGTCGTCACGCCCTTTCGTTAAACTCGTGTGTGCGAGTGTTTATTGAATTTGGATTTGGAGCTTTCTAGTTTCGTTTTTTTTTTTTCGTCCGGCAGAATCAATGTTGCCAATGTGAAAATCATGCTGTTTAGTTTATTTTTAAAGTAATTCTACTTTTTATTGTGTTTTAATAAGATTCCCTTACTTATACAAAAAACTTCGCAAAGTCCATTTTTTCTGGTCTTACTTAGTGTATCGTTAAATATAAACTACGCTACTCGTATGGTGTTGTGTCCCATAAAGCATATTTATCAATCCAGGCGCGGATACCCTAAGATAAATCGCAACCTAACTAACTAATAATTATGAATAATTGAATGCCATCAACCTAAACTTTTGCAAAACTGAGGAAATATAATAATAATAATAATAATAATAATAAATGACAAATGAGAAATTACGTATACCTATAACTAACTAAAGCAAACTTATTTTACCAAACTTTTTATTGAAGACATACGGCCAAAAGAATATTTTCACACAAAATGAAAAACACGGTGTCCGTAACACAGTATAAGGAAAACTCTGTCGAAAATGCGTAGATACATAATATTCGGACCCCAACGCACACAAACGCGAAACATATAGTAATCCTCGCACACACACGTTCGTTCACATACGCGGCATATGTGCCCACGTGTGCGCGGGAGGGACACGTGTAAGACAGAGAGAGAACCATTGTGATGTAGGTGTGCAAGAAAGGGATGGGTGTTGCAGGACGAGCGATACAACAAATCAATACGAGCGGTGGTGACCGGTAGCCTGTGTCACTACCCCCCGCCCGGCCCCCCTCCCCGCGCCTTCAGACCGCACGCCTCCACCTACATTGTCAACTGCCACAGAGTAATTTAGACCTCCCAAAATTGTTATGGCACTGGTATTATGTGCTTTTTGCCACAATATGTTTGTCTTGTATCGTCTTCTCGTGTTACTTATGCATATTGCTTTGCGTGAGTCGTTTGTGTTAACATGGCGTGCTTCCAATGTTAGACATCTAAACTTTGTTCTTGTTGATGTACTGGTTTGGGTGTTTCTCTCCTTTTTTGTATTTGCTATGTAGTTAGTCACTGCACTGAATTTCAAGCAGGAATAATGGTCAGTTTCATTTAAGAAAGGCTTTAAACTGCGATATAATAAAATCTAGAAAAAGTGTTTTTTTCTTGCTGGTATAAACTAAATCCTAACAAAATGGCTTATACTTTGTTGATGCCGAGATTTTCCTGGTACACATATTAGTATATCTTACAAATAGTAAAACACAGCAATTTTCTTTCCTCTCTCTCTATCCTCTTTCTCGACCCTTTTTCTCAGAAAACTCAAAAAAAAAATGAATCACTTAAATGATGAATTGTAGAGTTGCATCGCATTCATGTTATTTAAACAGTGCCGTGACAAATATGGTAAGGCCAGAATAATATTCATAAACGAGTTATACCTTGGTCTTTCCATCGTAACTTGACATTTTTTATTTTTTTTAGTCTTAATGAGCGATAACATTTTGCGTTCTAACTAACCCTGCTTAATTGCTTATATTATAAGTAGAAGTAATGAAGTAGTAGGAAGGAAGTCGTTTGTCCCATAATGGCGCCGATTCTCTTGTTCACAAATGAAACTAAAAAGTTCAATGCATCTTTTTCTTTCTATTTCATTAAGAAAAGGACAGAAGATAAATATTAATTTATTCCTGTCAAATTCGTCAGCACCTAACGTAAATTGACGTATTTTTAGTAGCCAATTTTTTAATCACGTTAAACTTGTCTATGAAGTATCTTAATTTGACAGGACTAAACTAATATTTATGTTCTGTCCGTTTGCGAATGAAATAGAAAGAAAAAGATGCAATGAACTTAAATTTAGTTTAATTTGTGAACAAAGGAATCAGCGCCATTAACTAACTAGTCAATTAAACTTAAAATAAATAAATCATCACTTATCCATCATCCATAATATTTTTTTTTTGTGTTTGTGTTCTTTGTCTGCTTAAAGCCGTGTCTCCTGCGCGTATTTTTTCGAAACATAACACATAAGCATTTGTTTTTATACACAAGCTGTCTCCTGCGTATTAAAACTTTTTTTAGATTTTCAACTATTCACAAGATAATATAACCTCAAAACATGTGTCAACTGGAATTAAGCTTTCAAAATGCTAAATGATGCGCGCGGTGCACGTGACGGTTGAAAACACGGTTGAAAATGAAACAAACCCTTCCCCCTTCACCCGCGCGGGGAATGTTTTCCATGCAGCTCGGGAAACAAAAACATCGCGTTTTCATGCACAAATGTCTATGGCCACGCCTCTTTGTTTTGACGTTTTTGTGTAATGTTTCGAAAAAACACGCGCAGGAGACACGGCTTTATGTTTACCGCAAATAAACTTTTTTTTTTCTTTTTTTATATAAAATAAGTTGGGATTAAAACAAAGCAACGTAATAGCAACTACATCACTTATTTTCTACTTATACTCAAATTTCTATTGTCTTGCATGCTGTATCAAAATATTTTCTATCACCTGTGTACACTATATTGACTTATACCTACTTTAAACTTTATGTAATTTCCACAAACTCACATAAATTGGAAGAAAAATATTTTTCTGTGTCTCTTCTATACAAATTGTGATTCTGTGACTCGAAATCCGCTTGACCGCGCGTATGGAAGGCAGCGAGACTCCGACCGAACAAACTTGATACTTTCACAACTTCACCGATAAATTATTTTGATATTGGTATATTATATTATAGAGGAAATGTTTCTGTTCTGTTAAGTGTTAGTGAACAAATATGTGTTGGTTGTTTATTTTAAAACACAGTATTTAAGAAGATACGTTATTAAGTGGAAGTAGGTTTATTCTCGATCTATAATATTCGTTTGGAATTGTTCATGCATTTTTTTCTGTACTATGGCAGTCACAAGGATATTCTAACGTGAAGAAAACATTAGAAAATTACTATGAATCATCAAATTTTGCTGAAAAAACAAACAATATGCTAAAAACTCAAAACCTCCAACAGTACCTACATTCTAAACAAAAAACCACCCCACGCAATGGACAGTCTTAAGGGTCCCTTTTTTCTCAAACTTTCAGGGGGTACATTCCGCTGAGTAACAGTTCTGTAATTCACTACCCTTCGCTTCACGGAGGGCCCATACAGAGGGACGATAAACTGTAAAACCACGGGAGGGTCCCCCCCTCCCCTCCGGCCCGATAAACAGGGCTGTAATTTATGACACCTAGTGGAACCCTTCTTCGGATGGACCGGGCTGAAGTTAGGTACTTTTTGTTGTATTTAGGTAGATGGTGAGGTTATTGAATTATGCATAACGTCTGCCCGTAATGGACATTGAGAGGTTGGAAGTGGATGTCGTGCGTGGAACTTGTTTATGGATTAGGAAAGATTTTGTTTGACACTCGTTTTGTGTAAGTTTAAAAATATTGCATTTTTTCCTTTTTTTGAATATTAATCTGTGGCTTCCCACAAAGAATAAGTAGAATCTATTACCAAAGCATGTTATGCCAAAGAAATATAATAATAATAATAATAATAAATAATAAACTTTATTGTCTCAAGAAGATACATACAATGGTAAAACACATGAGTTTTAACAAACTTAACATGTACAATAATTTTGTTGACCGCTAGTACCCAAAGTAAGATTTAACTTGTGGTATGGGTACTAGGGCTCTCGTACTTAAAAGCAGCAGATAAGTGTCGTTAGAGTGTAGTGTATCGTATATGTTGCATTACGGTAAGAAAATCATAAATATTATAACTATTTCTATATATGTATATATATATATATAACAAGGTATTGTGTGTGTGAGTGTGTGTGTGCGTGTATGTGTATGTAATTGTGTGTGTGTGTGTGCGGGTGTGTGTGATGGTGTGTGTGTGTGTGTGTGTGTGTGTGTGTGTGAATATGAGGATAATACAGCAACATTGAAGTAAATAATACATTGTTTAATTCATTAAACTACATAGTTGAACATTATAAGTACTTAGTCCTTGAAAAAGAAAGAAAAATAAGATTATTTGTCACAGAAACACGTGCAACCAAAACGATAATTAATTCGTATAATGAAGAAAAATATAAAATAAAATAGATCTTTAATCACGAGCACAAAAGAGTAGAGCATAATAGTATAGCAATCAGACGTTAAAGACAATACAATTCTTATTAGAATAACCCTCAGCCCATTAACACACACACACACAAAAACTTACATCACTCAATAAACACAAGAAGTGTTATGTCAAAGTTCTCTTGGTGAAAATAAATATTCACCAAGTTTCTCGTAACTTGGCGTGCGTAAACGAAAAAAAACTTTACTCCACTTGATAATGAGATCTCCAAGTTTTTATAGGCATTTTATTTACTTTGAAATGGCTAACCACAGATCCGATTCCTTAATTTTGTTCATTTTGTTTCCTTATTCTATTGGCTTGAAAACTTATTTATTAGTTAGCACTTTAGATAACCGTTTATACGATATTTTCTCCGTTAATTAATGGCAGGGGGGCGGTAAAACAAAAGAAAACCATTTCAATTGGAATGGGTTCTAAATAATAGAGATGAAATAGTTTGTTAATACCTATAGAGAACTCCTACAAATTATATATTTATGATAGGTCAGTTTAATCTCCCTTGAAGTAGGTACTTGCTGTAATAATATGGATTTGATTGCCCTTAATAAGAATAATTTTAAATAACTATCATAGGAGATAGAATAGAGGAATTTGCCCCGCAGTGGGACACAACAGCCGTGCGATTCTGTAACCATCTCACCGTGAAAACTTGGGTGAAGTGAGCGTGGAGTGAGTCGTCAATAGTGTCAATCCCTAGCATCAGTAAGTATGACTCACAGTTCACTCTAAGCTCACTTCACCTTAATTATCACGGTGACATTTTTCCAGAATCGACCGGCTAGGTCATAAAATAACAACATAATAGATGCTAAAAGCTTCAGTAATACCTAATCGAATAAATAACTCAATTCTACAAAGTAATAATCCACTCCAAGCAACATCACAAGAAATAATCAAACACCGCAGCTTTCCAAAAATGCAATTCACGCCACAAACGCCGCACGGAGCCGCAGCAGAAGTAAGCAGAAATCGATAACAAATCCAGGAGGCCGTCTGACCAATACAAGTATAAACTACATATAAATATATAAAAGCTCCTATTTTACCCTTATGGCCGGCACGGTCCGCAGCCATCTTGGAATTCTCCCCCTCCCCCGCATCTCACCCACGCTCAATCTTACCCCAAACATGCCCCCTCGATCTAAGGGGCCTTTGAAAGGCCGAAACCCACTAATACTAATGTCCTCTACGTATGAGCGTGTGTGTGTGCTTAATGTAGAACACACAGGTTGTGTGCTTTAAATTGTTTGCGCTCAATTTGTTTTTCGTTTGTTTTTTTTGTTTGCTGTGCCTGTTTGTAATGAGTGGATGGAATTTCGTGATGATTGTTTTGTCAATGATTGTGTTTTTGTCTGAGCTCAAAAACTTCGTTAGAACTCATAGTATGTTTGTATATTATGTATATTTATTTATATTTTCCGCTTTTATGATTACAAATAGGTATCTACTATCTTATAAGTTTATAACTATCAATATAAACAAATACTACATTTTCTTTAACTGCTATAGTTTTTAATTTATTGTTTCTATGGATTGCGTGAAAGTATTTGTAGGTATGTGCGGTTCGCATTTAAGAACTACTAGCTGCACCCCGCGGTTTCACCCTCATAAGTGTCGATCCCGTAAGAATTTTGGGATAAAAAGTATCCTATGTGTTAATCCCGGTTATAAGCTATCTGTGTACCAAATTTCATCCAAATCCGTTCATCCGTTTGAGCGCTCTGTTTGAACTCACAAACTTTCGCCTTTATAATATTAGTATGATATAAAGTATCAGTTTTAAAGATTTCATTAGTTTTGAATCGCTTAAGATCATCCGATTACACGTAAGTACTCAAATCTTACTTACGCCTACACAATTTGTTGTAGGAACCTGAAAGTACAATTAATAACACAAAATTCACCTGAGATAATTGTAACTATTAAAAAAATACATCCATAAACTCACACCTCTTTGGGGTAGGCAGAAACATCAGATTGTCATCTGCTACGATCCTTACACTGTCCTTATGCCTCGTTTACGTTCATACATCTAAACATACATGCACATAATAAAAGAATAACTTAAATGACGTAAAAAGACAAAGAGTGATTTACAACTTCAGTGAAGGATAACAACAAAGTAGAGCCGGATAAAAATAAAACTGTTCTGAACTTTATAAGTCAAAGGCTAACTTAACGTTTATTTATGAAAGAAATCTGATTTACTTCTTTATTGAGATTGAAATACTTTTTCTTTGTTACTGTAATACCTTTTTTAATCCACAGACTTACATGAAGGTTCTTTTAACCCATTCCCTGTCCCATGAATCACATATGATTCATGTTCATTGTTTAACTATTGTGTCTACTTTGTGGACAGGGAACCTGTAGACGTTTAGCTAATTATAGATCTTTGTTAAAGGTAAAAGAAACCATTGATGAATCAAATTCGATAAGTAGGTCTGAGTAGGATTTAATTTGATGTTTATACGACGTGTAACGTTAAATGCGCAAAACCTGAAAATAGTTTGATCAGAATAACGAGTAGATTTAATTAAACCACTTTTTAATATAGGTCACATTTTTCAAAAAATCTTGATTAAAAACGTTGCCGTGTCTATTTATTAATAGGTCAAGCAACCCAATGTCAGCGCGGCGCAGCGGCCCGGTGACGACTCCTTCCTCGATAAAGCGTCGTCGCAGACGCAAGAAACGATCAGAATGGCCAGTAAAACTAAAACAGCACATAAAACCTTTACAATTTTTTTAATGACTTATTTTCTCTTTGAAATAGGTCAATTGAATTAAAAATCAGTTGGGGTGTCTGAGGTTTTGCGCATTTAACGTTACACGTTGTATAATTAACCATATGTACTATCTCGGCCTTTTCCACACCTCAAAAATTTTCGCTTAAATCCTGCGGCGGTGCCAAGCCACGGCCCCTTAAAGTTTTCGCCTATTAGGAAAGCGATAACGCAAGCAAGCTGACAGTATCATCACAACGCTAATATTTTCTAATTGTTTGTCTTATTTCCTTTTAGTATATTCATGTATTTATGTATATTTATTTGTGCTTATATTTATATGTAATTATGTATATATATATTACATTTATATTTAAAATATGTATTCCTCAATTTTCATGACTGCACCTACTACTGTTTGTCTCTGCATCACCCAAAGGTTGACTAGTAGAAAATGCCTATGGCATTAAGTCCGCCTCTGTACATTTATGTGCTTGAAGTATTAAATAAATGAATAAATAACGCAATTAGTTGCAACCAGCAGGGTAATTGCGTAACACACTATCAGTAGCAATGGGTTTCATTTTGACAGTTCAACAACATTCATTGCGTTATTTACGTTGTTGTGCAGACACATTTTTCCAACATATGGAGCAATGGATTAGCAATATGCTTCAAAATGATTCAAATTGAGAGTAATAGTGTGTTACGCAATTAGGGTGCTGCACTGCGCAGCTTAGTGACGCATCGCGTATACACGCACACGACGAACTATTTGACCTTGGCGCGGAGCTAGAGAACGCTTCTATTTTTGGGTGCAAACAAAAATGAATTTAGTGGTGGTCAGGTGGGAGTGTCCGCGAAAGTACAGACACCAGCACATCAAGCTACCCGAAACTGTCAAATTTTCCCAATTAACTTTGAACCTTATGCTTTAGCGATAAAGTTGAAAATCTATTAAAGAAATTTGACAGATTTTAGTAGCTTGATATGCTGGCGTATCTACACACTTAAGAGCTCAACTGTCATTAGTGAGTCACAATTACCTTTTCTACTGTTACCGAACTTGATAAGCTTGCCTAATAGACGAGGATAGGAAAAATACTCGTATAAATGGACAAGAAAAAAGAACAGAAAATAGGTACAAAATATGTGATGCTTATTTCTAAAGAAATCTCTTCCAGCATACCTATATACGAGTAGTAAAGTAGATAAAGAGATGTAAAAAGCGTGTGAATAGTAAAAGAGAAAATAAAACACATTAAATCAAAAACAAAACAAAAAACAAACATATGCACGGAGGGGTCTTGGTATGTGAAGATGGTCACCCATCCACGGACCAACCGCGGCAAGTGTAGCTTAACCTGAGCGATCGGCCCGTGCGGCTGTTATTACTTAGCCACAAGCCCCTCGTATGTAATGTCATATTCTGTAATAACGAAATTAATTTCAATAATTTGCACGCTTACTTGCAGGCCGAATACAGCGACTTTTACGAGTAGGCTATAAGATCTTCCTTGTAAAAAAATATTTCTTGCAAATAAATATTATTATTATTAAAATGCGCTAAAAAACCGTAGATAAACCTCCTGAAAAACTATTTTCTTTTAGTTGAATTGTTAGATATTAAAAAGTTTAAAGAAATTCCTGACCGTTTAGATTTATTAGATACGCTTTCATTAGTTAATGAATTCCATTTTTCCTTACTAAGATTAATTTCATAGCAATTTGATGTCGTCGCAAGTAATAAACACATAGAGTAAATATTTATAATTTGGTTGCAACGTATTTTACGAGGAAAGTTTATGGCAACGCTTTATGGCATGTTACGTACATAAAAGTCGAGATTTCCCCTTAAAGGATTCGCTTGTGAATAAGTTAGTACGTCATGCATGGACCGCTCCAGTTTATATTGTAAATATGCGTTCTACACAGCCATATGGAGAGTAAATAAGATACCACTCTAAGAAACGTAGTTACTCTTCTTCCATTTTAAATGAGTAGAGGAAATATAGCGATGGGAGATTACTTCAGCTAAAGCCATTTGATCCATTAAGATAATAATCAAACTTCCATGATCCACGTTGTAACGATATTCCACACAGAAATCTCAATATTCATAACAGTGAACAGCGGAGGCCTAAAAGCAGCGGTTGCGATCAATCAGTCACCTCAAAGAGCATTTCAGAGATAATTGGCGTCGAGCTCAAAGAAATACGCGGTTACCGAAAGCTCCCTCTCACCCCGCACTGCATTACCGAAATAAAAAATTCACGTCAATTTCCGAAGAAGATTTCCATCAGAGCCGATATGGTGGCTAAACACAAAACCCCGAAGGTGGCGCACACACACTTGAAGTATTCACTCGCCGCTCCAATACATCATTCATTCGTCCGCCGAGAACGGTTCGACACCAATCTTCCATTTGGCAAGAAAATCGATACACGTCGTGGCCATATAAGCATTCCGGGGGTGGTAGACGGGGTGTCTTAAGGGGGAGTTAAGGTTTAGTCCCGAATATTGAATTTCCCTTGGGACAAACCCGTTTCGCTTTGTCCCTTCGGTCGGGGTCGTGTGGGCCGCGATGCCCGGGCTCGCCTACCTACGCACATCTATAGCGCACACAGATAGGTATAGATGCGTAAGTGTATGTTCGTGCGTAAGTGTTGGATAATAACATTGCGAGGCCACCAGGCATACGTGACTTTCAGGGCGTTTGACGGGCCCCCAGGCTATATGTTCTCTATGTACATACGTATAATAATACGTGTGTGTTTGAGTGGGCGTTTTGCCCTATATGTGATATAGAGGCCTCCCTACGCTTCAAAGCCTTTAAATTGGGTCTCTTTAAATAAAATGCTGAACGAGCGCGTTTTTGTCAAAAGAGAACTCTTTATTATAACGTACTAGGCTATAATAAGTTTTTAATAAAAAATGTTTTAGATTAACTGCGAACGAAAATAAGGTATTCAAGTATTTCGTTGATTCGGGTTCGCGCTGTGGAACATTCTACTTTCATTGCACGTATTTAGAATATATACTCAATAATATTAATAATATACGTTTTACGAAATTGGTAATTCTATTAGAAGCCTTCTCTTCTAAGAAAACTCTATTGCGAGAGATGAAAATGGACTTACACAATTGGGTATTTAGCTAAGAATAGCAACGTGGGATCATTCCCAATGATAAATCAATTCCAATCATTTTGAAGGTGTTTCCTCATTTTTACATCATTGTAAATATGAGGAAATTCACCATCAAAATGATTATATGAGCTCAACTGTCACTAATAAGATACAATTACTTTTCTATTGTTACCGAGCTTGCCACACAGACGAGGATATCACCACTGACATAGGTTGTCATGTCTATACTCTACACTTCATAATAAATATTTCTATCTCTGCAATTTGCATAAAAATGCAGTAGAAACTTATACCTACCTATAACCATTAAAAAAAATAGAATATAAAATAAATAATGGCTGATTTTATCAAAGTTTTTATCCGTGTAGTAAAATTGACGTCTGTCAGTTCTAGTATGGAAAAACTGTCAAAAGTGTATACTCCTGATAAGACTTATTCTACGCACGGACTAGAAAAAAAAGAAGGACTCCGCGCCACGCGTATCGAAAGTGAAGCACCCTACCGGTCTATGTGTGCGTGATTTGAGGGATACCAGATGAATGAAAATTTCCCCATGTTTTAAATATTTGGACAGTGTATTCATTTATTACAATAAAGCGATATAAGAAGTCCACTTAACTGAAATTACAAAAATATACTAGTGAAAACTCAAAATTAAGTGTTTATTTTGTATGGATGACTAGAAAAACGCTGCTGTAGAATACGTAATTCAATTGATTGTCTTGAATTACCGATTAGGAAGATAGGGGGATGGGTATTAAAGCTTACTTACCTAAAACACACAAGGTGTATTTTACCTATACTAAGAAAACTATTTCTGTAGAAAATAAAACTGAAATATTTATTCAAATGATTTAATCAGAATCTTCACAACACATACATACACTCACTAACCCGCACTGCATTCTTTATCGATCCAAGAAACATTACAAAAGCACGCTAATCCGTTCCAATCTAAGAACCCTCGCCAATTGATGATTTGTATCAAAATGTATACAGCATATCACGCTTGTTTTCGACGGAACGCAATGGTGTTCACATCTGTAGTTTCTTATTATTATAATCCAATCATTGTTCCATGAATGATTTGCTGTAGGAAATCTATAAAAAGAATCATAGTCAATACTTGCAAAAAAATGACAAAGAACACAAAAAAAAAATTACCCAATCTCTCGGGACACTTAACCATTTATTTTCTGACAACACTTATGTCAAATGTCTTAATGTCTTAATGTCAAAAATACAATAAATCAACAAGTAAAATTGTGCCTTAGCTGTGATATGTTATTCCTTGACACTTTTTCTGATATGTAGAATTATTTTTACACCTTTTCACAACACAAGATGGCATTATTTTATTTTATTACTTCACGTAAATAGTACCTACAAAGACGCTGTGTTGTCGCGTAATGGCGGCCGGCCGGCTTTCTGTCATGTAAATGTGTGCGTGAAGCACGTTTGTACAAACGGTCCGGCACCCTTACTGTGCTTCACTTTCGATATGCGTGGCGCGGAGTCCTTCTTTTTTTTCTAGTCCGTGATTCTACGTATATAACTTTGGTAGAATTCGCCTTTAAAGTTACACAATTTTCAGTTAAAAAAAGGACCAAAAACATAGCAATGATTTTTGCCAAAATAACATACAAGTATCAAAACTACTTAAGTAAGTTTCAATAACTTGTGTACTCAATCGAAATATTCCTACCAACACCAACAAATGCACCATAACAATTTCAGTATAAAATTAACTCCCGTTTATCCGTATACAAAGCAAACAAAACATAAATCTAATACAAGAACTACTTCCCTCCTCCCACACATTTGTTTCTTCGGTCCCCATAACGTTCGGTCGGTTCATTTACTTGTTACGAGTCGTATATCTACGGGTCGTAGAACCCTTTACTTTATGTTGCGTAAAATTAAGTTAAGCCCTCACTAGTTTACTAAATATTTGAAATAATGTATGTAACTACTCGTATTTGTTAAACTAATGGTTATTGTATTTAATTTTGTCATGAATTTACCGATTGTATTTGTGATATGAAATGTATTTTTATGAATTTCCTTTATTAAATGTTACCAAAATATTTTGAAATGTTATTTGTTTTATTTCTTCCTTTGTTACAAGACACAGATCATTGCACCTACAGCTATTTTCTACCATAATATAAAACTATTTCAGATTTCGTCATTCACTCAAGACCCATGAAACTTACAAAATCATGAAATAGTAAGATTTATGTTAAAATCACAATCTGGAAACAAACAAAGTTTTTAAAAACGAAATCCACTGTAAATTTACAGTTGGTGAAGTCAGGCAAAATTAATTGACTACCAACTTAAATTGTCCGTATATTCAAATCACAACTGTCATTCTTTGGCAATTATATGTAGTGGCTATAACACGGCAAATTGACGTAGTGTGTCAATTTGATAAACAATTAATTTCCCTGACTGTGAGTATAAGCTAAAAAAATTACTTACATATTATTTTTCATATAACTGAAAAACATAACTCATTATTATCACTTCTAGATTCTCTAAACAATACATTGCTGAAAAAAAATCGATCTCTGAATGTCAATCCCATGTGGATTTTCATAATAGATTTTAAATATATCTTTCTTTGTGCACAAGAAAGTTCCAAAAACGTATTTAAATTATAACATCGCCATAATGTATGATCGGTGCGCAGACGCTGTCGGGGGGAGATCGACCGAACACGACCACTATAAATCTCTGTCACAATGAGAGAGAGACAAATTCTAGCGTTCTTACCTTCGCCACAAATGTAACATATATCTATACAATGGTAGGTAGGTACTTATATGATGTCGTCTGTAAAAGGACGTTTGTTGATGTCTCAGCGAATTTTAATTATCGTGATAAATGTAACCTAATGACAACGCATTCCAAATTTTTTTTAATCTGAGAAAGCCATATTCATATCGAATAATAAAAAAAGCGGTCAAGTGCGAGTCGGACCGAGAGCTCCGTACAAAGTAGATGTGTAAATAGTTTTAAAATTATTATTTTTTTTGTAATACATTACAAAAAAAAATAATTTACGGTTTTCAGATTTTTTCCTTTACTTATGCTTAACATTGTTTCTTGCTAAATTTCATGATTCTATGTCAACGGGAAGTACCCTAAAGGTTTTGATTTCGGAACATAAACGCCCTTATCTTTTGATATCATTGACTTAGAAGTTTTATTTTTCCACTGCTTCAAGGGATTGCGGCTTTGAGTATTTAATATTAACTTTAACTTGATAACCCCACACGTTCCTGAGAAAAAGGGTCTTGACTGACGGACAGACAGACGGTCAACGAAGTGATTTTATAGTTCCGTTTTCCTTTTGAGGTAGGGATCCCTAAAAAGTAGATGGCTAAGTTACTTTATTACCACTAAATTATTTTGTCAACTAATTAACAGCTTGGTCAAAAATAATTGAAGCAACAGAGCACCCTATCCCTAACGTAACTATTGAAAAACAAAATTTCTTCAATTCGAGGCTTCATCTTTAGGAATATATCGACTATTAATTTTACATAAAAAGGATTTGGGGGCCTTTGTTTAGCAGTGGGACAGTACAGGTTAACAAACAAAAAAAGAAACTTTACGTAGAATGAACTCTAGCATTAACTTTAAGGCCCGCTTGCACCACAAATCACTAAATGCGTTCAACATTAAACGTATTTATAATAAAACATCGTTCTGCTTCTGTCTATCGTATGAATATGACACAAACACAATGATATTTTAAGCATGTTTAGCGTTACACGCGTTTATACAACGTGTAACGTTAAATGCGCAAAACCTCAGACACCCCAACTGATTTTTAATTCAATTGACCTATTTCAGAGAGAAAATAAGTAATTCAAAAAATTGTAAAGGTTTTATGTGCTGTTTTAGTTTTACTGGCCATTCTGATTGTTTCTTGCGTCTGCGACGACGCTTTACCGAGGGAGGAGTCGTCACCGGGCCGCTGCGCCGCGCTGACATTGGCTTGCTTGACCTATGAATAAATAGACACGGCAACGTTTTTAATGATTTTTTTTTGAAAAATGTGACCTATATTAAAAAGTGGTTCAATTAATTCTGCTCGTTATTCTGATTAAACTATTTTCAGGTTTTGCGCATTTAACGTTACACGTTGTATAGTGTTTTGTGGGGTAAAGGGGACTTAGACTATTCTATCTGTGGCTGACTCATGAGCTATTTATTTAGGGGTTTATTTATACATACATTCACACATACTCTTCTACATTCTTGAGTTGCACTACCTTCTCCTCCTTTTTGCCATAAATATATATTTAGGAAAAAATACATACTTTTTAAGCAAGATACAGACGCCAGCACATCAAGCTACCCGAAACTGTCAGATTTTCCCAATCAACTTTGAACCTCATGCTTTAGTGATAAAGTTGAAAATCTATGAAAGAAATCTGACAGATTGTAGTAGCTTGATGTGCTGGCGTCTGTACATACAAAAGTAAGTATACACATACAAACTTGGCAAACTTACATGGCAATACACAAGTTTTGTTTATTTTATAAGATACCTAATAGCTGTTTCTTAAGATACGGGTCACCCTAGTTTAAGAGGCAGGGCTCACCCAAATCATGTACCTACAGGTCTTGTGGTTACAGCATAATTATGTACCTAGTACCTTTTTGTCTTTACTCTTGTGCACACCGGTTGTAATCCATCTTTTATTTAATTTTAACCATAACAACTACATATATATTTCTTGTCTGTAACTTATTAGAAATAAATAAACTTTATTATATTTTTTTTTTATTTTTTATTAAAATTAACAGACGTTTAAACGTCAAAAGTGTATGGTTAAATATAAAGGGACAAGTCTATAGTCTATCCTAACCCGTGTTCTACACATATAACAAACCACAAAAAAAAATATACGAACAAAGGCTCCGTAGCACACCTACAATTCAAAGCATTAAGCCTAATACAGTAGGCACCGCATGCAGCTCGGATTTTCAATCAGTCCCCACCTTTGTAGCGGGGTGAAGTATCGCCGAGGTGACGTCGAAGACACATACCCCATGTTATCCGTTCCCCGGTTTAATCCCAGCCGGGGAACTATCGAAACTATTGGCATTGATAAGGGGGAGTCAGGGGGGTAAAGGGAATGAGAGTATGTGGGAGCTATGTGATGTTTTGAATTAAGAACTGATTAGTGTTGTGTTTTGTTTTAATTAGTAGATTAGATAGTGAGATTTTTGAGACATTGACATCTTTTGATGTACCAACGAATGCATAAATACTCTAATTTCAAGTTTATAAGGGTCAGATAGTTTATAATAAAAAAAAAAACGCCAATAGGACGCCATTTAGGTCTAATAAGACCTAAATGGCGTCGCTTTTAATTGAAAAATACTTTTCAGGTACCAAATTACAACTCTACTATATACTTCATATCAGCTTCTAAATATCCTGAGCTGAACATGAATCTCAAACCAAACAAAACAAAATGTATTCTATACTTTATTCGAAATGAAACGCTTGAAAACTAGTGGAATAACAAAACAAATATAGCGTCAAAATGCTATTTTCATTCAGCCTTTACACCCAAGAAAACTTCAAAACCTGAGCACATTCTTGAATTAGCATTCTAAATAAAACCCAACAAAACAGAACAACAAGCATGCATTACATAAAACACATTGCCCGCACAATCCTTCAAATAAAATTGTAATTCTTAAAAATATATTGTCGAGTTTCCCCCGAGTCACCCGGAGGCGGACTTGTTAGAGCATCGGTCGAGAATCACGTTCTCTTTGAAAAACGTCCTTTGATGCGCTCGCCTTGTTACGACCGTAACAACTAGCGTTCTCACAGTCACGTGTATTAAACCTTTAACTCTTTGTCGACCACACACAATCCAAACTATACCTTAATCCAACCAGGTAAGGACGCAAAAAGCTTACACGCAAATAAAATAATTTCGAGTAGGCTTACGTGCCTGGGAACTGAAAGTTTTTTTCCCTTGATGAGAAAATGTGTTTTTCATGACATGTAATACACTTTCTTTTTCCATCAAGTATACGCATTTTTTTCAACAGATAAAAATATTAAAGTAGGTATTATCTTCAATCAAAGTTATCTATGTTTTTATTTTCTCGTAAAAGTAAAATCTTGTACAGACTTCGCTTGTGATATTTGAACCATAACGTATAATGCCTCCCTCTGATTACCATTTGACGAACTGAATATTCCGCTCTGATAGACTTTTTGAAGCCATGCCGTAGTCTGCAATTCAGCGGCAGAGAAAAAAGAAAGAAAATTGCCGCCATTTTTTAAATCATGTCTACTTAGTATTTATTTTTTACTCATCTACAGTTCTTTATTGGAATTTCGATTGATTGGGATCGGTTACTTTTGTGAAATGATTATTTTTTCTTTCTCGTTTACAATACCATTATTTTTTATGAATATTAGTTACCACCCTTTGTATTCGTAATTTTGATTTAATATTTAATAATATAATATAATAATAATATTCCACAAATTTCACACAACGCCATCTAGTCCCAAACTAAGCAGAGCTTGTGCTATGAGTACTAGACAACTGATAAACGTACATATAATTATATTTTTAAATACATACATATTATAGATAAATTACACCCAGATTTGTCATGGTGTCACTTCATTTCTTTAACAGTATGTTTTCATTTATTATTTTCTGTATGTTGGCACCTCGTTTTTATAATTTCATGTAATTTGTTATCATTTTAATTGTCAGTGTATTGTTTTTTTTTTTTGTGCACTGCATAAATGGTTTATGTTTCTATCTATCTACTCGTACCTATCTTTTTCTTTTCTTGCTGACACAGGACGAGGTAGAAAGCAGAACGGTATTCAATCTTTCATTGAATCAATTTCATTTTTAGGGTTCCGTACCTCAAAAGGAAAACCGGAACCCTTATAAGATCACTTCGTTGTCCGTCTGTCAGTCCGTCGGTCAAGATGCTTTTTCTCAGGAACGCGTGGATTTATGAAGCTGAAATGAATATCAAACACTTAAAACTGCAATCCCTTGAAGCAGTGAAAAATCAATCTTCTAAATCAACGCAATCAAAAGATACGGGCGTTTGTGTTCCGGAATCAAAACCGATAGGGTAGGTACTTCTCGTTGACCTAGCATCATGAAATTTGGCAAAAAGCAGTGTAATGTAAGTAAAGGCAAAAATCCGAAAATCGTAGATTTTTAGTTATATTACAAAAAAAAAATCCCGTAATAAACTATTTACGTACCTACCAACAAATTTGTACGAAACCCTCGGTGCCCGAGTCCAACTCGCACTTGACCGGTTTTTTAAATTAATTTATTCTCTCGTTGTAAGTAAGTGGTCATATGAGATGTAGACTTTAGTCGAAATTCGAAATATGAACAAAAGGTAATCATAAAAGCTTCAACACGGATCAAAAAAAGAGTTTTGTATTTTAGCCGCGTTCCAAAAACAAAACACGAAAAAAAACAGCAAGCATCGAATTAATTTCTCTAGCATTGTTTTCGTCTGTCAAACGTTAAAACAATAAGTTGAGAAGTCACATGCAGAGTTATAGACTAAACTCCATTCGTGTTCTTTGTCCTAACCCTTTGTTAGGGCGAGAACCTTCATTGTTTTCACAGGGCGCGAATTAATCTCAGTTTATTTCTTTGATCGTGATATTTGAAAGGGCCGTAGTTGTCAGCTAACCATGGCGTGACGGATATGTAAATGGAACGTTTTTTGTTCTTTATTTGAATGCGCATTGAGTGTAGGTCAACTGTCGACCGTTTTGTGACGTCACTTTTGTTTTTGTTTTAATTGTCGTGTGGTGAATTACGGACTGGTGATACAAAAGCGTTGAATTATTTGAACGCATTATGTTATTACAGAGTGGATAGAAATGTTCAATGCCAAACTGGCTGGCTGGCAGATCGCCGGCATCGCCTAAGAAAAATGGGAGTAGAATTTAGGTACGTAGGCATTCACGTCTAGTTTTTACAAATGATGCGTCACAAATTCCACAACATTATAGTCTACGGCAAATAGTATTTTGAATCGCATTACGCATTATAGAAGGTACAGACGCCAGCACATCAAGCTACCCGAAACTATCAGAATTTCCCAATCAACTTTGAACCTTACGCTTTAGCGATAAAGTTGAAAATCTATCAAAGAAATCTGACAGATTGTAGTAGCTTGATGTGCTGGCGTCTGTACATCACTGAGTAGATGATGTCTGAACTGAACGTACTAACCTATTTTTCCCAGAATGGAATCGGATCCTCCGAAAAATTCACATTGGTGCCGACTCTCTTACTCACAAACTAAACTAAATTTAACTTCAGCGTATCTTTTTCTTTCTATTTCATTAAGAAAAGGACAGAAGATAAGTATTGGTTTAGTCCTGTCAAATTAGTCAGCACCAGTAAATTGACGTATTTTAGTAGCCAATTATTTAATCAGTCGGTCGATTCTGTAAAAATCTCACCGTGAAATCATAAGTGACGTGAGCACTTAATAGTGTTAATCCCTAGCTAATGACAGCTCACTCCGCGCTCACTTCATCCAAGCTTTCACGGTGAGTTGGTTACAGAATCGCACGGCAGGTCTAAGCTTGTCTATGGAGTATCTTAACTTGACAGGACTAAACTAATATTTATCTCCTGTCCTTTTATTAATTAAATAGAAAGAAAAGGATGCACTGAACTTAAATTTAGTTTAGTTTGTGAAAAACAGAATCTGCACTATTATTGTTGAGATTAATATTTGTTGGAAAATCTTATAAAATCGGCTCCGCTACCAAGAATCTGTAGGTATTATATTTAAAAATATGAGTCACTTGCAAACTGAATTTTATGTAAAGAAATCTATCAAATCTACCAACGTCATCATTATTTGCCTAGCCTTTTCCCAACTATGTTGGAGTCGGCTTCCAGTCTAACCGGATGCAGCTGAATACCAGTATTTTACATGGAGCGACTGCCTATCTGAGCTCCACAACCCAGTTACTGGGTAATACGATACCCCTAGGTAAGACTGATTGTCAGACTTTCGGGCTTCTGACTACCCGTAACGACTGTCAAAGTTCTACGAATGCCAGCCGGGACCAACGGGTTAACGTGCTTTCCGAGGCACGGAGGGGTCTCGGTATGTAAAGATGGTCACCCATCCACCGACCAACCGCGGCAAGCGTTGCTTAACCTGATCGATCGACCTGTGCGGCTGTTATTATTTAGCCACGGGCCCCTCAAATCTACCAACGTATTCTTCTAAAATTCGAAGACATGTGACATCTACCAACCCGCACTGGGCCCGCGTGCTGGATTACGGCCCACTTCCTCTCACCAAAGGAAGAACTGTCTCCCAGAGGGAACATTTAGGTCCCTCTGCTTGGACACAGGCCTCAGAGTTAACTCTGTCTGTCTTTCTGACTATTTCTAATACCTACACATAATTCCACAATGTAAGTACCAACCTACACATCCTGTCAAAAATCCCTACTCAACAGTCCCCCCCCCCTCCCCCCACAATAACTATATATATATGAAATATAAATCAAAGACATACACAGGAGATGGCCCCGGATATTAATAAGCTGGTTATACGGCAATCGCCCGGAGTGACGGCGGTACTTTACGCGTATATACGTTAACAAGCACGCCAGTGTATGCGTGTGTGTCTGTGTGTTTGTGTGACACGCTCGGATATTGTGCGGCCTTTGACGCGGGGATATTGACGTGTATTTCATTAGACACAGTTAGATGTTTGCTGTCGGTGGATGGATAGATACAGTCATGGCTTTAAAATAGATACAGAACGCCAGCACATCAAGCTACTACAATCTGTCAAAATTCTTTAATAGATTTTCAACTTTATCGCTAAAGTATAAGGTTCAAAGTTGAGTGGGAAATTTTGACAGTTTCGGGTAGCTTGATGTGCTGGTGTCTGTACGCACGGCTACACATCAAGCTATAAAAACCAGTATAAGCTGACTTCTGGTTGTACGAAAAACCTATACAATGCGAGGTCAGCTAAAACTGGAAATGAGAAGTAACAAGGTTGATTAGTCTCGTGGCACATTCCTACAGAAATGTTAGAGCTATCGGATCCGTCAAATAGATTTTCTTCCAAAAAGAAGTAGGTTATATGTTCGACTTTATGTTTTTTTTTTTTTTTTCAGTAACAACCCTAGTTCCCCAGTCGATCCCGATAATCTATCGATCCCATATCTCTGAAGCCTTATAATAGGTCTTCGGATATAATATACTACCTATACAGTATACACAAGAAACTGAGGGTCAATTCTCGTAATTTTAAGAACGTTCACCGTCCGTTGTTACAGTCTAAATCTGTCAAAAATGCCTGTAATTTGCCTACATTTTTGAAAAGTTTGTAACATTGCTTGTCGCTAAGATAAGATTGCGACTTGAATTGAACGTTTTTTTAAGTACGAGACTGTAAAGTACTTTTACTTTGTAATAGTACTTTTTTATGACTTCAGATTGGGACCAGGTTTTGAACGTTTTTAATTATGAGAATCGGCCTTCAGGTTAAACCATAACAACACACGCATCGGAGTTACATAACCGGTGAGTTCACATAACAATATCAATTATAATCAAACTCTACCCATATACAAGGGAACACAATTACTGCTAAGCGCAACCGGTCTCGCCACAAAGGCTCACCTAAACGCCGAATTTTCCCGACACACCCCCTTTCACCCCCTCGGGGAGGCACCTTCCCCCCCAGGCTCACACGTCTATCCATTTGCCAGCTAGTTCCGAGCTAAATTAATTTCCAAGCTCCTTATGTTACGTGCCTTGCGGCTTTGGCTTGTGTGTGTGCGTTTCTCCTACAGTGTGGGAGCTACTTTAGGAAGGCTTAAATGAATATATACGGTGTTTGTGTGTGCGTGCAGGTATATACGGTAAGTTTACGGTATCGTCTTGTTAAGGATCGAATTAGATGTAACAAATTATTTTGGAGTATGGTGGTTTCTGTGCTAGGTTGATGTGTGTTGGATTATTGGAAGTATATAGGCAGTCTTTAACTGAAAGCTTCATTAATTAACAAATATCTAAGTGTCTGTAGACGATAGGTACTTGCAAACGTATACGCATCGAATAAAACATCTCCTTCAAACGTTTTTGGGAGTCAGTGAATATCGATTTTTATATTTCCTTTTCTTACAATATCGTAACAAAGAACACAAAATAATTATGTATGTATGCCTTCCATACTCAGATTCTAATGCAAACACACTTGATTTGTCGTCTTCACACAATGTACAGACGCAACACATCAAGCTACTACAATCTGTCAGATTTCTTTAATAGATTTTCAACTTTAGTGCTAAAGCATAAGATTCAAAGTTGATTGGGAAAATCTGACAGTTTCGGGTAGCTCGATGTGCTGGCGTCTGTACCCATGACCAAATTCACCTCATAAACACTTAACGGCACAGGATAGCCTTTACCCTAAGTGGTCATAGTATTAGTGGTTCATCAGCTTCAATATCATCAGGATTGTGCCAGAATATAGCAGAGTCTGCTAAAATTAAAAACAGCAACGTCTATAAAATACTAACATTGTATGCTCTATGTCTTATGAATCTTCAGATTAAAAATAATACTGCTGGGCATTCAATATGCAGCTGAAAACGCAATGTCCGATATAAATTAATGTTCATAAATCAATGTGTGCCACAAAAACAGCATTGTCCACTTGTGTGAGTATCCGATCTAGCATTGTCCTCAGTATGGACATTGATGTTATTGATTCTAGTAGACTCAGCAGTTCCTCGTGGACGTGGCACGACAGCGGCTCCCCTGACGTCATCCCTGTCATCAGAAGACAGCCACCACGCAACCATCGATGCGTAAGAGCATCGATACGATGCTCTGCAAGAGTGATTGTCACCGGCCAGTGTCACTCTTGTCCGACCTCTTCGTCTCTCTCAAAATCTCACCGTGAAAACATACGGGAAGTGAGCGTGAAATGAGCTTTCATTACACCTGATGCTAGGGATTAACACTATTGAGAACTCACATTAAGATTTTTACAAAATAGTACCTACTGCAGTAACAATAATACTTTGGTCCCGGCTGTCATTCCTGAATCTTTGACAGTCGTTACGGGTCGTCAGAAACCCGAAAGTCTGACAACCAGTCTTACCAAGGGGTATCGTATTACTTAGATACTGGGTTGTGGCGGTCAGATAGGCAGTCGCTTCATGTAAAATACTTGTACTCAGCTGCATCTGGTTAGACTGGAAGCCGACCCCAACATAGTTGGGAAAAGGCTAGGCAGATGATGAGTACTGCAGTAACAAAATTGGACGGGCGGCGCCACTTTCTAAGCCATCACTTAATGCTAGCAAGACCATTTAAAAAACTACAAAAAAAAAGAAGTAATATTTCCAGCCTTTCCTATCAGATAATAAACTTCATAGTGATACTCATCTGTAGCCATTCGTTCGCAGAATCTCCAACTCCACATGTTTTCACATAAATAAGCTGACAGCCGACGATACTGAACGGATATTGCCTCGGCCTACTCCTTACATAACGTGTACGTAAGGGATTTTGTTGAATATTATGTAGGTAGTAGGTATCTTTTATGTGGAACCTTGCCTATAGAAACTCGTATGTAAGTATATTAAGAAACTGTGACAAGGTAAGTACTGCCGTGCGATTCTGTAACCACCTCACCCTGAAAGCTTGGGTGAAGTGAGCGTGGAGTGAGCTGTCATTCGCTAGGTATTAACACTATTAAGTGCTCACTTCACTTATGATTTCACGGTGAGATTTTTACAGAATCGACTGGCTGGTCCTTGATGTGTACGTAGTTCGACGAAAAATCGAACGAGGGTTTCATTGTCGATATGATTCGAATGATCGAAAGGCTATGTATGATATATCTTTCGGTCATTATTTTTGAAATATTTTGTTTCAGCACGTTGTTTTCGCTTGACTGTATAGTTGAAACCCCCAATAAAATCATATACAACGTGTAACGTTAAATGCGCAAAACCTGAAAATAGTTTGATCAGAATAACGAGCAGAATTAATTGAACCACTTTTTAAAATAGGTCACATTTTTCAAAAAATCTTCATTAAAAACGTTGCCGTGTCTATTTATTAATAGGTCAAGCAAGCCAATGTCAGCGCGGCGCAGCGGCCCGGTGACGACTCCTCCCTCGATAAAGCGTCGTCGCAGACGCAAGAAACGATCAGAATGGCCAGTAAAACTAAAACAGCACATAAAACCTTTACAATTTTTTTAATGACTTATTTTCTCTCTGAAATAGGTCAATTGAATTAAAAATCAGTTGGGGTGTCTGAGGTTTTGCGCATTTAACGTTACACGTTGTATAAGTAGCGAAAAATTATCAGATTCTGCATCCGACAGAAGACGCGAAACGCATGTACTTTGATATGTACATCTGTATATGATGCTGTAGTGTAAGTATATGAAGTTTTATACTTTTTTCACAATATAGTTAAAGGTATTTTCATTGCAGTTACTGAATTGTAGTCTTCTAAGAAACTAGTTGGAACCTATACATATGTTCTATGTTCTATGTTACGGGTGGTTTCCGCACTTAGTCCTTCAAATGGACCATTGTGTGTGGGCCATGGCGGCCGTCGGTGGTTATTCCAGCCCACCTCCCTCCAGAAGCTGATTAGGTCTCCTGGTCTGTTGAGAACATCTGTGTAAGATCTGGGTGTCCTGAGGGTTCCTGACCTAATCTGGGTGACGCCTGTGCATTCAAAGAGCACATGCGCAACGGTTTCATCCGCCACAGCTTTACTGATATCGCTAGTTTTAAAAATAAACTACCCAAGACACAAGGCACAAACTATTCGTACAGATCTATTCTGTAAAAAAATAGTGTGCTCACTTCAAGCTCACTTCACATACGTTTTTACGGTGAGATTTTAACAGAATAGAATAATACAACATCTCCCTCACATATAAACTTTATTGTACAAAGAAAAATAAAGTAACATCCAAGGATTTGTCATCTATACACCTACAGCAGAGCATGTATGCCATAAAACATATAAAAATCCTGCGCAGAATTCATGATCTAAGCTCTTAAGTCACTTTTATGACTCGGCTATTCATAATAAAAGATTGAAGACGAGGCACTAAAACAAAGAAAAAGCAGCACTATATTTCACTTTCTTTGAATTTGTTTGGTTTTCTACTAAGAGATCTTCCCCCCCCCCCTTTTTACAAGCTTTTATTAGTCGTTACTAAAAAAGAACTAAAAAGTTAAAAAATATTTTATTTCGATTGGAAATAAGCCGTTTTATACTTTTAAACCTTTGAACGATAATGAAGCTCCTTTGTCTTTGTCCAAATCATCCCATATCATAAGTTTTCATTGTTTTTTTAAATGCTAGTTACATTTCAACAGCAGGAGGTTAAAAAAAGTGTTAAGTTTTTAGTTATTTGTTATTAACAAATAATAAAAGCATGTTTAAAAAAAATTAAAATAAAACAGTCGGGTTCGTTCCACGATTTATAACTCAAGAACGGTTGGATCGATTATTATGATTTTTCATTATATTGACATGTAAAAGTGTTTGTATAAACCTTAAACCTACTTACAGAAAATAAATCATTTATCATTTATCATTTATCATTTGTTGGATTTGTGCCCACCCCGAATAGCAGAATAACTATTAACTATGAAAAAAGTCAGGAAAAAAAATATATAAAGATATTTCATTTTCTCATACATTTTGTAGCTATTGAATCTGAGGCGGTACGCAGTTTGCCGGGGTCAGCTAGTAATTCGATAAATAAACATTTGTTACGGCCACAAATAATATTTAGATCAACATACAGCCTGATACCGACCTGCAAATTGCAAAAATCGTAACAAATTTGAGATTTGCTGGCTACCCTCACGCTTTCGTCTTTATTCCAACTATTTTTATGGTCATACAAAATAGTTTAGATGCCTAGATAGATCTACTCCGTCACCTATATAATAGTGACTACAATGTATCAGAAAACTATTATCTACCTGTCTGTGGAATGCGCTCTTTCAAGAAATCAGGATGGCCACCTTTAAAGTTAAGGTTCGCGAGCACATTCGCATGAAGCTGGCAGTATCATCAATCAACAATCAATCAACTCAGCCTATCGCAGTCCACTGCTGGACATAGGCCTCTCCCAGACTGCGCCACAACACCCTGTCCTCCGCCTTCCGCATCCAGTCTACCCCAGCCACCTTCTTTAGGTCGCCCGTCCATCAAGCTGGGGGGCGTCCCACACTACGCTTGCCGATACGTGGTCTCCACTCCAGGACTCGTCTGCCGTATCATCACAACGCTAATATTTTCTCATTGTTTGTCTTATTCCTTTTTAGTATATTCATGTATTTATGTATATTTATTTGTGCTTATATTAATATGTAATTAGATATAGGTATATTATATTTATAGCTGTTTTAGTAGGTTTATGCGTATCTTTATATGTATTTAAAATATGTATTCCTCAATTTTCATGATTGCACCTACTACTGTTTGTCTCTGCATCACCCAAAGGTTGAGTGGTAGAACATGCCTATGGCATTAAGTCCGCCACTGTACATTTGCGTGCTTGAAGTATTAAATAAACTACAATTTATCACACCTAGACTTGCAGTTGCCTTTCCCAGATGAAACATTTTCATATTTTCGCCCGTGTCCGTTGAGAACCTTCAACCTATATGGATCATAAACCGGTTTATGATGCCGACGACAGCGTATGATTTACGAGGGACATCAAGTAACCATGCAAGTTTTATCACTGTTTTTATATCGTGATGAGTGTTCTTTAGATATTGAGAGGTGGTTACATATTTTAGGCTTTTTCTGTTTGTAGATTAGTGAATAAAGTGCATTAATGTTCGTAGATTTTGGGAGACTTTCCAGTGTTATTAATTACACATATAATCTGCCTCTAATATTCCCACTGCTGGGACACAGGTGAGAACGAGCGGGCTGTAACCCACCACGCGGGACCAGTGCGGGTTGGGAAATGTCACATGTCTTTGAATGTTTCGGTTCTAGAACATGCCGGTTTCCTCACGAGCTTAACTTTCACCGTTTTGAGAGCAGTGATGATGAAATAATTTACACAGAGTAAAGCGCCTGACAGGGTTCGAACCTACGACCTACAACTTGTAGGGCGCGGCCGTTACCACTTGGCCACCACTGCTCCCTAATTACTCATTGTCTTAGGTGAAAAACCCTTCTTTCGGAATGACCAAGGTGAATAGTGCTTGTAACGTCGACCTCTTCTCTCTATGACCTCCACATATGAAGGTACACAGCATTGGAAACTTTCCAAAATCCTAGCTGATGCATAAATTTCTGAATTAAGTTCACAACACCCACGAAGAGATGATTCTTTTTCTTTGCTCCTGTTTCATGTCTATTGTTATATGTATATATTTATTTAGATTGGTATAATATACTTTATGTATGTATTTATTTTATCGTGTAAATAGTACACCACAGACTACCTACAATATTTGTCTCTCCTTCCCTTTTCAATCCATCCAAAGGTTGTCTTTAAAATTTCTATATTTATGTCTGTAATCTATATGGTGTACATAATAAAGTGTATTCTATTCTATTCTTTAGCCGCTAAGAAAACATACTTAAACTAGCTTACATTACTCTAATTCATAAGTGAAATTGTGACAATATCTTCAACAAAACTGTGCCTTAGTTTCGAATGATGATTAAATAAGCTCTGAAACAAAAGCTTATGTAGTGGAAACTCGATTAACCGGACTAATTGTTGTCGTCGAAAATCCGGATAGTTGAATGTATGAAGAAAAGCGGGTTTTGTGCATATGTAGTACATACATAATGTTATGTGTTTATTAAAAACAACAAATACATATCAACGAAAATGAATGTTTATTAAGAATTTAGTAAGAGATACATTTTTCAACATACGATGTATGCACTTATTGGTCGGTATAGTCTGGATAATCACGAATCCGTATAACTGGAATCCGTATAACTGAGAGCTGGATAATCGAGTTTCTACTGTACCAACAACCTTCAAAGTCCACTATCAACCCACTATTTCCACAAATAAAGATATAACTAAAAAGCTCCCTTCCCAGCTAACAGTTCAAAAAAAAAAAAACATACAAGCAACATCACACATTACTTATATTAGTACCTTATTCCTTACAACATCGTATGACGTCATATCACTAAAATATCTTCGTTCAGGTGACCTGCGCAGCCTGGTCCTCGAGAGGTGTTTAAGTTGACGAGCATTAGATAGAAGAGCGCTTGCTACACTTATCTAAGGAACTCTTATTAAATCCTCCTTAACTAATCCTTCAAGAGTACTGGCTGCAGAAAAATTGGCAGAGAATACTAAAATTAGGTTCGGATTTTTTCGTTAGTGTTTTGTTTTACACAAGGTAAACAAATAAATGTTGTATATGATTATTTATAATGATGAGAGAGTCAAGGGTGAGTTTGTCAATTAGTAGGAATTTTACAACTTTGATCACAGAAAAAATATTAAAATTAATATTAAAATTTTTAATTTATAATGTCATTTTCCTTAATTTCAGATTAACAAAGAATGGAGGGGCTCGTGGCTAAATAATAACAGCCGCACGGGTCGATCGATCAGGTTAAGCTACGCTTGCCGCGGTTGGTCCGTGGATGGGTGACCATCTTTACATACCGAGACCCCTCCGTGCCTCGGAAAGCACGTTAAGCTGTTGGTCCCGGCTGTCATTCATGGATCTTTAACAGTCATTACGGGTAGTCAGAAGCCCGAAAGTCTGACAACCAGTCTTACCTAGGGGTATAGTATTACCCAGTAACTGGGTTGTGTAGGTCAGATAGGCAGTCGCTCCATGTAAAATACTGGTATTCAGCTGCATCCGGTTAGACTGGAGGCCGACCCCAACGTAGTTGGGAAAAGGCTAGGCAGACTTCAGATTAACAACGAATCCCTTTCGTCTTTTGTATTGGTTTCGTTTTTTTATATTTTTAAATGTTTTTTTATACTTGTTTTTTATATTGTATGAAATATTTACAAATTCAGTAAAATAAGATAAAGAAATAAATAATAGAAAGAAAGAAAGAAAAATGCGTTTATTGGCATTACATCAAAATAAATACACATTCAAACTATAAAACAGAGAACAAAGACTATAATGCCAAAAGGGCCTCAGCTCAGCATACTGTCAGATGACAACACATTTAATAATAATAAGTCTATTTATTTATTAATTTCCTAAATTTTAGATAACAATAGAATCCCTTTCGTGTTTTTTTTTTTATGTATAGGTTTCAACAATATCAGAAGGCCAATTCTCGTAATTTAAAACGTTCAAAATCTAATCGCAGTTTCATCTCGGCGAGAAACAAATGTCAAAAGCCTGTCAATGTAGGGGAATTAGCGATATTTTTGACAGACTGAGACTGAGAGACTGTGAACATTCTTAAAATTATGAGAATTGCCCGTCAGATCAAAATCCACAGAGCATTTCAGGCATCGATGTATCCAGCAACTTTTCTACCCTCCATAACCTTCCAAAACGTCCGCGACCAATTCTGCCTTAATCTATGTACGATCCAAACTCCGTTGCTAACCGTCCCAGTAATTAGTGAGACCGTGGTATATAGCTGGGCGTACATAATGTAATTATGCACGTTCGTACATACGTACGCCGCTCTAAAATACTCCTGGAACAATTTGGAACTAGAGGCGAAGTTTGAAACCGCAGCAGACGGCCGCCATCTTGGGGTAACCATGACAACCGGCCGCGAATTGTCTGCTCGCTACCTGAAATGTAAATAGCTTCACGGTTTGTTGTTCAGTATTGCTTATGAGAATATTGTGGACGAGGATGACAGTTATAATGAAAATAAAAAGATGGACGGACGGCAGACGCAGCCATTCTCGGGGTTTGGTGGACGCTGCGGCATTGAAAAATTTTCATCAAGTTTTTTCTCCCGTGCGTTTTTTTTAGTGATGGTTTTCAGCCTTAATCTGAGGTGGTTTGCTTGCCAATCGTAACTTTTATGATGAGTCTTGGTAAAATATTAGGCAGAAGGTAAAAGGCTCCCTGATGCAGGGATATTAAAAAATAATATTATAAATAATGGCAAAAATACGATTTTTTTTTACCATTATCTGCCTTTTCACAACTATGTTGGGGTCGGCTTCCAGTTTAACCTGATGCAGCTGAATACCAGTATTTTACACAGAGCGACTGCCTATCTGACCTCCACAACCCAGCTACTGTGTTTAAACCCATAGGCACTAATAAAGGCCAGTAACACATGAGCAGAGTCTCCCCCACCCGTTACAAAATGCCCGTTGAGTCTTATTAATTTCTTTTCCCCACACCATAAAGCCTACTCACAGGAATGCACTTCCTTGTCACAACCCCGTCATAAACCTCCACGTTCCTGTTAAAGTAGAACAAGGAGTGCATCGTCCTCATCTCGGGATTCCTCAGCAGTGCTACACAGCAATTCGATGGAGTATTTCAATATAAACGTTGGTCGCCATTAGCAGGCGGGAGTTGCGGCCCAAGATATGAGTGGTGTACTACCCTTGTGGATGTTGGAGAGTATGGAGAACGACTTTGTTTATTGTAACTTGACGAAAAGGTTTGAGAGAGAAAAAAATTGTTTCAACAATTCAGCACGTAGGGAAACAGTTGTTATCAATAAATTAATCTTTCTGTATTGTGAGAAGAGGTCTTTGTCTTGCAGAGACAATAACTATAGGTATTAAAGTTCTCGCATTTTTTAGAACGTACGCATTCTAATTCGTGTCAAACTATAAAAATACCTCTACTTTGTCTACATTTTCGGCATAATTTAGATATTGACTGTCGCTAAGATGATATTCTGACTAGATTTTGAGCGTTTTTAATTACGAGAAATGGCCTTTAGAGAAGCAGTAATTGTCTATATGTGAGAATAAGCTTTTGACATGTAGTGGGACAGTTACTACCTTGTTTTCGGGGGGAAACCTTCAAAAGGCACCCGACTTCCGGAGAGGGAGGTCGGGGAGTGTGGGATTTTACCTTACTAAAACCACCCCGATGATCACCATCAGCAATAGGTCCCGGTTCCTCTTAAAAGACCAATTCCGGAACCCCCCTGTGCAACGCCTGTAAGGCACATCTCTGGGGATACTGTAAAGGGGCCTCCCTGAGCCTCGCTATGCACGGCAGCACGTGACCACTGTGCCACCGTCTTCCCTGGTGTCACTTGGTGACACCAGGGAACTGCGCCCGCGACCCCAAGGGCCAGTTACTACCTACTTGTTTTACTAGATATCAGCTTCAGATTTTTGGAACATATTTCTAACTAAGTTAAAGATCCAAAGACGTCTATAAGGACCAAAATGCTATCAGATCAGAATGCAAATAAAAAATTCTATAGTGTAAGCTCACTCAGAAGTAAAAAAAAAAAATCTGTTTAAACAACACCGTACAAAATCACTCTCCATACGATATAACATCAGAGGGCAGACAGACGTAGTTGTGGAGCACTCTTCATTTCGAATGCCTGTCCACGCGCGCCCCGCGCCACCCCCGTGTGTACACGCCCTATCGGGAACGACGAACTCGCCGATATGTTGTACTTTGGAGGAGACGACTTTACAGTTTGTACTATAATTTTGGTGTTATTTGTCCAGCTAATAGGTAATTCAAAAGTTTCTCGATTTTCTTTTATCGTAGCTTCGTGCTACGAGGTATCTAAAAAGTGCAGAAGAACAATTTGCATAGACGTTACTTATTCTAAAATGAAATATTGAAGTGAAGATAAATGTGTAAAGAAAGTTGTGTACTCGGGCTACTGACTTGGGAACTTTGGTCAAAGACATCAACGATTGAAAAATATTACTTACTCGTAGACCATTACAAGTGCTACGAGCTAGCTACGACCAGCCGTGCGATTCTGTAACCATCTCACCGTGAAAGCTTGGGTGAAGTGAACGTGGAGTGAGCTGTCATTCGCTAGGGATTAACACTATTAAGTGCTCACTTCACTTATGATTTCACGGTGAGATTTTTACAGAATCGACCGGCAGCTACGACAATAAGAATTTTCGAGCTACGCACGGAGACATTATTAACATAAACTATTGTTAGTGTGGTGCAGATCAATAAATTATAAGTACCTATCAAATTAATTTTCCAAAACCTGGGCGTCTATTCTGCAAAAATCTCACCGTGAAAAATTAAGTGAAATGAGCTTGAAGTCAATCCACCTGTCTGTCGACTCTATAAAAATCTCACCATGAAAACTTGCGTGGAGTGAGCTGTCAGTGTCATCCCACTGATGCCAGGGATTGACCAAGCATACATTTACAATCATAATCTAGATTATAATTGTAAATATATGCTTGGTTAATCCCTAGTATCAGGTGGGATGACACTGACAGCTCACTTCACCTAATCTTTCACGGTGAGATGGTTACAGAATCGCACTGCTGTTGACTTTGCCACTATAGACAGCTGACTCCACCTAAGTTTTCACGTTGAGATTTTCACAGAATACATTTTACAGTTTCTTTAATCAAAATTGGAAATAAGTACCTACAGATACAAAATACCACATCCACCACCGGTTCTGAACTCCGATCCCACATGCCCTTCGCTCCTTGGCAAGTGATGAAAGGATGTGTGATGCGTACCCCTCCATTGTGGTTTGTTTCACAGCAACAAACCTGAGGTACCGAGTTACAGAGGGAAGAAACCACACGTTGGGCACCCTCACCTGCCAAGCAATGCCTGTCACGACTTTTAATTTACAGTACGTAGAATATTGAAGATTGTTTGAAGTGTACAAAGGTTTGTTTAGAAATAGAAACTAATATTGCGCTAATGAGTAAGGGAATGTGAGCTAGAACAAGGTTTTGGTGTCTGCCGTGCGATTCTGTAACCATCTCACCGTGAAAGCTTGGGTGAAGTGAGTGTGGAGTGAGCTGTCATTCACTAGGGATTAACACTATTAAGTGCTCACTTCACTTATGATTTCACGGTGAGATTTTTACAGAATCGACCCGCTGACAGTTCGTTGAAAGTTTACAAGATACTGAAATACGTCAATCTGTAATTCACAATATAATATAGCTGAACAGCCTCATTACAAAAACATGGTTTATCTTTAGACCCAGGTTTAAACCATTTTTCAATCCGACAAAGTTGAAACTCTTATTACAAAAACTGGTGTTAAGCCCGAGTCTAAGTTGTCAATTTAGAATTAAGAACTTCACGTTTCTCGGAATAAAGTTCAAAATACAATAACTGGCCGAAGGTTTAGGCAAAGTCTACAGTTAGATCTCGTTTAGTAATAAGACTGAATGAGTTTGTTTTTTTTTATTTGAGCGTGCTAATGCAACTACTCGTCAGATTTGGTCAACAGCCATGCGATTCTGGAACCATCTCACCGTGTAAGCTTGGGTGAAGTGAGCGTGGAGTGAGCTGTCATTCGCTAGGGATTGACACTATTAAGTGCTCACTTCACTTATGATTTCACGATGAGATTTTTACAGAATCGACCGGCAGTTCTTCATTCTAAGATCCTGTTAAAATGCTGGTAACAATGTTCAAGGTACTTACTGGAAAAGTGTTTGGTAGTTACAAAAAAGCAAGTGCTGAAAATAGTTTATTTTTACTATTTAGAAACACTTTGGACTCATATTGTAGTCCCTTTAATGTCGATAATGGTGCCGAATCCCTTGTACACAAACTAAACTAAATTTAAGTTCAGTGAATCATTTTCTTTTTATTTCATTAAGAAAAGGACAGAAGATAAATATTAATTTAATCCTGTCAAATTAAGACACTCCATAGACAAGTTAAGACGTGATTAAAAAATTGGCTACTAAAAATACGTCAATTTACGTTGTATGTTGACTAATTTGACAGGACTAAACTAATATTTATTTTATGTCCTTTTCTTAATGAAATAGAAAGAAAAAGATGTACTGAACTAAAATTTAGTTTAGGTAGTTGTGAACAAGGAAATCGGCGCCAATGATTGTCAAAAGTGTTTCTTACAAATTATCAAAGGATCTCCAAAATTCTTCGCCGAACCACACATAACCTGCACTAAGTATCCATAAACATCTCTATTCGAATCACGAGCTTCGACACGTAATTACAACGAATGTCTTTCAAAAAGCAATCACATCTACCGAGAGATCGACTATCCGAGATTGAATTGCGAATCCACGTAATATATCAAAGGTAATCCGTTTAAGTTTAAGGGGCACTATATATCATGCGATGTCGGTACATGCCCACCCCGCTGTTTGGTCGCCTAGGCAGGGTGGCCCTGTAACGCATGTTTAGGTGGGTGGTAAAAGTAAGGGGAACTCGCGAGAAAGGCGCAGATAGCCTTCTGCAGCAACTCTTCTCTGATTGTAGTTGAAAAGCGCCCATACATTGTTCGCCCTGGAACCAAGAGCGTCGGAAAATTATGTGTTGTTTCAATTATTAGTAAACGCCTATAAGATCTTATTTTGACAGCGGACTAGCTGCAGAATAGATATATTTAAAAGAAAGTAGGTATCAGATTTTGAGGTTATAATCGAAGCATAAGGTAGGTATAGTTTTTTATAGCTCCGAGTGATTTTTAAGAAACTGAAAAACAATATCATAATACATTTAGCCATTTTTAGTACCTACCTAGATAATTAGGTACCTATGCCATTTTTTTCTAAAGCTTAATCCTTAATCTTTTTCGGCACGACATGACGTTTGGCAAAGATGGCGGTGATTAGTCGATTATTATTATTATTATTATTTTTGATGAACAATTTTTTTTTTTTAGCTCTTTGGCTAGTTTCAGCTACATTAACGGGCCTAAGCCAAGTCAATGTAGCGTGTGTGGTGATTTTTGTCACGATGAATGATTGTTATGAGGAGATTTCATGTTCCTCAATTTGTAAGAACTTCCTCACAATGTTATGTATGTTATGTAAATGGAGTCTTTCAGGTCTATTAGTTTGAGGCTGTGGTGGAGGTGATTGGGTATAACACCCGTCGTGGATACAATTGTCTCTATTATTATTATTATTATTAGTCACGTAAAATACTTTATAATGTTCATTTTGGCATGCAGCTAGTCCGTGTTATAAAAGTATATGCAACTAATATATAATATAATAAAATAGACAATTAATTATCGTGTATGTCCGTAGTCTATTGCTTTGAGTTTGTCTGAACCAACAAAAGGAGCAGTAGCATATGAAGACGACCATCTTTATTAGTATGTGTCACGTTCAGCACCTAGTTGTAACTATACATTTTGAAACTATTCCGGAAACCAGAAAATGTGGAGCAATTATTTTGCTCAGGCAGTGTTAACAATGTTTGAGCTCCAAGCAACGGATTCGTCCAAAAAATTGGTATAAGGCACTGCCTCAATGATGAGAAATGTTGGTAGCGCGATCATGTCAATAGCGAACCCATAGAATAGGTTTAAGTGTAGTTAGTAAACTCAATAAAATTATATTTTAATTAAACAGGTCTATTTGGCTTTGCGTCAATCCATTCTTACATATTGCATAACTTCTTGGGGCGGTGCGACTAAAACAATTTTACTCCAGTTAGAACGTGCTCAAAGAGCAATTCTTAAGGTTGCAACCTTTCGCCCTTTCAGTTTTCCTACGCATTAGCTTTACATAGCGTGTAAAGTGCTTACAGTGCGGCAATTATTTATTTTAAACATAGTACTACTCCAGCATACTACACTTTCGTTTGACCCCTTACCATCCGACAAGAGAAGGAAGGACTTGGTTTGCATAAGGCCTCAGACCAGACACGCCTTTGCTAAGCGTTTTTACGTGATTTTAGGACCTTTTCTGTATAATAGGCTTAACAAAGTTCTGAGCTTCTATAGTGTAACGTATATAAAATGTAGTAAGATGTTGTCAGAATATTTAATGATACAAAATTACACAGACACAGAACAACTTCTAGAAATGTTGGCATAATGCACATCTAATCCCCTCGTTAATGTTTATTTTTGTATACTTTCATATACATAGTTTTTAGGTATTATTGTACCATAAGCTTATTTTCGTAGTTATAGTTATAGAATATATTTTTGTAATAGTTTAGCTAATTTTAAATTTTACTGTCGCTTTAAAACTGAAATGTAGTGATGGCCTGAAACACAGGTTAAAATTAACCTAGTTCGGGCGGTCCACTAACAAACACGGCACATCCGAACCACGATTATTTGCACCTTTAATAATATTTTAGTTTTAGTATATTTTAAGGCACTGAACTGTATGAATAACCTTATTACTGTTGGCTTAATGTACCTTTTTTTTTGTAAACGTTATTTGCAATAAATTTATTATTCAATCAATCAACTCAGCCTATCGCAGTCCACTGCTGGACATAGGCCTCTCCCAGACTGCGCCACAACACCCTGTCCTCCGCCTTCTGCATCCAGTCCACCCCCGCCACCTTCTTTAGGTCGTCTGTCCATCTAGCTGGGGGGCGTCCCACACTACGCTTGCCGATACGCGGTCTCCACTCCAGGACTCGTCTGCTCCACCGGCCATCGGCCCTTCGACAGACATGGCCAGCCCACTGCCACTTCAGTTTGCTTACTCTGCAAGCTATGTCGGTTACTCCGGTTCTTTTCCGGATAATTTCATTCCTGATTTTATCCTTCAAAGAAAGTCCGAGCATAGCTCGCTCCATAGCGCGCTGAGCGACCTTGAATTTGTGGACCAGCCCGACCGTCAGTGTCCACGTTTCAGCACCGTATGTCATGACGGGCAGGACGCACTGGTTGAAGACCTTAGTCTCAAGCACTGAGGGATAGAATTTATTATTATTATTTATTTATTATTATTAAGTATATGAATTTAAAATTCCCTTGAAGGAATATCTGCTAAAAACAATACGACTCCTTTGTCCGTTAAATTCTCCGCTTTTCGCTTATGTCCTGACCCTCACTTTATTCGTCAACTAAGCAGGGAGGAGGGTGTTTCAACGGGTGTGTGGGGGGTAACGTTTTCCTGTATGAAGGCACACGTCGCAAAGGAAAATCCTGTACAGGACGGAACGCTAAAATTGCCCGCTGCGATAGTAGGCAGGTATCTAGGATTATGATGGGGAGATTATTTAAAGATGGTGTTTTGCTGATGTTACTTGGTAATATGTTCAAAGGGTTCCCTCCCGCCTTCTAAGATTATACATACATTTGATATTGGAGTGTATGAAAAGCGTATGCGCCTTTGCAGTTTATAGTTACTATACAGGTGGCAAGGTCATAACGCGCAATTCGCGCTTCAGCACATGATTCGTAACCGTGCGTCGAAATTTTTCGTCGATTATTTAAATAAAACACATAGGTCAGTTTTCTATGAAACAGCTAATTGTTTTTTTTTATAACCAACGAAAAATTTCTGCGCTAGGGGGTCTAGTAGTCTAATCATTTGCTGAATTAATGGTTTCAATTTACGCGTCGATACCACCTCACAAAGACCTCCTCCATAGCTTTATATCAGGCGACACCGAGGCTAAGAGCAAGTCAATTCTGTGTTTAAAAAAAAACTAATTGTATACTTTTCACACCTTAAAATTCCACTCCTGACCGTGATCCTTCAACTAGCCGCCACAAAAAATGGTCCTTGCTTATTGCCATAATCCACACTTGGCGAATAATAAATCGCAGCATTCGCCATTACCATACGGGAGGACGCCACTGTCTAACCTCTTAACATAATCCCTGCCGCTTTTTAAGACACCCACGTTTTAAGGGGCTTATTCTTCACCAAAGCTTAGTGCTATGATTGTAGGTGTGTAGATGGACTCCACTTTTCATTTTGAGTTTTTCGGCATTTCGAGAGATAATGAAAGGACCAGAGGAGAAGAACCAATTGTATCCGAGGACCACGCTTCATGTTCATTTATATATTGGTACTTTATAAGCCCAAATAACATCTCAAAATTGAAAGCCGTATTGATTGATATCAACCAGTAATGGACGCGTTAATAATGTAATACACCATGAATACGTAATCCTGTGCGAGCGACGAACGTGGATCGCGGTACATAGATAATTAAGGAAATGGTATCGTAATGTACGTTGTATGTATCAATAATTGAGTACAATGTGGAACGTATAATTATCGTCGGTATAGGTACGAATTCAGGCTAGTTCGTGGATCAGGTAAGACGAAGAAATGCTTGATTTTTTACAAAAATAAGGTCAAGCCTACACGGAGAGAAAAATCTTAGGAAAATTACTGCGCTGTCTCATAATCTGAGTGTATTTGAGTGGTAATGGAAAAATTACCATGCTAGCACAATCAAAATTATTATGCTGTACAGTAAAATTTATTGGACAAATAGTGAATTTTTCCCAATCTCACTCAGAAAATTTTCTGTAGATGTCACTTGCACTCACTTTACAGTGACGAGCACAGTAATTTTTCTAAGAATTTTCTCTCCGTGTCATTTATAGAATTTTCACTCAAAACCGTAAAATGAGAAATTTTGGAAAAGACTCGTACTTGTAGCGACCGATATTTATTGACAAATATATCATATTCGTGGATACCACTGAGCGGCCTGCTCGCGGAATATTTGAATTATTGACAAGAATAAGCATGCCATACAGCTGAGGTACCTATTCGAATTTGTACGGGTCTCTCCTGTATTAGGCAAACACTGTTTTGACATCACAAGCCAGCAGTATAGGAAGTGGCCCTTTAGGAATGTCATTTTCGATTGGAGTGCCCGGCTAGGTCTATTAGGGGATTAAAACTGTTAAACCTACCACATACGCTGCTGGAGAGTTTGTTGCGCCACATCTTACCAACGAAAGCACTAGAAAGTAGAAAAGGGCGGGCGTTTTGGCCGACTGTTTAATGTAATTTTGACATTCGAAAAGTGCTGATTCTCAGCCTAATTTGAATAAACGACTTTTGATTTTGATTATTTTATAGCAAAAAGTATTTACTAGGACACTAGGTACCTACTGAAAAAAAAGAAACCTTTGATATGCAGTAAGATCCCAAAATAATACCCATCAGAGCTCTTTGTAAACCGTTTCTAAACAGATCATGGGAAGCAAGTACCCACAGGTCAATAATATTAACGTTCGACACATCAACGTCAAACACCATAACATCTTTTGTCATATCGCTTATGGGAAAAAATAACCGAGAGCCAAACTGTACCCCATCGACTTTTTCACTATAGAACTCATTTAAATCTCTCGATGCACCCTACTTTGCCTGCGATGCACCTTGTTGCAAATTAAGGATTCAACCCTTATAAAAAATGTGACCCCAAAGCATCGTGGGTAAAAAACTTTTTATCTTTTTTTTTTTTATTACACTTTATTGAAATGAGACACCGGGTACGCATATAAAATTGGTCTTTTTGTGTGCCGCGAAAGGGTTAGACACGTCGGTAGTGCATTGAATATATTTTTTAATGTGACGTACAAAGAGTTAACCCTGCGTATGCGGTTCGTGACGGTTCGTTATATCGGTGTTAAAGTTGAATTTGCGTTTGCGAACTGTCGGTTTTTGTCCCATCGATATTTTTTGTATGAAGCTTAACGTAAATACTGTAATGACTTGTATTCAAAGAGCAAACTAATAAAAACAAAATATTGATTAGTCATTTGACGTGATTGAGTGACTAACTAAAGAAAATGAAACTTTTTTTGAATAACTCTCTCGTTTTATAAGTAAGACCGGAACCTCAAAGATTTCATGAATATTTACATAATATAATAATATAACTGACACAGAAACAATATTAATAATATGTATGGTAGGTACATGTATATAAAAAAGGGGGAAAGGTATCACGGCATCAAAACATCAAATAATTCGTCCGCATCGCTGTCAACAGGAAAAGTGCCCAAAACGCTAGAAGCATTGAATTAAATTAAATTCACAGAGCACCAAGAAACAATAATAAAATCGAACCTCTATATATAAATCTCCAACCGTCTTTATTAGAAAGTGTACCACTAACCCTTCCAGATCTACAATACGGTCTATTGTACCGAACACAAAAACTATCAGACAAAAAACTCTAAGAGATATCATCAACAATTTCACACTTGGCACGCATGCGTCACATATTTTCCATTTGACAGAAGAGTGCTTTATTTAGTACGATAAGTATCGCTCCCGATTCCATCTAATGTCATTATGTTCAAGTATCCTGGTCTCGTTGACTTTTTACGTGATTTCATAATTAAGATAAAAATGGAGCGAGTTAAAATTATTGTTATTGTTGTCCCATATTAATTGAAATGCACGGTTTTATTTCTTGTTTAGGGCCTAGGTACCTATCATTGTTTTATTTAGTATGGTAAAAATGATACATAGGTCTATTTAAAACGAATATTTTATCTAACTTTATAAAATATTTTGCTTACTTATAGCAAGGACGTACCGCCAATTTCTGTTGTTTTTATATCGCTAATATATATTATATTTTTATACCTTCGGCAAGACAAGGGCACAATGGTCAAAAAATCGTAAAATTACTTAAGTATGCCAAAGTGCTTTAGAAACTCCCTTTTATCTGGAGGGACAAAGACGCGTATTAACTTCAGTTTAATGTCGCCAGAAGGCAATAATATATTTGTCATATTAGTGTATTATTATAAATATCTTGGCACAACAAAATCTCATTGGTCAGTTGCGCCACCGACACTTCGCGAAGCCATGGTTTTATTTTCTTTTAAATATGGATATTGGCGCCGTTTTCCTTGTTCGGAAACTAAACTAAAGGACATCATTCAAGTGTCGAACAATTTATACCCAAAAATTAAAGTGCCGGCCAGAAAAAAAATGTACTATATTCTTATGCGAAATAACATCTTGGGCATCTTTTAGTATTACAGCGAATGCCTAAAATTAACCCCCCGGCTGCTATTTGAGATTGAAAATGTCAAAAATCATATTTTTATAACAAACTAGCGACCCGCCCCGGCTTCGCACGGGTGCAATGGAGAAACACTGATATTTTTTTTCGTAAAAAGTATAGGATAAAAATGGTTATTGTGGGTTATCCCTAAGAGATAGACATATACCATCGCGGCCTTTTTTGTAGACCTTTTTAAGGTGTACAATACTGTAGTACATTATTTTGATCTATCTCGACGGGTTCAGCCAGCGTTTACAATGTAAGCGCAAAAAAATGTGTTTATTTACGACATCACATTAGAAACCTCTAAAATTATCAGTGTTTCTCTACTATATTATGCATGTATTATACATATAAACCTTCCTCTTGAATCACTCTATCTATTAAAAAAAACCGCATCAAAATCCGTTGCGGAGTTTTAAAGATCTAAGCATATATAGGGACAGACAGACAGGGAAGCGACTTTGTTTTATACTATGTAATGATAACAAGTGTTAAATGCATAACATTAAAGAAATAACAACTTTTAATTGAATTTAATACTCTGAACATGTTTTCTGTATACCTATTTGTTATTAAAATATGATTTTTGGCCTTTTCAATCTCAAATAGCAGCCGAGGGTTCAATGGTAGACTTTTGTTGTAATAGTAAAAAATGCTCAAGAGGTAATTTCCCATAAGACAGCAGTACTTTTCTTTTCTGGCCGGCACTTTAATTATTTGGGTACGAAATGAATGATGTCCTTTTAGTTCAGTGTATCTTTTTCTTTCTATTTCATTAAAAAAAGGACAGAAGGTAAATATTAGTTTAGTCCTGTCAAATTAGTCAGCGCCTGACGTAAATTAACATATTTTAGTAGCCAATTTTTTAATCACGTCTAAACTTGTCTATGGAGTATCTTAATTTGACAGGACTGAACTAGATTATATTTATCTTCTGTCCTTTTCTTAATGAAATAGAAAGAAAAAGATGCACTGGACTTAAATTTAGTTTAGTTTGTGAACAAGGAAATCGGTGCTATTACGTAATTATTATCTTTAAAGCTAATCACTACATTTTGATCAACGAAAACTACTAACCAACTTATTTTTAAAAGGTTCTTAATATTCCATGTCGCTCAGCGCGCTATGGAGCGAGCTATGCTCGGATTTTCTTTGAAGGAAAAAAAAAATCAGGAATTAAATTATCCGGAAAAGAACCGGAGTAACCGACATAGCTTGCAGAGTAAGCAAACTGAAGTGGCAGTGGGCTGGCCATGTCTGTCGAAGGGACGATGGCCGTTGGAGTAGACGAGTCCTGGAGTGGAGACCGCGTATCGGCAAGCGTAGTGTGGGACGCCCCCCAGCTAGATGGACGGACGACCTAAAGAAGGTAGCTGGGGTAGAATGGATACGGAAGGCGGAGGACAGGGTGTTGTGGCGCAGTCTTGGAGAGGCCTATGTCCAGCAGTGGACTGCTATAGGCTGACTTGATTGATTGAATATTCCAAAAGCCAAATCAAGCCACTCGAGCTTGAAAGTATCTATAATTAAATTTTAAAAATCGGCACTGCAAACCAAACACGAAAACACATAAATTTCCAACCCGTCAACGGCGACATGTTTTCCAAAACTTGGCCGCGGCGTCACTCCCCTGGCATTCAGGCATACGCTCCTATTTACCAATAACCCTTACTGACCCTAACCCTTCTACCTAAATATGACCTCTCGGCCTAGCCCCTGGTCATTGTGTAGCGAATTAATCGGCTAGTATGCCCATTGTATGGACACTGCCCACCCGTTATTCGTCCGCCGGTCATTGTGTTTATATTAAAAGTTTTTAAGTGTCCCCTCGCAGTTTAGGGTTTGCGAAACTGGTTTGCGAATTTTTTTTTTTGTGTGCAGCGGTCAAAACTGGTTTTGTTTTGAATTGGACGCTATCAGTTTATCTATTTTTGATATTCGGCAAATAATGCGTCGACTAGTTTTTTTAATCTCATACAAGATGTTATGAAAAAATATTGCATTATTTCTAGAAAGAAATAAAAATCATTTTGAGAACACAGGTCAATATAACTTAGCTTAGAGGACTAAAAGCTGATCATCAGGTAATAACTAGATTTTTCTTTGAAAATATATGGTTTAAACAGTAAAGTCAACAGATTATAGAAAATCAAAATAAATACCTGTCGATGGATTTATACATGTTTTTGAGGCTGACTGTTTTTTGAGTTTTAGGATCCGAGCTTTTTGGCTAATTAGTTAAAAAGCTTTTGTTTAAGTTTACAATACATTATTTTTTTCCAGCAAAGAAAATTCCACACGCTCTACAATCCCAACCGGTGAGCACGCACGCACGTTGCAAAAACCCGACAGCAACAACGAACTTCAACTATTTTGCATACAGAGCACACCCCATTCTAATAGTTAACAATTTATTGTTATTATTTACGCACCGGAAACGTTCCCCTCGCGTGTAACTAGCGGTTCTACAGATGTGCATCTTGGATGAGCTGTGGGACAACCGATGAACTTACTCAAGCTGAGGTCCTACTAATATTTTGCACTGGCTGTAATTTGGGAAGAGGAAACTTTTTATAGTGTTTTGTCATAATCTTTTATACCTATTTGGAAATTAGAATTACCGAAAATTGAATTTGAAAATCGAATTTGGTATTTGCCGAAAGTTTTTGGCCTCCACTTAGCATTGTAGGGTTAAGACAATTTAAAGTAAGTAGGCACTATCTGAGGTGAAGGAAAACATCGTGAGGAAATCGGCACGCCCTAGACCCAAAAAATCAAAGATGTGACATCTGCCAACCCGCACTGGACCCGCGTGGTGGATTACGGCCCACTCCCTCTCAAAAAGAGAAGAGGCGTGTGTCCCAGCAGTGAGAACATTATAGGCTAATTATTAGGTAATATAGGTAATAGAGAATATCTGGTAAGAAACTTGGTCCACTGTCCGCTAAACCAATGAAAACCTAGCCAAATCTATCAGGGAAATTATTAAAACAGAAATAAGGTTTCAACGTGTCAAAATAAGCCGGATTTACATTACGAAACCTGCCGGTCGATTCTGTAAAAATCTCACCGTGAAATCATAAGTGAAGTGAGCTTGAAGTGAGCAGTGTCAATAGTGTTAATCCCTAATGACAGCTCACTCCACGCTCACTTCACCCAAGTTTTCACGGTGAGATGGTTACAGAATCGCACGGCAGTTGCGCAAACTTTGTTATTATTTTATAGTTTCACGTTTAGGTAAATAGATAATTATTTACACGTGAAACTACCAATTAATAACTTAAAGGCTTGACGTGTGGAAAACCTCAAAGCAATCAGTGAAAATAAACAGGTCGATTTTTCTTTCAGAAACTTCGAGGTCTTTGGTGCATGCGTAAATAATATACAACGTGTAACGTTAAATGCGCAAAACCTGAAAATAGTTTGATCAGAATAACAAGCAGAATTAATTGAACCACTTTTTAATATAGGTCACATTTTTCAAAAAATCTTCATTAAAAACGTTGCCGTGTCTATTTATTAATAGGTCAAACAAGCCAATGTCAGCGCGGCGCAGCGGCCCGGTGACGACTCCTCCCTTGGTAAAGCGTCGTCGCAGACGCAAGAAACAATCAGAATGGCCAGTAAAACTAAAACAGCACATAAAACCTTTAAAAAAAATGTAATGACCTATTTTGTCTCTGAAATAGGTCAATTGAATTAAAAATCAGTTGGGGTGTCTGAGGTTTTGCGCATTTAACGTTACACGTTGTATATAAATGCCTACCGACATAAATGCCTAATGACCCTACTTAGGTACCTAAAAACAAATAAAACTTTGGTATAAAAGTGGAATTCTAATGAAACTAAAGCTAGAAAGTGAACTGCAGTATATAAACCGTACCAAATAGGAAGTATATAAAACCGATACATAAAATTCTTATAATATTCTACTATTCAATAAAAACTGTCAGTCAAATTGCATAAAAAGGATCAACGCGAAAGGTGTGCGTCGTTTATGCAAATTTCTTTCCTAATCGTCACTCTGCCAAGAGATTTCAGACTTTATTTTTATAACGACAAAGTTGCTTGTTACTTTTTCGAGTATTGCAATAAAAAGACGACGTTATGCAATTTAATTTGAAAGCTTGTTTCACGATAATACAGTTCAAATTCGCAAAGAAATCAAATGCATTTACGGCCCACCGTATCAGGTTCGTTCCTAATTTGCATGAGGTATTGTGTTGCAAGCTTTATTTTGTAAATGGCCACAAAAGATTTTTTTAATAAACAACACTGCGAATGCATGCAAAGTTAAAAGTAGAACATCTGCTGTGTGGGGTTGAAAAGAACGCTTGCGCAAAAATTTGAATATCGATAGAATTAGCGTTGCATTCTACCTGCGTGGATTGAATAAATAAATATTATTAAATGTGTCACGGATTTGTTATTTAAAATAGCAACTTGAATTATTAAATTAAATGAAAAGAATAGAGTTGAACTATTATTACCTATATCAAAATGCCTCTTACAAGAGTTTGCAAGAATATTAACTTTGCAACAATAATTTAGATAAGGCAACAAATGACATCGAATTATTGTTATAAAAACTAAAAAAAATAGTCCACTTGGTTGTTAAACTAATTCTTCAAGATGCGAAAGTTCGAGGCGCCAAGCGATCGCCGTAAAACAGCATTTTAAAAACCGCTAAGTGCTAAAAAGTTATAAGGCATTAGGTCAGTCAATCTAACTAGGATATTGTGTCTAATTTACCACTCATGGTTTTAACTAGGTATAAATGGTAATTTTCCAGGAAACCTGCCGGTCGATTCTGTAAAAATCTCACCGTGAAATCATAAGTGAAGTGAGCAATTAATAACGTTTATCCCTAGCGAATGACAGCTCACTCCACGCTCACTTCACCCAAGCTTTCACGGTGCGATGGCTACAGAAACGCACGGCCGTTTCAGAGTTAAAAGCTCATTAATAGACAAACTACAGAACAAATTTTACATGTTGGGTCTTTGAGTCGGATCTGAGCCAATGCATTGACTGCATACAGCCAGTTCAGCCAGTACAGTTTAGTTTTTAGATAGAAACCTAGATAAGTACCTAGATAGATAGGTCCATGTTGCGGACATTTTTTTAAGAAAATTCTGTCGGTATTTTCTGTTGCTATATTACACATTAGCTCATCTTTTCTTAAAAGTTGGATTGTAAAATAAATGGTCTGTCATAACTTGGAACGTCGCTCGCTTGTCGATATCTTTTGCTAATCCCATAAGTTAGTACCTAATACGTAGGTAGGTACATACAGTAGACACAGTACAGACGCCAGCACATCAAGCTACCAACCAAATTTTCCTAATCAATTTTGAACCTTACGCTTTAGCGATAAAGTTAAAAATGTATTAAAGAAATTTGACAGATTGTAGTCGGTAGCTTGATGTGCTGGCGTCTGTACCTACAGGCTCTATGGTCTGCCCATTAAACAAAATATCAAAATAGGTGGATTCTACAGAGGAAAAGCTTAGCATTTTAAATCAGCTTAGATATTTATTCTTAGGGAGAGTGGAAAATAAGCCCAAAAAATATCATATTTAAAAAACAAAAATTAATTTCAAAATTCTCTGTTATCTCTTGACACATTATTATTATTAAATGTAACATGTCAATGGTGCCGATTCTGTTGTTCACAAACTTATCTTTTTCTTTCTGTTTCATTAAGAAAAGGACATAAGATAAAATTTAGTTTGGTCCTGTCAAATTAATGAGCTCCTGGCGTAAACAGACGTAGTACCTAAGTTTTTAATCACGTCTAAACTTGTATGGAGTAATGTCAGGCGCTGATTAATTTGACAGGACTACCTAAACTAAAACTTATCTTCTGTCCTTTTCTTAATTCAATAGAAAGTAAAAGATGCACTGAAGTTAAATTTAGTTTAGTTTGTGAACAAGGGAATCTGCGCCAATATTGTTTTTAATTATACTTAAGTAGTTCCCAACAATATCCACGTGCGCACATCGCAATAACAGCGGAAGTTTGATAAACTTCGCGAGTTCAAAAACAGCTGACAAACTGCATTCTGCACTAATTCCCTGACAACCATAGAAATACATTTTACAAAACTAGTTCAATCTCCATAGAAAATCATTATGTTTGGCAAATCTGCGCAAAATTCTATCACAATAGAAAACGCGTACCTACCAAAAACCAGAATTTCAAGTTCATTTACTTTTTAAAACCAGTTCGACCGCCGTCCACGCGCCTTTTTTAATTCGCAATATTTTTAAACTGGCAACCTTGGTGCGTGTTTATTGTCCCGTGCCATATTGTCTGGAATGACCTGCACTGTTAACGAATTATTGAATTAGTTAATAATTACATGCGTTTGTCGTAAATTTTACTGTAAACGGGTGGAAGAGACATAATTCATGTTTTAGAATTGTTTGTGACCGCAGCATTGTTGATGGTCTTGGTTAGATACTATAATAGGTATATTATATTTTCCTATAACAATGATGAGGTATAGGTATCTACCTAGTACCCATAGGAAATTATTTATATTATATTACTCCCTAGTTAGTAGGTAGGTACCTAAATTGCATAACTTCATGAATAAAATTTTAAGCCCCATATGTGGCCACACATTATCTACCTAATCATTAGAATAAGAACAATTGACTTTAGTTTATCTCTTGTTTTAGGCAGCTTACTTCCGTTTTCAATAAATAGGATTTTATGTCCTTACTTATTTTTACCAACCTACTTGTATGAAGCGAAAATATTTTGGTTTGGACCCAATTATTTAGGTAAAGGTGGTTAAATAACTTTTAAATTTTGTTTAAGTAGGTTCCTAGGCACCCACTTAACGTAGCCAGCCTAATATGGCTTTGTAAAGTTGCTATCAAAATTGAATATTAAAACGACAACGTTATAATAACAAAATAAAAAAAAACTTGAAGCTGTCCTGCAAAACATAAAAGTTCTAATAGCTCCCAAACCTCTAATAATCCAAGTCGTACCATAGACGATAAAATCCAAAAAGTATTACCCTAGTCTACGGCCTTAGCTTATCTTAGTGGCTTACGGCCTAATACTCATTCGCAAAACTTGAAAATGGAATGCCTATTGCCCAATTTGGCGCCAAAACGGCGCGTCGTGTGCGAGAACGCGCGCCGCCTCACACACGGTTGCCCCGCCCCCCATACGCTGGCCAATCGCACGGGGCGAACACCCTCACGGGCCGCGCAACACGCATATTGATCTGCGGACACCGCTCGAACCGTTTACATTTCGACATATCACATGCTAAACACCGACAAACAATAACATATGGTCATTTGCCGTGCAATATTAAACTCTATTCTCAAGGTCTAAAGCCTAAAATCAGGTACAGAAATTGATGTCACATAGGCCCTTTCACGTTTTTAGAGGGGTGTAATTTATAATGTGAGAGGAACTCAAGCGATAGTGGACCTTTTTCCTCGGAATATAAGGTAACTAAGCGAAACAAACTGATTTAGGACTGGCCTGAGTCAGAAACAGAAGTAAACTAAAAAAAAATGCGGCTAATATTATAGGCAAATATGTCCAAAAATATTCAAACCTTGCTGAAAATTCGCTGGACTAAAAACAGCACATAAATTAGTTTCAAGAAAACATGGATAGTCTAGAAAGGTCTTATCAATATATTCAAATATTATAAAAAGTACTGATTTTAAATAACAGGCCTGTTATTCCTGGAATCCCGAATTTCACAATACCTTGCATGGTGCCAACACCGCCATCTACTGCTAAATGCTTTAACGAATGAGGCGACAATGCAGTTGTTAGTTTTTGCTACTGCGCAACAGATGTCACTGTTCACAAATTGACCTACGCTTATAGCGACATCTAGTATTAAATTAAAACAAAAATAATTTTGGAATCCGCGTACTTATCAACGTCAGAGATGATTTTTTTAGGTACATATGTAGCAATTTTAATACAACATCCAGCTACTATCAATAATATATTTATTATCACATAAATAAACATTAGTTTTAACAATATTTTAGTATCAGTCATAAGTAATTCATTTGAAAATTTTGATGACATTATTTTTCAATAGCTTTGAGAATGGCTCTAGGGAATCATCCTGAATTGTTTGAATAAATAAGATAAATATATTAAGCCCATCACAGACAGAGCTATAAAATATATTAATATTAATCATAGCTAGGCCATATTACAATATGTATTATATTTTCAACTAGCGACCCGCCCCGGCTTCGCACGGGTGCAATGGAGAAACACTGATAATTTTAGAGCCATTATTTCTCGTAAAAAGTATAGGATAAAAAATGGTTATTGTGGGTTATCCCTAAGAGATAGACATATACCATCGCGTATTTTTTTGTAGACCTTTTTAAGGTGTACAATACTGTAGTACATTATTTTGATCTATCTCGACGGATTCAGCCAGCGTTTACAATATAAGCGCAAAAAAAATGTGTTTATTTACGACATTACATTAGAAACCTCTAAAATTATCAGTGTTTCTCTACTATATTATGCATGCATTATACATATAAACCTTCCTCTTGAATCACTCTATCTATTTAAAAAAAACCGCATCAAAATCCGTTGCGTAGTTTTAAAGATCTAAGCATATATAGGGACAGACAGACAGGAAGCGACTTTGTTTTATACTATGTAGTGATGCTATCTTTAAGTGACTGCACGCATAGTTATAATTTTATTTCTATGACGTCTCCAACCTATTCTGTAATGTATATTATAGCTAGGCCATCACCAAAATATATGTGTTATATAATCGCATCTGTGTATGGAAGCTTGGTATAATATTTATTATAGAACAGCACATTAATATATGTATATTATAGTTACGTCTGTGATGGGCTTTATTCAAATTATACATTCATGTAAAAAAATAAAGCTCTTATGGTTTCAGTTCCTTTAACTATCATACTATTATAATTATTATGCATATTACATTAGCAAGTTACCTATAGATTTAGACATTAACTCTATGTTTAGAAATGCTTAAACATTGTTAGATATTACAAAAAGTACCCACTTCCCCCTCATAGAAATGAAAATTAAACATTTCTGTTAATTGTTAAGTATAAATTCTATGAATTACAATAGTCAACTCATTAGTATGTGAACCTAGAAATTATATGATAAATAATACAATGTTTAAAATAATTAGGTCACTGTAGAGATAAAATAATGATAATATCAATCAGAATTAATAGACTAGTCACACAGAGATTGTAAGGAAATTAATTCTATTTTATATTATCGCCACTAAACTTCTGCTGGTTTGTCCAAGTCCTTCATAGGCTCGTTTAGAACTAAGGGTATGTCTCCACCAGCATTCTTGGGCACCCACCCAGTGGAATCCTCTTCAATTTTCCGCTTTTCTTCCTTCAGTCTTTCATATTCGTCAATTTCTATTTGGTACTTGGGTGTGGTTATGCCGAAAAAGGCAGAAAGTGACTCCCCAGCATAATCGACTGCGTTTAACATTTTGTTGCCAGATTTCCATGCGTAATGGGAGAACCAAGGGCCCCAAGGTAGAGTTTTCTGAAAACATCAAAACATAAATACAAGATTGATAGAAAATTATACACACTTACTGCGAAGTTATGCATATTTTCTTCACTGAAGGAAATATGCATAGAGTGCTTGTACTTTCCACTTTATATGTTTATATTTCCTATTGGTGTACCATAAAGAAAACTGTATTTACTTAAAAACTTTTGTCATCATAAATAATTTGTTGGCTTACTGCAAGAACTCATTAATGTATAGGACCTACACATTAATGAGTTCTTGCAGTAAGCCAACAAATTATGAATTAATTATTGGAAACTAATAAAATTCAAGGTAATAAAAATGATCATCATAATATACAATTCAATTAAATGTTAACAAGTTTCTTTCCTTTACCATTTTTACTATTTATTGTAGTTTAACAACTGCTCATGATTATGCTACAATTTAGTCAATAAATAAACAGGTATGCAAACTCTTATTCAAGAACAGCCTACAGTCCTACACTAACGACTACAAGAGTAAAACAGGTACCTACGAATACCACGAAAGATTTCTCCGATTATAGACATCATCATATTACTACAGGTGAGCCTTCGTAAAAAATTTAAGCGTAATAAACAAGCCTTATCGTCATGGATATTAATAGAAACGAATTCCACCAAGGTCTCTCCTTAGCTGAAGGTAATAAAACAAAGAATGCATCGATTACTCACCGGATCAACGTTTGTCGATTCTTGAGGTTCTGTAGCCAATTCGGCAGTTTCCTCCTCCACTATTTCTTCGTCAACTCCATCGCTAAAATGTAAAACTCTCCCTGGTTTTTTGATAGTTACTTGAGTTTCAGTACTATTATCCATTTTTAAATAAATAAATCTTTATTTACAATGAAGACGATACTGTTTATTTCTAGCAAATGACACAAAAGTGACCTGGTCAGGTAATCTTCAAGTAAAATATTCCAACCCTATGTCTATGGTTCACATATCTCATTTGACAGTTACCTCCCCTCCCGCCTTCCACATTTCTGCCATGTTGTTGATCTGTCAAAACTTGTTTGAATCTACCTACCCCACCATCATTACAGTTTACAGTTTCAAAGTTGATCGAGTGAAGTTCTGCGTTGATTTATTTCCGTAACTTATCCTCTCAATTTTTGAAACTGTAATATTATCATCGTGCAACATGTACAATAAGTGCTGTGTTGTGACTTGTGCTAGTAGACGAAAGGACATCAGTTTTCATATGTTTCCAAAAAGTGAGATAGGACTCAAAAAATGGTTACAGTGCATTAATTGTGAAAGACTGCGAAGCTTGAGCTTCCAAAAACTTCGCAAACAGTTTGTGTGTCGAAATCATTTTGAAAAAAGGTTTCTTTCGACAACGCGCGATAGAGTTCGTCTTTGCCCCGACGCCTATCCAACTTTGTTTACTGCTAGCGAGATATCCAGTGGTATTCCTCAAACCGATGCTTTAATACCCTACAACTCTGGTAAGTACCTTTTTGTTACTTATGTAGTTAGAGGCCCATGGGCAGCATAAAAACTGACACCAGGTTAGTCACTAACCACACGTTGAAGAAGAAGACCTAGGTGTTGTTAGTTTACATTTAATTTCTAATCTGCACATGTTTTATTTACTCTTTGCACTACATGCAAACTTGTACAGTTTATGAGTGTAGACACTTCATTCTCAACAAGAAGCATACACTCAGTTTAAGCAGTTACATTTAATGATTTTATGAATCATTTAGTGGCAGTGAACGAGACACAATTTATGTTTGATTCATTTGTTTGTCATTAGCTCTATAGGTGTTCACTGTAATGGAAAATGTAAAGGGAGATTGTATTACATATTACAGCGATGTATTCCAATTAAGATTTACTTACCGCCTCAAAATTATAATAAAAATTAAATGTTTTTCAGAGAGCGTCAAAACCGATCATGACTATTTAAAAAAAAGAAGACACATGGATCACACCTACTGTAAACCAGAAGTTGTGGAGACACACTCAAAAACTGACAAAATTGTTGGCAATGGTAAGTTCCCATCTAATCTAATACGTGCAATTCTTGTTTATATATTTTAATAATCTGAATCTCGGAAATGGCTTCAACGATTTTCATGAAATTTAGTATGCAGGGGGTTTCAGGGGTGGTAAATCCAGATATTTTGAATAACATGATGGTTACAAAAAAATAAAAACATTTGTTTTTTGGGGTAATAAGTAAGTAGTATTGGGAGCTCCTTCAATGCACTAGCAGATTAGTTTTTTTTGTTAATTAATATGAGTATAAATTTTCATTTCAGAAATGGAAGTGGATGTAATTTTGTCATTACAGCCTTTGCCTTCTACATCTGGATGTAGACATGAAGTCAATAAGGAACCAATAGTGGGTAAGAAATAATTGTTTAATATTAGTTTCCCATTTATAAGTATATAAATTGCTACAACTGACAATCATTTATATTCTGCCAGTTAAGGTCAGTTATTAAAAAAGTTGGCAAACTTACAAAAATAATCCTTTTGTGAAAGTTATATTTAAGTATGAATTTGTAAGATTTTTGGTTGTTTTTATATACAATAGAAATAGTTTATTAAATTACCTAAATGGACAGAGTTATAAGGAGAAACTATTTAATATGGTAATTAATTAAATTATTTATTTTACAGAAGTTGTGCATAGTACTCCAGCTACAAAGAGAAGACGGCGTATCATACATTCGAAAAATAAGCTGTCGCCGCACTGTACTAGGCTTTACAAGGAATACAATAAGTCTAGAAGGCAGCTTAATTTCAATTTACGAGCAAAAAAGGCATTAAAATTTTCAAAAGAAAAGTCTTTTCAAAAGCTCACAGAAAAACTGAATCCAATGGCACAAGCTTTCTTATGGATGCAGATAAAACAGTGCACTAAAAAAGCCAGGGGCCGGCGCTTCTCGGATGAAGAAAAATTGATAGCAATGGCAATAATGAAACAGAGCCCAAAGTGCTATAGATTTCTTCACAGGATATTTATTTTGCCATCCAAATACACACTAACCAAAATGATATCTAAATTAAACGTAGAATCAGGAAACAATCCTCAAATATTTGAAGCTGTGAAAAAAGAGGTAATATTATTTTATAAATTAAAATAACTAGTGTTTTTAAATTTTAAATTTTGTTGGCAAAATTTTTATGAATGAATATAAATAATGTTTTATTAAATTGCTTTCAGGTCAACACTTGGGATGAAAAAAAAAAATATTGCTCCATACTTTTTGATGAAGTGGCTTTAGAAGCAGCCTTGTCTTATGACAAACATAAAGACATTATTAATGGATTTGTGGAACTAAATCAAAAGACCAGTGATTTCGCTGACCATGCACTTGTGTTTATGTTACGGGGAGTGGTTCACAAGTGGCAGCAACCTGTGGCCTTTTATTTTTGTAAAGGAGCAACTTCTGGGGTTGAATTAAAACAAATTCTGAAAGACATGGTCACTGCTGTTGGAAACACAGGACTGAAACCTTTGGCTTTGGTGTGTGACCAAGGTACAGCATTTCGAGCTGCCCTGAAGAGTTTGCAAGAAGATACAAGGCGACTGCAAATAATTGCTGGTGATAATATTGGTGAGTAGGTCATGTTCTCTTTATATAGTGCATCCTTGGCAACATGTGATAACATTTAAAACGATGCCTATAAATGGCCCCCCCACCCCACAATTTTTTTGACCTTTATTGTAACAATATAATTTTAATGTTTCAGATGATGTTATTGTAATTAACGGACATAAGCTCAGTATAATTCACGATCCACCACACCTCATTAAAGGGTTAAGAAATAATTTTATTACAAAAAATATATCCCTGAACGGAGAAATATCGAAATGGAATGACATAGTAGATGTCTACAAAACCGACTGCAATCATGCACAGTCGCGACTCCTCCATAAGTTGACTGACGAACATGTAATTCCGGAGAAAATAAAAAAAATGAAGGTAATTGTTTAATTAAATCACTTGTATGATATACTGTATGATATTCATATCCTGTTACCTGTAAAATAATAATTTATATTATTCTATTTCAGGTGAAAAATTGCACTACAGTGTTCAGCAAGACAGTAGCTGCTACATTGTCTTACACTGCTCAGTTTTGTAAGTTAATAAACTGATTGTTTTGTTTTAAGAATTTTGTTTATAACCTTAGTATCAATATAGTATTAATTTACTATATTATTTTTTGTAGCTCATTATGCAGATGGAACCAAAGTAAGCTCTACATTAAAGAACACCTCTAAAGTAATTTCATTCTTTGACGACCTGTTTGACTCAGTCAATGGAACAGGCTTCAACAAGACTTCTAAGGGAAAGCCTTTAAGACAGGCGGTAACAGAAACGTCGCAGCACCACGAATTTTGGAGGGAAGCAATAAAAAAACTAAAACTTATTAAATTTGTCGATAAACACGGTAAGGAAACATCTGTGCCATCGTTGAAAAATTGGATTGTAACATTAAAAAGTTACCAGAGAGTGTGGCAATACTTAAATGAAAGAAGTATTAAAATTATGCGCCCGCGATATTTAAATTCAGATCCCATCGAAAACTTTTTTGGACAAATGCGGGCGTATAATTTTAGAAATACAAATCCAGATTGCCATGCCTTCAAAAGTACCTTTAAATCACTGTTAATCACGAGGTTTATACAGTTTCACTCAGATAGCTACAATTGTGAAGAGGATTCAGGTAAACAGTTATTAAAACTAAAATCACTTTTTAATATAGAACAAACTAACTCAGAATCACCAAGTTTATCACTTGCAGATTCTGAGTTAGTTTGTTCACCTGAGTCCTCTGAGCTATCAAACTGGGTTGAAAGTGAAAGCGTTCAAAGCTCAGCAAAGCAAGAAAGACTAAATATCCACTCACGTGCATTTACAGCTGGGTGGGTCATAAGAAAAATATTACAAAAAATAAAGTGTCTGCAATGCGAAGAAAATTTAACTAATAGGGAATCCAATTATGATAAAAATACTGTAAATAATTGGATTTCCTTTAGAGAGTTCAAGAGCATAAAAGAAAAGAAATTGACCTACCCTTCAGAAAATGCTGTGAGATTCTTTGGAATCATTTTAAAAGAAGCAAACAAATACTTAGAAAAACAACCTGAACGGAGTCCTATTTTAAAAAATATTAAAAATCATATCAAATCCAAGTATTTGTTTGACTTCATAAATTGTGAATTGCATAAGGATGCTGTTTCTGAATGCTTTCTTGCATTAACTTTAAGATTGGCAGTATTTAATTGGTGCAATGTTATTAATAAAATATTAAAAGGCACAGATGTCTTCAGACTAAAAAAACAATCTTTGTTACCTCAAATGCAATTAAAAGCTTATAATAAATACAAAACAAAATTAAAAAATAAAAAGAAATGAAAGTAATAAGAATAGTTTTTTTTCCTAACATTATCATTCCCTTTCTAACTTAATAATAAAACATTGCAATAAACTCATAAAATGAAATTAAAATTACCAATTCCTAGCAAGAAAAACCTTTTAGGCTGAAGCCATACCACGCCTTTGCTTAAAGATCCGCAACGGATGCAACACTACATAAAAAAAAAAAAACTGTCATACATGATATGTGAACCTTACGCGAGTCAAATTTTGTCTATGAGAGTGCCCTGTCTGAGGCTCTCTGTGGTCTGTGAAAGTGACGTATCCTCTTGAATTGGAAATGACGGGTAACTGAAAAGTTGCCATTTTAGTCATGAAAAAAGTAGAAGAATGACAAAAAACATAACATTTAGGTATGTACCTATCCTTGACCACATTGGTTCCATCCGTGTGTGGTCACTGGTTAATTAAGGATTTTTGTTTTTGAAGGGATCTCCCTCCAATGACTGAAAACTAATTGAACGAAAAACTTTCAATTTTATGTATAATTAATGAATGACAAAAGCTTTTTTGGAAATGTTTCATTTTTGGCGTAGCTGCCACCGTATCAGCAGTATCAATAATACGGGTCACCCAAGCACAGAATTCTTAAAAAAATATTATCTAAAACTTCAAATTCATATTGATAAGAGGCCCGTAATGAGAGAAAACATAAGGAAAATATGAAAAATAGCGTAATTTGTTTGGTTTTTATGGCTTACAACTAACGGCTTCAAGTTACAGGTGCGGTCCAATTCTCAAGCTCTTGCATTAATTTATAGTAAAATCACATAGAAACTCTAACCTGCTCAAGTTAGGGTGCCCAATTGTTGAATTCACTTCTGCATTCTCTTAGTGAAATCACAATGATAGCTTAAACCTAGTATTGCAGTCAGGATGCTTCAAGTTTCGAGCTCGCTACGCTTGCTCTTGCATACTCCTCGTAAGCAAAATATCAATGACAGCTTAACCTTTCCACCTCATCTCGTGAACATACCATTGTGAACTTAGATAAACAAATTGTCTAACAGTTAGACAATTTTAGTTACTAAACTTACAATTACAGCTTAAGGACGCTACCTATCACATTTTTGAATCGCTCAAGTTTAGGTAGGTATCTGAGTGACACAACAACATTACGCGTACGGTCCACACATTAACACCGCTGTCCGCTCGATTTTATGCATTACTTAACTAATCTTGATACTTGGTGGTATTACTTGTTAAATCTTAGTAAGTTTATTTTATTGCATTTGATAAAATTTAATAAGTATAATTTACATGATTTTGTATAATATGAATTTCGTAAAATTCGTAGATATGTAAAAAATAATAATATGTATGTTCAAGTCATAAAGAAATTTATTTAGGTACAGTTAAACGGGGTGAATAGGATTGCAGGGGTGAATCGGGACGAAACTTTAAAATGAATTTCAACATTGAAATACTACTTTTATGCCAAAATGGTCTCTATATTATAATTAATGATTAAGTGGCATTGTTGGCAACAAACCATATTACATCAACGTTAAAATCCATTTAAAAGTTTCATCCCTGTTCACCCCTCGGTTCCTATTCACCCCATTTGACGGTACACAATATTTGGTATAGGGACGTATAGAGGATTATATTATATGCCACAATTTTTTATTATTTTGGCGGTAAAATATGCAGTTGATCTAGCTATACAAACCTTCCATTCCTCCAATTTATTATCTTGTGGCAGAGGCTACTAAAACCAAAGAAGCAAGAAGATAGATAATAGAGATTCTTCTCGTCTCACTTCTTTGTTTTTGGCAAGGGCAACTCATGAACTCAGTTAGCTGTCAAAATATCAAACAGAAATAAATGTCTCTATTATATTATCTGTGGCCTATGATTGTTTTATATGAGAAAGAAACATAAAATGTTCTTTTCTGATGAAAAACTAACTAAACTAAGAAGGAATAAGTAATAACAAACATCTGAACGATAAATTGAAATCATGGAAGGGTTCTGCAGAGGTTGTCTCATAAAATATGACGAACCGATGGAGCTGCTACAATATACTGAGAAAAACAGAAGATTGTTTGTATATTCCACCGGCTTACAGGTAAGCTTCGTCGTTTTAAGACACAGACTGGTTTACAGATGATTTTTGGCTCGTGTCTCGTAAGTACAGTGCCTGCGTAATTGGTTGCTGTGGAACCAAATATTTGGAATGCTTGCAGACCGTTCCTGTGTAGGTAAACGTAATCGTATCCGTATGTTTAACATAAAAAAGTGATTAAGAATGGGCCATCTTTTTACACAAATGTAAAAACAGGCTTTGTCTTGGCAAACCACGGCAGGCACCATATCTTAGGCCATCAAACTTTGTGGTTCCCAAATTTCCAGAAGTCTTATATACAACATGTAACGTTAAATGCGCAAAACCTCAGACACCCCAACTGATTTTTAATTCAATTGACATGTTTCAGAGAGAAAATAAGTCTTAAAAAAATGGTAAAGGTTTTATGTGCTATTTTAGTTTTACTGGCCATTCTGATCGTTTCTTGCGTCTGCGACGACGCTTTATCGAGGGAGGAGTCGTCACCGGGCCGCTGCGCCGCGCTGACATTGGCTTGCTTGACCTATTAATAAATAGACACGGCAACGTTTTTAATGAAGATTTTTTGAAAAATGTGACCTATATTAAAAAGTGGTTCAATTAATTCTGCTCGTTATTCTGATCAAACTATTTTCAGGTTTTGCACATTTAACGTTACACGTTGTATATTATTGACTTGAGTTGACGGCACGGTTGGCGCAGTGGTTAAGCGATTGACTGCTGCGCTGCGTGTCGTGGGTTCGATTCCCGCACGGAACAAATATTTGTATGACCTACAAGTAGTTGTTCCGGGTCTGGCTGTTTGTGTATGCGACTTTAAATGTTTGCAAACGCACCCACAATACAGGAGAAATTCCTGGTGTGGGGCAAAGTTTTTTTATAAAAAAAAAAATTATCCACAATCTCCACTGTCCAAAATAAGCTGGCTTTTAGCACAAACAAACAAAGTTTGTTTTAGACCCAGTTTTCAAACACCAAGCCATTTTTAAGTTAGAAGTTTAATCTGATAATCTTTAGAAATACAAAATCTCTGTTTTTAAAACCAAGTCTAAGTTATCAATATTGTATCAAAAACTTTAGCCCAGTCGTAATAGCATTCAGAATACAGTAATGGGCTTTCGTGTTTGAGCTTGCAATAAAGTTTAAAGTTATTTTGTAATGAAACAATTTTAGAGAATACTTTTTATCTTTCAGGTGAAAAGAAATGACACGTTCACATTCCAGCTATGTAAGGATTGCTTCCTGAACATGAAACAAGCTTGCAAGTTCAAGAAGAATTGTCGCAATTCAGACAAGCGGTTTAGAAACTATGTAGCTTTAAAAGATGTAGGGGATCCGGTGGATTTCTGCACATTCCTCAAGAACAGTGATGATACTTTAACATTCCGGTAACTGTGATAATTTTTAGCTATACTCAATTATGTGTTTACGCAAAATACGCGCATTGACATGGAGTTGCGGACACCAGCCCGTATTACCTATCACCTACTCAATTATGTTTGATCATCTGACGTTGGCATAGTAACAAAGAGAGGCCTCAAAAAATAACTGATTTATAAGAAAAGAAGCAATAATAAAATTATACATCATCCCATTTTATTATAATATGTAATCTAAAACCTTAGAAGAAAAAAATGTTTTTTATATAATGGATATATTAAAGTTACTCTTTCTCAAGTACTCTTTATTCTTTAATACAAATTATTTTTCAGTTTCCCAACAACAAGTGGAAGTAGCACACCAGCTACCCAAAAATGTGGAGATGATGACAATGGTAATTTATAAAAACATTAATTCAATTGCAAAATATGTAATTATTTAATATAAACAAATAACAGAACATACCTACAATGTTAGTGTTTTAACCAGGCTACAAGCAATTTTTTGACCACCTGTAATAAATCCAACAATGCTATTCTGGAACCTTTTTAAAGCAGAAATAATTAAAAAAACATCCCTAAGTTGCTTCTTGGTTCCCATAACAAATAAAAATTGAATTACACAATAAGTACACAATATATACAATAAGTTGCTTAACATTTTCAGAATCAACATGCACAAGTATCCGTAACTTCATGACGGACATTCTCCAAGGTGAAGAGATGCCTGACACAGAAGCACGCATCATCAAAGAGGTTATAGAAGAAGAGGCTGATCTACTGGATGACTCGCTTGATTCCCATTGGCTGCAGGATGATATGTCTATTGATACAGACTTCAGATTGGATTTTAGGTAATTTTGAACTTCAAAACAGCTGAAATTTCAAGAGAATAAATAATGATAAAGCTAGCTAGCTAGAGGTAACATTGATTCTAAATTCCATCACCATGATTCAGAGCAATATAAAAACATAAAAACAATTTAACAGCAATTGACTGATTTTATACAATGTAAGGGCCTCTTTCCCACGGCAAGATCCCGTTTTTTGCAGGATGCTGTTTAGTGGTGTACGTGTTTAAATATACATATTCACACAAGCATCCTGTTTGTAGTATCCGGAAAACGGGATGCTTGTGTGAATATGTATATTTAAACACGTAGACTACTAAACGTGATCCTGCAAAAAACTGTACCTGCAAAAAACGGGATCTTGCCATGGAAAAGGGCCCTAAGCGTCAGGGTAGCCTGCGAAACTCAAATTTTCTTATGTTTTATGCAATTTGGAGGTATCAAGTTGTATGTTGATATAAATGTGATTCGTGGCCGTAACAAATATTTATTTATACAACGTGTAACGGAAAGGGGGTATCAACCCTGAAGGAGGTGAATGTGCTCATGAAACTCAACAACTTTCCCCAAAGAACATAGGTCGAAATATGAAAAAACAATTTGGCCCTCCCATAGTAAATCAATCAGCTGGTAGTCAGTTTTGTAAGGGAGGGCCAAATTTTTTTTTCATATTTCGACCTATGTTCTTTGGGGAAAGTTGTTGAGTTTCATGAGCACATTCACCTCCTTCAGGGTTGATACCCCCTTTCCGTTACACCCTGTAGAATAATAATCATAAAAATCACCAATACAACTAAGTGTAAGTAAGTTCAAATCACCCTATTAAATTAATTTCATAAAATTATGACATAAGGTCAATTCTAAATTGAGTTGTATTGCTGATTGTAATGATTATAATTCTGCAATATTTGATACGGTCGCGAATCATATTTTAATCAACATACGATCTGAACACTGACCTGCAAATTGCAGGAAAACATCAGAAAGTTTGAATTATGTAGTCTACCTTAAAGCATCCCCCATAAATATTTCTTGACTATGTTGTGCAATTTGTGGTTTTGTATATGAAAATATTTGCGAGGGACTTGTGATCTTACTATATGTTAACATCTCCAGTTTCAGCCCATTCTCGACGCCACGCACTGTAAATAATGATCGCTATTATACGCCTAAGCAAAAAGATGATCAAATAACCTTCGACACTATAAATACAGAGAAACAAACAAAAATTCTTAACGACTTCACAAATGCTTTCAAAACTAATGATAATATTGAAGAACTTTGTATTTTTGTTGGGGATGTTAGTCCTATAAAGAAAACAGAAAGTTTTAAGAATTTAAAAGAATTATCTCCATTTGGTATAGACGACATTGATGGCATCGAAAAATCAGAAATAGATACTGTTAAAAATAAACAAAATCTTAAAGACTTAGTAAGTGATCTTAGTATAGATGAAATCGATGGTATGGAAACATCTGATAATCAAACTGTCGAAGGTAATCAAAACTTTAAAGAGTTATGTGATTTTGGTTTAGAAGAAATCAATAGTAATAATGAAACGGAAACCAATGCTTTCGAAACTAATCAAAATTTAAAAGAATTATCTAATTTTGGCACACACAACGTTGATGGTATTGAATATGCAGAGAGTAATGCTGTAAAAAGTAATAAGAGTTTCAAAAAATTAATAAGTAATATGGACATAGAAGAAATTGATAGAAATGTTAAATTGGAGACCAATGCTGCTAAAAGTAATCAAAATGAGAAAGAGTTAATGATTCATTTTGGCTTAGGCACAATTGAGGCTTTCGGAAACTCAGATAGTAATAATCTCAAAAACAGTCAAAATCTTAAAGAATTGTGTGACTTTAGTTTAGATGGTTTTAGTGCTGAAGAGAAAGTAAGAAGCAAAACCCACAAAAATGTTAAAAGTCTAAAAGAATTATGTGATTTTAGTTTAGATAGTACTGGAAGTTTTGAGAGACCAGCAAGCAATATCAACAAAAATCATGAAAACCTAAAAGAATTATATGAATTGAGTTTAAATAGTTTTGATGATACAGCTAAATCAGGGAATAGTACTTTTAAAACAGATCAAAACATAAAAGAACTTGATTTGAGTTTACCTGATTTTAATGATATTGCAAACTCGGGAAGTGATACCTTCAAAAGTGATTCAAATGTTAAAGAAATGTGTGATTTTGGTATAGATGACATTAATGGAACTGAGAAATCAGAAAATAATTTATATTTACCATTGCTGCCCAATGTCTTAGAAAAAGACAAAATAGATACACCAGACTTTGACATACCAAAAGGTGTAATTGGCTCCATTCAGTCCAATAACGATATCAGTAATAGCAGTATCAATATTGAAGCCTTGTTAAAAGATAAACCATGTCCAATAGATACAAATTTGGAAGATGCTTTGAAGAATACTGATAGTCAAGAATTTTCTTTGGAAGATATACTTGTTTCACCCCGAGGTAATATCAGCAAACTTAATGGATTGCGACATTTTTTTTTTTAATATTTTGTATGCTGCTTTCACTTGTATTGCATTAATTTTATCCCCCTTTTTTGTGTTCAGACTAAAAAAAAGTAACTAGATTGTAAGTCTAATAGAACTATTTTCTTAATTTTAGTGTTCCCAGCCGAATCTGCAGCTTCCACGCCTACTATAACAAACATATTATTTGGTGAAAAACTTGGTACACCTGATACCAATACAAAAATTGAACAATCCATAGTGTTCCCAGCAGAATCTGCAGCTTCCACACCTACTATAACAAACATATTATTTGGTGAAAAACTTGATACACCTGATACCAATACTAAAATGGAACAATCAATAGTCTTCCCAGCAGAATCAGGAGCTTCCACACCTTCTATAACAAACCTATTATTTGGATCAACTGATACCAATACTAAAATGGAACAGTGCATGGAACCATATCACGATATCCAAGGAGATATCGAAATATTTGAAGAATTTTTCCAAAATGATACAAAAGTATTTGACTTAGAAGATATTATAAGAGAAAATGGAGGATTTAAATCAGGAGATTGGAAGAAACCTATTGGTGTTAATGACGTGGAAGTTTATAAAAAAGAAAACGAGTCAAAGAATATTGATATGGATATATGTATTGACGATACTGAATCTAAAAACGAAGACCTAATATACATTTCACATAATTCTCCTAATGACAAATTTAATATGGAATATTTATACTGTAAATTGTGTAAAATAAGGTACGACACTAGCAGAGCACTAAGCGTACATTTAACGAAATTTCATAGAATTAAAATCGTAAAACCAAAAACCCGAAACTGCAATAAAACAAAATCTAAGGACGAAATGATAATTAATATTTCGGAAATGCCTTCTGATGACAAATTTGATATGAAAAATTCATATTGTAAATTGTGTGAAATAAAGTACGACACTGGCAGAGCATTAAGCGTACATTTTTCGAAAACCCATAATATCAAAATAGAAAAACCGAAACATAGGAAAAGCCGCGGTATAAATAATACACCTGTAACAGAATCTAACAACCGAGTGATTGTAAACATCTCGGATACATCTTCTAATGACAAATTTGATATAGAAAAATCATACTGTAAATTGTGTAAAAAAAAGTACAAAGGTAGTAGAGCACTTAGCATACATTTGTCGGTGACTCATAATATTAAAATCTCAAAATCGGTATATGATAGAAAAAACCAAAATGAACTATTATGTAATAATTGTGGAATGAAATGCAGAGATTCCTCAAATTTTGCTAGACATTTGAAAATATGTCAGGTAAGTTGAACATTGAGTTCTTGTTAATCTTCAAGTAAATATTCATACACACGAGCGGCATGCATTAAAAAAAGTTATTTTGCAATGCAAAAGCTTATGTTGTACTATTTAGTATGATTTGCAACATCCGATATGGTCTAGTGGCTAGGATACCTGGCTCTCACCCAGGAGGCTCGGGTTCGATTCCCGGTATCGGAATAACTTTTTGCTTCTTTTGATTTTCATGTTATTGTTTTACATTTTTCTTTATTACTTTTTTTTGCAGTTAAAAGGAAGCACTTTCAAATGCGACCATTGTCTGCAAGAATTCAAGACGAAATTTCTACTAGAAAAGCATAAGATCTCTCACACAAATATGAAGAGAGAGAAAGCTACCGGAAAGGTCGGTTTTGACTTTTTCAGTTAATAGAGTAATCTAATTTATGCTCCGTCTGTCACCAGGCTGTATCTCATGAACCGTGACAGTTAGAGAGTTGAAATTTTCATAGATGTATTTCTGCTGCCGCTATAACAACAAAATACTAAAAAACAGAATAAAATAAATATTTAAGTGGGGCTCCTATACAACAGACATGATTTTTGCCGTTTTTCGGGTTCCGTACCCAAAGGGTAAAAAGAAACCCTATTACTCCTGCTCCGCTGTCCGTCTGTCCGTCTTTCACCAGGCTGTATCTCATGAACCGTGATAGTTAGACAGTTGAAATTTTCATAGATGTATTTCTGTTGCCGCTATAACAACAAATACTAAAAAACAGGATAAAATAAATATTTAAGAGGGCTCCCATATAACAGACATGAATTTTTGCCGTTTTTATAGATAAAGGTATAGAATCCTTCGTGCGCGAATCCGACTGGCACTTGGCCGGTTTTTTAATTTTTACACATAACGTGATGCTAAATAGCCACAGATAGCCTTCCTCAAGAATTGAGCTGTCAAATGCAAAAATAATTTTCCAAATCGGACTGGTATTTCCAGAGATTAGCGCGTTCAAACAAACATACTCTTTAGCTTTATTATTAGTATAGAGATTAATTTATGCTATTTATATTTATTTCAGGAAATTGTATGCACAATTTGCGGCCTCGTTTTACGTGGGAGAAGTAACTACGCGTTGCATATGAGGAGACATACAAAAGACTACAGTGCAAAGTGCAATCATTGCGACAAGGGATTCTATAGGGAAACAGATTTGAGGGCTCACATGAGGCAAGTACCGTCTTTCTTTGACAGGCCTCTTGGTCTAGTGGTCAGTGGCCCTGACTGCTATGCGCAAGGTCGTGGGTTCGATTCCCACCTTAGGACAAATGTTTGTGTGATGAGCACAATCATTTGTTCTTTGTCTAGGTGTAATTTGTCAATATGTATGTATTTAGAAATATATGTAAGTTTATCAGTTGTCTAGTACTCATAGCACAAGCTCTGCTTAGTTTGGGACTAGATGGCGTTGTGTGAAAGTTGTGGAATATTATTATTATTATTCTCTCCCCCTCTCCCTTCCCACTTTTTCTTTTAATTGAGTGACATATTTTTCCGAATAGGACGCTTATTGGCAGGGTTGGTTTAAATTGGCTCAGCATAGCTATTTACAAACATTTGACAAGCCGTGTCGAAAATTACACATGTTTGATTACCTTGTTTGCCTTGCTTTCGCAAGAATGTCGGTCGTTTGTTTGATTGGCTGACAACATTTTCGGGTTTCGGATTTGGGAACAGCCATTAGAGAACTACTTCAATAACATTGACTGATGTTCGTTGGAATGATTGTGAATAGCAATGCAGGATCAATTAGGGCCCTTTCTCACGGCAAGATCCCGTTTTTTGCAGTTACGGTTTTTTGCAGGATCCCGTTTTGTTGTGAACGTGTTTAAATATACCTATTCACACAAGCATCCATGTTTTCCGGATACTGCAAAGGGGATGCTTGTGTGAATATGTATATTTAAACACGTATACTACTAAACGGGATCCTGCAAAAAACCGTACCTGCAAAAAACGGTATCTTGCCGTGGGAAAGGGCCCTTAGTGGATGAAGAATAAGTAAGTTAAAAAACTAACACCCGACTACTGAAAATGATGAAACAAGTTATGTACAAACTATTCAATATTAATTGTCTGTTATATAAACAACTTACATGTAATATATTTTAATGTATTTAATAAATATTCATAGTGATGTTCAGAGGATAGCCATAATCATATACTTTCAAATGATACCTAATTTGTCAGATTATGATAAGAAGTTCAGAAGTTATGAGGGTACAGATGAACATACATACCAGTCAAAACTATAACCCTTCTTTTTACTTCGCCGTGGTCGGTTAAAAATTAAATCTTTGCCCTGTATTGGGACAATACCGCCTGATTATTTTTATAATTTAGGTGTATTACATTCTATTAGTTAGTTATGTAGGTATTTCAAAATCCAAAAATGATTATCTTAGTAATGATTTTGCCACTTAGGGCCGGTTTTTTGATCCGTAGTTAACTCAACCAATTTTCAAGTGGTAAATGTAAATTGTTGAACGGGAAATAAAGATGTTTTTAATAATTGTTAAAAATAGTAAGTAATGGTTAAATTTTGGCAAAATGAAAACACATTTCGCCAAAATTTAACCATCAGTTACTATTTTTAACAATTGGTTGAATTAACTATGGATCAAAACACCGGCCCTTAGCAGTAAATCGCTTTTGAATTTTGCAAGATGTAAACATATTTTATATTGTGTCTGTAAATACACATAATTATGTGAGTTTATGTGCAACGTAATCACACAGTTTTTGAATAGAACCAGGCAGAAAATACTTCAATCTCTTTTTTGTTTCATCTGCAAGAAAAAGATAGCTAAATATTTTATTGTGTTTTCTTTTTGCAGGAAACATACTGGCGATACTCCATTTTCATGTACATTTTGCCCGAAGTTGTTCGCGCGTCGAGATGTTTTGTTAAGGCACATTCATAGTCATCTTGGTAAGTAACGGTATTTATTCAATGCCCAATGCGCAAAACCTGAAAATAGTTTGATCAGAATAACGAGCAGAATTAATTGAACCACTTTTTAATATAGGTCACATTTTTCAAAAAATCTTCATTAAAAACGTTGCCGTGTCTATTTATTAATAGGTCAAGCAACGCGATGTCAGCGCGGCGCAGCGGCCCGGTGACGACTCCTCCCTCGATAACGCGTCGTCGCAGACCCAAGAAACGATCAGAATGGCCAGTAAAACTAAAACAGCACATAAAACCTTTACAATTTTTTTAATGACTTATTTTCTCTGTGAAATAGGTCAATTGAATTAAAAATCAGATGAGGTGTCTGTGGTTTTGAGCATTTAACGTTACACGTTGTATAATAAAAACTGGGAGGAGTTCATTGGGCATCAAAAAATTCGTTCGCATCGCTGTCAGTAGGATAAGTGCCCAAAAGGCTGGCAGAAGTACCACGTTGGATGGCAATGCCTAGCTTAGGATCGTTCCAAAATGTTTTTTTTTAAATATTAATTTGCAACTCATTTTAATTTCAGGTGATAAATTATTCGAATGCGACTACTGTGGTTTGAAGTGTATAAAAAAATGCGATTTAATAAACCACATAGAGAAAAAATCCTGTAGGAAGGTAAAACAAGCTAAGAAAAATAAGAAAACAGACAAAAAAGAAAATATGGAGATTGATATACCAGAGGAACAAGAAGATATTAACAAGAAGATAGTAGAAATGCAAAAAGAAGTTAGGAAAGTAAAAAAAGCTAAGAAAAAATACAAAATAGACAAGACAGAAAATATGGACATTGATATAACGGAGAAACAAAAAGAAAAACTAGAAGTAGAGAAACTAGTAAAAGTTCAAAAAGAAAAAGTTACAGTCATGTATGCAAAGGGCAGTGATGCTACGATCAGAAAACAGTTAACTTTCTTACAAACCGCAAATATACCAGAGGAACAAGAAGAAAAAATGGAAGTTAAAGAAGAAACTCAAAATGAAGTTGCAGTCTTATATGCAAAAGGCAGTGATGCTACAATCAGAGAACAGTTACCTTTCTTAGAAACCGACATAAGTAATTAGAAAACACAAGAAAAATAAATGTTTGATATTATCTAAACCTTTTCCTATTTTATACCAATCTTTCAAGGTGTGTCCAAACATTAAGCGTCAAGAGCGCGACAGCAACACGCGGCGTTTGCAGGACACATTTCTGCAGCGCTCTAGTTAAGATTAAAGGTGAACGCACACTTACCCGAGCCATGTATATGAAATCTTATGAAACCTCGCTTACTTGCCCGCGTCGAATCGTCCGAATCTGTAAGAACCCTAGAATTCCTAGACGAATTCGGATGACGTCATCAGATTCGGCGCGGCTTATGCGGTCGACTCGACCGATGCGTTCGCATTCTATCAGTTGCGTACGACAGAGCAACGCGCGAGAACTACTTCTTCATTGTTTTGTCTTCGGCGCGGTCGATTCTTTCGGTGCGGATATGTGTGCGAGGCCTCCTTGACTTCGTTCGACGCGTTCGGCTCGGATAAGTGTGTGTTCAACTTAAACCGACGCAAGTTTGCGCGGCAGTACTGCGTGGCACATCTGAGACACGCCGCGCTCTTCAGTTAGCATAGCAATCATTATTAGTGTGCATACACACGAGTGACATGCGTCAACGACAGAGACAACTGCAGCCGTCGACAACATGCCGCTCGTGTATTTAAGCACCGTACTCACGAGCGACATGTTGTAGACACGTCGTCGACGCGTGTAGCTCGTGTGTACGAGCACTTAGATCAAATTGGAATATTGGAACCGTAATAGTTGATATTAGGAACGTTCCATCTTCTAGTTGAGTCGAGTTCTGGACTCCACTAAAGCGGAGACGAGACGAGAGGAGAGATGTGTTAGAAACAACCAATAGTATTTCTTTATTTACATTATCTCGTTTCTGGTTAGCTTTATTGGATACAGCTGGGCAGAGGGGAGAATTTTTGTCATATACAATATTAGTATATGCGAAACCCGAAACACGTGTCTAGTATTTTTATAAATATAAAGGATCTATGTACAAAATTTCAAAACTATCATGAAAAACAAAGTTTGTTGTTACCTGGTTGTCCGTAAAAAAAAATGGTTACCACTTACCACGCGGCGCCCCCGCGCCGCCGGCCGACCGGCCGTGACCTGTGTTGTGCGCATATGTACTTAGTGTCGCTCGGTGTCCAACTTGTAACCTTTTTTTTTATATTTTTGGGACAAAATATAAAATGGTGTAAAAATGATTGAAATCGATTCAGTTACTTATTCTGAACAAACTTTATTCAGGTTTGCAATATACTAAAAATAATGTTATATAGCCCACATTAATTGTTTTGTTTACGCTAAGCAAAGCGTGAACAGTGAGCTATGGCTCGCAAGCTGGCGACGGACGGCGCGCAGCGGAGACGAGAGATGTGAGCGGCGAGTGGCACCGCTAGTTCCCCCGCGTCTCTCACAAGCGGCCCGCCGCGTCCGCGCCACATCCAACGCTCGCCGCACGCAACTCAGCTCAGCTCCGCTTTAGCCAGTACGCTTCTCTGCTCCGGTCAAGCCAGTAGGCATCTCCCTGCACAGCTTCGGTGGATGCACTGTAGCTGTTAAGCATCTCTTCTCCGCTTCGCAATGTCCGCCCATCTCCGCTTTGGTGGAGGCCAATCCTTACCCGGATGAGCCTTAAAATATTTCTCACTAACCACGATTTTTCGAAGGTGTTAAAAAACAATAAAACACAAACTCTCAACAACACCTGATTATATTCAAGTAGGACTTTGCTACATAAAAAAAAAAAAAATACAAAATACCAACTGATTTATCCAGTAACATGACCAGTATAAGTTTTGTATGTGATTCATTTTTAAGAGGATTTAAATGCAGTCAATTGTAAGCCAATTGTTAAATAAAGAACAAATCAACTCTTAAAGCTAGCATACCCTAATTTAGAACTATTTACTTACACAATTTGTAAGTTTCTATAACTAGTATCATATAAAAATGTTATAACTAGAACATACATAGTTACTTTCAGAACATTCATACAGGATTTTGGACCCATTAGCACGAAGAGAATAAATAATTGTTACTGTTTGCTATTAATTAGCCGGCATTCAGTGCAAATGGGGTCCAGCACTAAATGGTATTTTTGTTCAGGTTTAACCAGTGCCAGTAATAATCACAGTGATGTCATTTCGTAAATCTCGAAAACGTCAACTTAGCATGTACAGACAGACTGCATTCAAACATCCCATGCAAAATTATCAAGGACCTCCATACACAAGCAAGTAGATCGTCTAGTCCTTTCAGTCATTTTACCTCTGACAGCAGTAACGCAACAACAATCTTATTGTGGCGTGAACAAAGATCACTGATTTTGACAGTAATGCAAAATCATTGGTAAATACTGTGGAAGGGCTACAGTCACTTTTTGTGTTACCATCGACAAATTCTGTATTTATATACCTAATTACTATACAGCATTTGTCAAGTATGGCTTGTGATTACAATTATAATGTGACAAAGATCCATTGTTTGTGCTACAAGCACCATTTTGCAGTTGTCATTCAATCCATCAATAAACATCTCACACGTCATCATAATATTAACTTACATAATTTCTGTATACAATTTCAAATCATGCTCTTTTTGCGGATTTAACCCCTTACAGCTAAATCTTTAGGCGTCTAAATTTTAGTGCCATGATCACAGACACATCTATTTAAATAACTAATAATGGCGCCGTTTCCCTTGTTGACAAACTAAACTAAATTTAAGTTCAGTGCGTCTTTTTCTTTCTATTTCATTAAGAAGAGGAGTCTTCTGTTCTCTTCTTAATCAAATAGAAAGAAAATGTTGCTTGTTCAGTGCATCTTTTTCTTTCTATTTCATTAAGAAACGGACAGAAGATAAATATTAGTTTAGCCCTGTCAAATTGAGACACGTCATAGACAAGTTAAAGAGACGTGATTAAAAAATTGCCTACTAAAAATACGTCAATTTAAGCCAGGTGCTGACTAATTTGAGAGGACTAAACTAATATTTATCTTCTGTCCGTTTCTTAATGAAATAGAAAGAAAAAGATGCACTCAACAAGGGAATCAGCACCAATGTGTTCTGACTACATTCTTTAATGGATGTAAACGATATTAACAGTGAGAGATGAAAGTGGAGAAATGTAGAGATAGCAAACCTTTATGAAAACACATGCTAAAAAAAAATTATTAAAGGAAAACATCTGTTATCATTTTGACCATGTCTACAATCTCATTGAGGTGTACCATCTCTTGTACATTATGTATAAACGTGCATTGCATAAAGGCATATAAGCAGTGCCTACCTCGATAAATCACCATAAGCCTTTCAATTACATTTTAGTGTGTGTTCCCCACAGCTAAAAGTTCATAGAAGGCACATAGTAGGTAAGAAAATAATTTGAACATTCAAAATACAACTTTTGTTTTGTTTCTGATTGGTGACCGCGTCTGCCTAGACTAGACCCGGTCTAGTGCCTGCCTACCTATTCTGAAATCCAATGCACGCCACTGTGTATAAATAAACAAATAGATCCATGTGATACAATTTGGCATCTAAGGCCTAAAACACACACAAGCGACGTAAGGCGAAGGCACGGGGCAGGCGCAGCGCAGGCGTGGGACAGATACGGCGCAGACGCGATTTGAATTATATCAGAAGAGGCGTGGAACAGGCAAGAAACGTTCAGATGCGGCATTTTATAGAGAGATAATGATGATAATAAATATATGCATTTTATATTCTATACTGTACTCCGGCTTGGTATAATCGTAAAGGGCTGGATATTGTTCCACTAACTCGCAGAACTGTACATACATTAAAATCAATATCACCACGCATTTTTGGGTTGGTAAATACTGAGCATACCGTATCACAAGCGACGCGCTCCTTGCGTGACTTACGAGAACCGACTGCTAGCGACGCGGCGCAGGCAACGAAACGGCGTGTCTGCGCCGCGTCGCTTCAGTATAATTCAAAAACGTCGCCTGCATACATTTTGTATGAAATCGTTTTGAAGCGGCGCACGCCTGCGCCACGCCTGTTCCACGCCTGCTGCCTTACGTCGCTTGTGTATGTTTTAGGCCTTAGACATCAAATAAACTCACAGTAGCATCACAACATTGGCGCCGAATCCCTTGTTCACAAACTAAACTAAATTTAAGTTCAGTGCATCTTTTTCTTTCTATTTCATTAAGAAAAGGGCAGAAGATCAATATTAGTTTAGTCCTGTCAAATTAAGATACTCTATAGACAAGTTTAGACGTGATTAAAAAATTGGCTACTAAAATTACGTCAATTTACGTCAGGCGCTGACTAATTTGACAGGACTAAACTAATATTTATCTTCTGCCCTTTTCTTAATGAAATTGAAAGAAAAAGATGTACTGAACATAAATTTAGTTTAGTTTGTGAAGAATGGAATCGGCGCCATTAATTGATTATATTCATAAAACGAAAATAATAACAACAAATCATTATGGAAGTTCATAATGCACATTAATTAAAATAATAGGACAAAATAAACATTAATTATTCACATGGACACAATACTGCGTCAGCTGCCTTGAGAATATTCATTATTTGGTTCATCTAGGTAGTACTATTTATTTGTAACACTACTAAAAACTAAATTATGAACATGCATTCAACCTTTTTCTCATTGCCAGTCACTCTAAACAATTTTTCCGGCCACATAATAATTTTGTACTGTCTCTCGCCCTATTTGTCCTTCAATATTTGTCTTTCTATTTTTCCAGTTTCATAACGTAATCATGTGGCCGCAAAAGGGCTTGTCGAATCTCATGTGGCCCAAACAAAGGGGTTAAGTGTTACCAGCCTAAATAATAAAACAAGTGATCCAGCTCGTCATAACGACAGTATTGATTCCAATGTGTACCGAGCTTAATGATTCAGTTGTCACTTCACAAACACAGCTAATCAGCACCTTGGTTTAGTCAGTCATCAAGTTCTACACACTTCACTATAAACGTGAACTAAGATTTCTGACCCTTTGGCCTGTGGGATAACACTATGCAGTTGTCGGCAAGCTGGTTGCGCATAGAACTGTTCTCTTTGCGCACCTCGCTCAGTTCTTGGTTGAGTCTTAATATTTCTAGCACGAGTTTCTCGTTTTCAACTTCTAGTTTTTCTAATCTGAAAAAAAAAGGTAATGTTTTTTTTAAGTCATTCTCATGACAATTTTTGTTTACTTAATTAATGGTTAGTGATTGGAACAGGTACAGTATATTTATTTAAACTTCAAGGAAGCAAGTAATATAGAGTGGATAATGGCGCTAATTCCCTTGCTCACAAACTAAACTAGATTTAAGTTCAGTGCATCCTTTTCTTTCTATTTCATTAAGAAAATGACAGAAAATAAAGATTCGTTTAGTCCTGTCAAATTAAGATACTCCATAGACAAGTTTAGACGTGATTAAAAAATTGGCTACTAAAAATACGTCAATTTACGTCAGGCGCTGACTAATTTGACAGGACTAAACTAATATTTATTTTCTATACTTTTCTTAATGAAATAGAAAGAAAAAGATGCACTGAACTTAAATTTAGTTTAGTTTGTGAACAAGAGAATCGCCGTCAATACCTCTCTAAAATCCTGGACTGATACATAGAACGATAAATATTTTTTAAATTTCTTAAACCCTGTGATGAAAAGTGATGACTATCATTCCGGGATTTAAGAGTTTTAATCATGGTCTGGCAGTTTGAGTAATTTATGCGGCCTACCCAAATGTCATTTCATTGGTATTGTTCGTCGAATCGTAAGGCTCCTCAAGTTCTGAGTTGAGCTACACAATTTTTGACAAATGCGTGCACTGACTGGACAGGTCCGCTCAATCTGTGTGGTTCTTTACTCAAAAGACCATTTCAGACACCAATCTGCATGGTCTTCACATGATCTGACCAAGATTATGTCTGGACTTTAAAAGAGACTATGACCTCTGAGTTTGTTTCGGCCTTTCTTCTCAGAGTAGTCAGATAGGAAACGCCGACCTCATCTAGTTTAAAAAATATGATTGACATGTAAAAGTGTTTGTACAAACCTACTTACAGAAAATAAATCATTTATCATTTATCATTTAAGAAGGTCTTTAGGACTTATGTTATTTACTTCCTTGAAGTATAGATATTAATAAAATTATACAGTACCAATTACCAATCTCTGATAACGATAAATAAGGGCTCCCAGTGAGCCCAAAACAAGTCGGCAACGCCGAGAATAGCATCGAATGCTATTTTGTTTTCCCGCCTTTGTTTTACAAATGATACAACAGGATACAGGTTAATCTCGTCTTACTTCCAGTGATTACAGATAGTGATTGTTTATATCATTATCATCTGTTAGTAGACGTTTGTAACAATGTAACTTGTCTGTGTAGTTTGGAGGCCTGGAGACCAACAACAGGTATTACAACAGGTATTCCTGGTACAGGATCCAGTCTCTACAACATCAATGTATTTTTATATACACAATTATGTATTGCACTAACTTGTGGAGGAAATAAACGTTATTATTATATATATCTCCCATGTCTTACGTCAAACAGTATCAACGTTTATCATTCAGGAAATTGCATACATTGCGATGTCATTGTTATCTATACTATCACACAACACTAACGATAGGTTATATAAATACTCTGAATCATCGTGTTGTAAAATAATGCAGTATAGTATTTTATTATTATAGAAATATTATATTAAAAATATTAAATACTAGCACACTAATTGCGTAGTACACTATCGATCTGAATTATTTTGAAGGATATTGCTAATCTATTGCTTCATATGTTCGAAAAAATTGTCTGCTCTACAACGTAAATAACGCAATGAATGTTGCTGAACTTTCAAACTGAAAGCTATTCCTAATGTTAGGGCTTTTTCCCACGGCAAAATCCCGTCATTTGCAGGATCCCGTTTAGTGGTGTACGTGTTTAAATATACATATTCACACAAGCATCCTGTTTGCCGGATACTGCAGACCGGATGCTTGTGTGAATATATTTAACTTCACGCTATGGCCCTTAAGAGCGGGGAAAAAGAAAAAAGTTTGAAAAAACTCTAAGTGAAAACGAAGTAATAGCGCAGACAGGTGATGTGACGAAATCGCGGAAAGAAGCTGAGATACAGTTCTTTCTATGACGAATGTGAACGAGTCTGATGCCTAAAATATAGTTTTTAGAATATTAAGTCTGTTTGTCTGGATGTGTTCTGTATTGACGCAAAAACGGCTGAACGGATTCGGATGAAATTTGGCACACAGATAGTTTTTAAACACGTAGGGTACTTTTAATCCCGGTAGTACCTACGTTCCCGTGGGATATATTTAAACACTACGCGGGCGAAGTCGCCTGTAAAAGTTAGGAGGTGAAATGCCCAAAAAGTTTCAAGTTGCCCGTAAATTTACAAAATTATAAATTAAAGTCGCTTTTCGTGTCTGTCTCTATGGCTGCGTTCTTATTATAAACTACGCCCGAATTTATAATACAGTTTTCCTCATCATTTAGAGAATTTATTCCGGAAGATATTTAGGGTTTAATACATTAAAATACATATTATTTATAATAAAGAATCTCTGTATTGTCAAGTCATAATAACTATGTGAATCTTTACCAACCTCTTATGTTTCTCCGTCAGATCAGTAATATGATCGCAGGCCTTAGCTAATATTCCTCCTTTGCTCGCAGAGTCGGGTAGTCCAGAATTAGGCACGAGATTAGCTAACTTGGAGATCCAACTGTTGATTTTATCTCGACGACGTCTTTCTACCTCGTTGTGGGTCGCTCGTCTTTTGTCATCGCGCTGGAAGAATACATTACAATGATTGAGTGGCCATTGACCTAGAAATGTTAAGTGCGGCTTGCCAACTGCTTATAGTACAGTTGTAAGTGAAATCTGAGTCGAGTTTAGGCATTCATGGACATACCTAAATTCAAATAGTTTGTTTTCTCATTCACAAACAATGGTATCATATAAATTTAGACAAGCTTAGAAACTAGTTTGGAGAGACTGGTGTCTGCACTAGGAATATCTGTATAGCAGATCATCAGGGTCCCACCACATGACCACACGGCATGTGAACATAAATAGTTATTTAGTAAATGTGAAGGGATATAGGATATATCCTATATCCTTTCACCTTCCCTTGATTCCTTGATTTTATGTTATGCCCTATAGGCCATAACATAAAATCAATGATAAACACACAGATTAAAAACAATAAAACAAAATGAGAAGTAAGTGCTAAAAAGGTGATCTAATATGTGTAGTGGGGGTTGGACTATTTTGGATGAGTTAGTAAATCCTCAGTTGCTTTATAATCTAAGTTATGGAGCTATTCTATGAGATCCCTAAACTATGGTAGGTAGGTATCTTAAGTATAAAGGATGGTGATACTTTGAGGAAATATTATCAAAACAAAAGGGAAGTAGAATATTTATGTTCTAGAATTTTGCAATTAATTTACTTGCAAATATGTGGTGCAAAGTACCACAAGTCCAGCTAGGTTACTGCATAATTTTTGCCGATTTTTTTTATTACTAGGAATTGGTGCACAAATTGTAGGCACGCCACTGACATACGTATGTGGCTTAATCTAGTATTGTTAAGTTTCCCTTTTGAAGAATAATAGAAATATGAAATGTGACTTTACATATCAAAATATATTACTTATATCACTTTCTAATGTTGTGCCTATTAGCGACGATATGCTTCAATACGACAAATAATAAAAACAAAATGTAAAATAAGCAAACAATATAAATTAATGTGCAATTTAAAGGGATTTATTTTCATGTTGTTTGTACTTTATTTATTTATGCATGCAATTGTCATATTGGCAAACTTACTTTTTAATTTTCTTAAGACTAAAATTCCATTGCAGCCTTATTATTAGTTTTAAAAGAACAAACCTTTTTTGCAGTGACTGCTTTTGCCGCCAAAGGATCTCTGCGAGCATTTTTCTTTGGCGTAGTTGTAGTACCAAACACTTCCACAGGATTGCTGATCACATAATATTCCGCATCTGTAAATATTTATAATTATCATTAGTGGTTCCGATTCTGTTGTTCATAAACTAAACTAAATTTAAGTTCTGTGCATCTTTTTCTTTCTATATCATTAAGAAAAGGACAGAAGATAAATATTAGTTTAGTCCTGTCAAATTAAGATACTCCATAGACAAGAGTTTAGACGTGATTAAATTGGCTACTAAAAATAGGCTAATTTACGTCAGGCGCCGACTAATTTGACAGGACTAAACTAATATTTATCTTCTGTCCTTTTGTTAATGAAATAGAAAGAAAAAGATGCACTTAACTTTAAATTAGTTTAGTTTGTGAACAAGGGAATCGGCGCGACAGACATATACAGCGTGTAACGGAAAGGGGGTATCAACCCTGAAGGAGGTGAATGTGCTCATGAAACTCAACAACTTTCCCCAAAGAACATAGGTCGAAATATGAAAAAAAATTTTGGCCCTCCCATAGTAAATCAATCAGCTGGTAGTCAGTTTTGTAAGGGAGGGCCAATTTTTTTTTTCATATTTCGACCTATGTTCTTTGGGGAAAGTTGTTGAGTTTCATGAGCACATTCACCTCCTTCAGGGTTGATACCCCCCTTCCGTTACACCCTGTATAGGGTGACTGGTAATTAGTGACAGTTAAAGCTGATGGTGTATTATTCTTGTTAGGTTCTCAACATTCTATTGGGGTGATGGGGATCATGCGCTTGGTAAATTAAAAAAAAAAATTGTTTCTTTGTGTGCATACATAAAGAAGCGGGTTTTCGGTACTGACTCCCGGTACAGGTCTTTGCAATTGTCAATCTTCGGAAGGAAACGGTTACATGTTTTACCTGTTTCTTTATGTGTGAGCGCATCAGTTAACTACACTACGTTACTACTGTGGGACTATTTCACCTGCACTGATCGGTACCGACCCACACAGACTCGCCTGCACTTTCCCAAAGGGTGCTTACATAAAGACACCCTTTGGGAAAGTTGTTTGTTATGATGAATACAATCATGTGTTTAAGTATCGGTCACTAATTACCAGTCCCTAACTAAGAAAAAAAAAACAAGTTGCAATAACCTGAAATAAATTGGATTAAGGGCAGAAGGATCATGACGATGATGATGAAGTTAAAAGACAGCCATTAACAAATTTGGACTTACCAGGAGATGGTGAATGCGTCATGTTAATCCCAGCTTCATCCCCTGCCATAGTAATTAATTTATACTTCACTGCTCCAGCTGTAAAAAGAGCAGAAATATTTATATAGACCCAATGGCCCCATTAGCTAAAGATTTTTTATTTTCTCTCTAGTTCTTTCCAAAGCTGCATCTTTGCCAAATATTATTAAAATGAATTGACATGTTTATCCACAAAAATCTACCGATAAACCAATCATAGGTCTATTATCTATATAATCGAAGTGATAATAAAATAATAATATTGTTTGACATTTATTGCGATGTGACAATAGTAAGTAATAAATAGGCAAATATTGTAACTGATACTGTTATTACAGGGAGGAAATCGAAAGTTGTTTTCTACTGTTGTTTATTGTTATAGCTATATTTACAAAACTGTACACATCCACTTCTGAACATATTCCTTTTCATATTGACCACTAGGAGCCAAGGAATGGCTAATGCATTAGCTTGAAGCATTTGAGGCAATCATCAACAGTTTGTGAGTAACTAAATTATTTTTATATAATGAAGAAGGTTGCTTGTTTACGTATGAGATTTAAGCATATAGATCTGTTTACATGTTTAGAATGTTAAAGCATATTCAAAGTTATATTTCCTGCCCATCCTACTCAGTTGTATCACATTGTATGTATGTAAACATGCATATAAATCTCTGAATAGTAAAAGAATACAACTTACAGATATCCTTGAAGTTATATGAAGTAGTATTCTCGTTAGTATCCAAGTAAGGTTGTGGCACAATGGATCTGCCTTCGTTACTTCCTGAAAATGAATCATAATTTAATTTAACCTTAATTAAATAACACCCATGACACTACATAATACACACAGATAATTAAATTGAAACTTGTTACAGCGAATTAGGGCTAATTCTGTGCTACAGTAAACAAGAGGTGGATAGAATGCAAAATGAAAATAAAAAGTAAAAAAAAAAATTCATTGATATTACATACCAAACGATCCCTCATCTACCATGCCCAAATATTCACTATCTGCACTGCAAACAAATAATACAACACTTGAAAATAAAATCTAAATCGAGAGAACTGCGTTGACTGCCAAGTTGCAAAACTATAAAGCAATGACCTTCGCTGCCTTAAATCCTCATTATATAATGCACTATACAAATAACACCAAATTGTTCAGCATAATACCTGTTATCAAGTGAATTTTCATGTATGTCATCCACATCAATTTCCACTTTGGCCATTGCGCGTAATTATTTTTGAATTTCCACAATTTGATCACGGGAACAAAATAAAAGGGTCATGTGATGAGATCAAAAACAATGCAAAATTTGAGAGTTGCCACTTGCCAGTCACTTTGGCATAAAAAATAAAAACTTCTTTTGTTTATGGGTTTCACTAAGTTTATTCTAATTTTATTTTTCATTTTCATCGTAATACAAATATTATGTAATATTGTTTTGACGATAATGTAATAAATGTAAAGTTAAATGCTGACTCATAAATAAATGTCTCATAGAATTATCAAAGGACATGTATCCAAACATGAAGAATGTAAAATCTTTATCACAGCCATCTCTTAGAATTTGTTTGAACTTCATCTGGCGACCACAGCGCCATCTAGTATTTTATTAATGCAGCTTAAAAGTGTAAAATAAAAGTCTTATATTTAAATGCCTAGAATTTAAATCATCATCATCTGATCTCCCTAGCCCAAAAAAAATGCCTAGTATTTAAATGATCGAATATAAATTAAAAATAAGGCTATCAAAAATACTGATTATGGCGTAGGTACTTGAAATACTAAGGCGAAAGACTGAGGGCGAACACAAATATTGAAAACAGCGAATTGAAGTACGAGTTATTCAGAAAGATCAGTATAATAATTATTAAGTGAAAAAAATTTTTTGAGTAACAATTTTACAGCTCACATTACATTTAACCTCATTTAACCTCAAAACACTTGGTTTCAAAACAAAGTTGCTTCTGCAGTCTCCGGCGCTGCGGGAAGTGCAGCCCCTTCGCCCTTACGTAACAAAGCATAGGCACCCGTGCGAGCCGTAGCGGCAAGGCTGGTCGCCTCTGGCGACCAGCAAGCTGAAGCTGCGTAGGTGGGTGGCTGCGGAGGCACAACAGGGCGGGAGCTTCTCTCCCTCCGCGCCTCCAGATTTTTGTATACACTCTAGCTAGGGGTAACAGCCAAAGGACTACGTGGAGTCAGTGTGCCCCGATTCGGTTTTGGAACAGATTAGAATAGAATAGAATAGAATACTCTTTATTATGTACACCATATAGATTCGACCTATTTTAACGCTGAAGTTCGCCCTCTACCGCAGAACGGTTGGTCGATGGCTGAGGTTCCAGCATGGTGGCGTTTGTCGATCGTGTCGAGGCAGTAAATCGAAGTCCGGGATCGTACGTGCAAAAGTCAGTCATGAAGTCCAGTGTAAAAGCATGGGTCAATCGTGAAGGCAAACAATCAAAGTCCAGAGAATACGCCAAAGTCGTCGAAGAAAACCCACAATAAAAACACCTCGAAGCACAAAGAAATCGGTTATATAGTCACTCACTGAACATTATTTTCACCCTCTCAATATCTATTGTTTTCGCCCAACTTTTCGTTATTTAATTCGGATACTTGGAATTTTAGTTGCTAGCTTAGATTAACTGTTTCCCACTACAATGATTTTTAATAAGTCTTTAAGGGGCACCGCTGATTGAAATTTTTGTCCCTTGCCGCCCTCTCCGTTTGCGCGCCCAAATGTTCGTCGCGTCTCGGTCGATACTCCGTGTCCGCGCTTTATAGTAAGTTACTATTATTGGTCTTCGAATAGTTACTATTAGTAAATATTCGAAGACTGGTGCCCGGTGGTCGCATTTCGGTCGATTTCAGCGCCTCCCCCATGATGGCGCCCGGTGCCGTCACACCGCTCGCACCGCCCTAGGGCCGCTACAGGTCGCAAGCGTTACTGCTGAGCATCAGGTCCTGGGTTCGATTCCCAGGTCGGATAAAGTGTGATTGGGTTATTTCATCACATCAAGAACGAGCGAAACGAGCTCGAGATTTGATTAACAATTCGGTTCGATTAGGTTAGGTATCGTTTTATATTTTCAAACAGAAATAGGAGTTACATTGTTGACTCATAACAGGAAAGCCTAAGCAATTATGAGAGTGTAGAATGCAAGAGCAAGCGGAGCGACCTAGAAAAATTTGCATACTGTTGAAAAGGTTAGATTTTCTTAGAAGAAAAGCTCAAGAATCAAGAAAATGTAGAAGGCAAAAGCGAGCGAGCCTGAAAATTTTAGCACCCTACTTTGGCTAGGTTCTGTTTTCTTTTGACCATTATACAGAAAGAGAACTTACTTTGTCGAGTTATGTATGACGAAAAGCTTAAACTCGTTTTACAGAAGTTAAAGCTTTGGAATCTGGCCTTAATTTTTATCCTTTCGAATCTTACGTACGAGCGGGGTGCGCAAATTCCTGAGTTTGCTTCGCTCGCTCTTGCATCGTAGATTCTAAATTTTTTAGCAGACTTTTTAAAGTAAAAACTTCTTTAGGCGCGTTGAGTGAATTTTTGGTAGGTGAAAATCTTATGAGTTCGCGTCACCGAAATGCTAATTTAAACAGTAGATATACCTGTAGCTAAGAGCATGACGTGTTGTGCTTGTTGTCGCTCGAAGTGCCGATAGATGTAAAAACCAGGCTAATGTTACTAATTTCAATTTACAAATTACGAAATTTTAATACTGACTACAATTCAGAAATTAAAAAAATAAACTATGTTATTTCATAGTTTATGTTGTCACTTCTGCCGGCAGTCCGCATGACTGCCGAATGAACCTAATGTTTTTGTATATGTCCATCGAGGTCTCCGTAGCTCAAGTACAGTTTTAAGTTGGTAAGACAAGAAATGATTCAGGCTCTTGTCAGCTTGTATGATTTTGGGGGGTCATGACCTTCATGATCTCCCCCTCGCACCCCGCCTGTTTGCTACTCCCTCGGGGCTTTGGAACACAGAAACCGATACAGCTCCTAAAGTCCTAACTAGAGATGGGTCGAGGGCAAAAACAAATATGGGCAGAATGGGCATAAACTTGGCATATTGGGCGTAAACGAGTTTACGCCCAAATAAATGCCCGATCACTGGGCGCAAAAACTAATAACTTTGTTTTGTAAAAAATAAAGCAGGAACTTAACTTAAAATGAAACTTGATGTCAGTATTTTGTATGTAAATTAAAATTTTAATCAAATAATCAGTCTTGTTAAAAAATCACAGTAGGTAATTATAGAAAATATAATTTTAACTCTCTTTAAATGAAAAATTAAGTGGTCTTGTAATTGGCTTTGATCCTACAATAGTCTTTGTACGTAATATACTACTCTGCCATAAAAATATCTTGTAGTAAAACTACATTGACTCGTGTTCGTCGGTTTTTCTTGATATCAGCAGATAGTTTGGTGAGCTGGGTTGAATATTTGTCAGCGTTTATAGTTTCATTGTGTAATCAATGTATGTTATAAAAGAAAGTGTGCAATGTGCAAGCCGCTAAAACTTAGAAATGAGTCCCGGTACGATCAAGGGAGTTATATGGTGTGGTAACCCTCTATCTCCTGTCCATGAAGAATGTTCCCGTTTTTACCAGAAGGGCATACTTTTGAAGATATAAGGGCTGGAATTTTTGCCCTCTGGAAATTTCTAGAACAGTCCAGCACAATCGAGAGTATTCGAGAGCATTCCACAACATTCAAGAACATTCTGGAATGTTGTGGAATGTTTGGGAACATTCGAGAGTATTCAGGAACATCCTAGATCATTGAGTAGGAAATTCGAAAAATTTATACATACATACATACCCCGGAAAAATGAAAAATGTTGTTTATAAACAAGTATTGTAGTTAGAATGTATTTTCAATAAAAAAATTGTTTAGTTGTAGTTGTGTGTGTTTGTTGTAGTTGTGTGTGTTTGTTGTAGTTGTTGTTGTAAGTTGTGGTGTAAGTTGTTGTTGTAAAGTTTATTCCAACTACCACACAATCTCATATCAACTCCCTGAGCGAAGCCGGCTACCCCAGCTAGTAGTTCCTAAAACAGCATGCCTTGCGCGTCCCAGAAACAGCAAAGCAGAACTTTTAAGCGGTTCTTTTGACTCAGCTTCGGTTGAGTTGGTGGCGTTTCTTCTCGAGGCGGTCAAAAAGCACGACGTGTATCGTTCTCGTGATGAATCCATGATTCATCTCCAGTAACCAGATCAGACAAAAACTCTTTACGTCGGGGTTGCAGCAAAAGTGATTGACAAATAGCGACACGGACTGCACGACTGGCGTCTGTAAGGATGTGCGGTACCCACCGAGCCAAAACTTTTCGATACCCAAACTCATGCAGATTGTATTCCACGGCGTGGTGACTGCAATTAAGTGCTTCCGCTAATTCACAACTGGTAGCATCTGGATTCCACTGCAGTTCGCGGCGTAAATCGTCATCATTCACAGCGGTTGGTCGTCCTGAACGTGGCTGACTTTCAAGGCTCCTGTATCCTCATTTAAAACGGTCAAGCCATCGGGACACCGTCGCATGGCTTGTACAGACGCCAGCACATCAAGCTACTACAATCTGTCAGATTTCTTTAATAGATTTTCAACGAGTCCATCTTGCAACTCTGGCATTTTTGTGTCGTTACTGAAACGCGTTTGCATCGCGACAGAAGCGCGACAGTATCGCGTTTGCATCGCGACTGAGAATCGTGGTGTGAGCGAGTGCAAACAGCTAGCAACCTATGGTTATAAAAATACCGTATAATACCAAAAGGCTAGGTATTAAACAGGTATTTTACCATAACTTACGGTATTATTGGTATTTTATGTATTTTATATTTTGATTCACTTTTTAAGATCCTGCGTTATTACGAAGAGTTGTAGTTTAGTAAATAAAATATATTTGAAGTTTCGATTGTATTCTATATTTTAGAATGACTAATTCTAATATAATAATCTAATCTAATAGTCGTGTTACACGACTATCAGCGTATTAGGTTTCTGCTTGAAGGCACCCAGAGCAGTACCGACAATCGACGAAGATCATCATTATCATCATCGTGACCGTGAGCGTGATCGTCATCGTGATCTTCATCTTCATCGTGATCGTGAACGTCATCGTCATCGTGATCGTCATCGTGAGCGTGATCGTGATCGTCATCGTGATTGTCATCGTCATCGTGATCGTGATCGTGAGCGTGATCGTCATCGTGATCGTCATCGTGATCGTCATCGTGATCGTCATCGTGATTGTCATCGTGATCGTCATCGTGATCGTCATCTTCATCGTGATCGTGATCTTCATCGTCATCGTCATCGTGATCGTCATCGTGATCGTGATTGTGACCGTGAGCGTGATCGTCATCGTGATCTACATCTTCATCGTGATCGTGAACGTCATCGTCATCGTGATCGTCATCGTCATCGTCATCGTGATCGTGATTGTGAGCGTGATCGTCATCGTCATCGTGATCGTGATCGTCATCGTGATCGTCATCGTCATCGTGATCGTCATCGTCATCGTCATCATCGTCATCGTCATCGTCATCTAGTGATGAGCAAAGCAAGACCAAGACCAAGACTGGGACAGTCTTTGTATTGGTCTTCGTGTTGCTTACTCAGTCTTGCTTGGTCTTGGTCTTGCTTGTTCGGTCTTAGTCTTGGTCTTGCTCAAATACTTCGAGTCTTGATCATGGTCTTGGTCTTGGATTTTGCTCATCACTACTTCTATCTCATTCTCTCGCACGTTAAATCCTATAGATGTGTGTTTATCTCTTTTTACCGTCGCTTTTTCGTTTCATTGATTTTCAAATCACAACGATGCTAAAGAAGTTTTCACTTCAAAATACCATTTCATGTTTTATATCTGTGCATTTCCATCTGTGTATTTTCAGTATTTTATTTATTACTCAGATAATTTACTTAAAAAATACAGAAACAATCGATTTATACATAAAATACCTTAGCAAATGGTATAATACCGTATTATACGGTATTTTTCGTTTTATACGTTTCAATACAAACGGTATAATACAGCACTTACATCTCTATAGCAACCGCATCGCGACTGTATCGATGCGAACGCGCGACAGCATCGCTACAAAAAGTCGCCGTGGGCGAGAGGCCTAAAAAGTACTCGTATAAGAACAGTGTTCGAACTTGTCGCTCGTCCATTTTTTCTTCAAACTTACTAAACCGATCGCGAGGGCGCCTTTATATTTCCCCACATCACAAGTACCTAGAACATTCTACAACACTCTAGAATATTATCGAAAACAATTGACCAGATAATGAAAATGTATAGAGTTTTGTAGTGTCTCATTAACAGGAAAAGGAACATACATGGGGTATTTTCGGATACCCCTAGGTATGAGGAATCGAATTTTTTTGTATTGACGTCGCTATTTGGACCAATTAATCTTTTCTGCACACTCAAATATGAATTTAATCAAATAATTTGAATGAAAAATGTAATAAAAGTTCTGTTAAAGTTTTTGCCCAGGCAAAAGGCATTTATTGGGCGTTTACGGGCATTTATCCGGCGTTTATTCAAAGCGCCCAATTTGCCAGGGCATAAACTCATCTCTAGTCCTAACCAGTTTTCTCGGGTGATTTATTATACATACTTACGTACCTACAATCTTTAATGTCCGTAAGGATTGAGGAGCCACATCAGATTTTTAAAATCTGATCTCACCATTATTTAGCAGCAATGTAGCTTATTTTGCAGCACGAATTCTAGATTTAGCAGCAAAATAATATCACTAGTTATTTTAATGCAAAAGTGGCTCCTCAATCTAAACGTCTGAATTGAGGAGCCACCTGGAACTCGTTAAGTAATAGATGAATATTTATGAAAATGTTGTATCATTTAGTAGCAATTTTGCATATTACCGTCTAAAAATTTAGCTTCTGTAGCGCTAAAATGAAAGAAAATACAATACTTTTAATATGGCTCCTCAATCTAAACTCAAGAGGTGAATTTCTATTGGATGTGAGTGATCAATTAATATATTCGACATATTGATCATTTAGCAGGTGTTGTGTTTGTTTTTGCAGTATAGAAGTAAAATAGTAAAACAGAGTAAATTTTGTATATGAACGCATTTTCTTTGGCTCCTCAATCCTGACGTTCTAATTATATATGTTTGACTGTAGCCACCTGAGATCTCAACGGAATCTAAAGCCAGAGATACTAACATTTAGCAGAAATGTCTGCTAAATATATCTGCACAGTTCAGCAATGTATATATTTTGGATTCTGAAAAAACAATACTTAACTATTGTCTTGTAAATTCAGTGTGTAGGGTGACCTTATTTTGGGGGTACCTACAAATTAATATTTCACTTACGTACCCACAAATATTTATTTAGTAACAAAACTTTCATCAGCGGTGAAGTATTCTCGTTTGTACATCATGAATATGTTCATGTACGAAATAAATAATTAACTTGGATTTCTTATATTATAAAGTTCATCATAATTAAGTTGTGGGGATATTAATATGTGCAATATCGTGCAGTGACTGATAATTAAGTGCAGTTTGATGTCCTGTTTTCAATGTAAGTACATTTGTGCCAACTATTGTTATTTTTTTACATTTATTTAATATACAGTATGTTCGGGTTCGAAGTTTACAAATTAAAATACATACTACGGTCGATTCTTAAAATAGACAAAATTGAAGCACTTTAATGTTCTAAAATATTTGTTAATATTTAGTTATGAAAAAATTCAACGACCAGTCGGGATTTGAACCTGCGACCTTCGGCGTGCCGTGCCATGCTATAAAAATGACTAAAAGTCACTTTGTTCAACGCAATATTGTTGTTTCAGAACCATTATGCCGAAAGGCCGCCAATCGATAGTAGATCTTGAGGATCAACAAAAAGTATTTTATAAATATGCTGGGATACTACAAAATCCTAACATTAAAAGTACTGACCCTATTTTCTTAACCATTTCCAAAGAACTAGTGTTTAAAATGACCCCGATAGCCTTATATACATCATTGATACGTAAACGTCATATATTTTTTGAAAACGATGGATCACTTCTTGAGCAACAAACAACTGGCGAAATACATACTATAAAAAGTGCAAGTTGTAGCAGTAGTGACCCAGATACGTCATTAAAAAGCAAAGATTTTGATTTCGAGAATAGTGCACAAAATGATACAGTAACATTTTCATATCAAATGGACTTGTATGACTGGAAAAAAATTCAGCCTATATACGCATATCAACAACGAACAGGCACTTCCACCTATAAGAAATACAGAACCATGCCCAAGTTTAAATGGAGTAATCTATTAAAAGTAAACATTTATAAATATACTAAACTACCTTGTACTTGGACTTTAAAGCGCGAAAAAGTGGTAAAAAACAAAATCTTTGTGAAAGGCAATTGTTCGCAATGTACTGCATATGCTAAAATAGAAAGTTATGAAACTACTGATAAAATCCACACAATCTACTGTAAAATAACGAATATAGACCGAACTGTCAAACACAATCCAACAAGGAAATTCAAGTTAACGCCCCACAAAAGACAACAATTAGCAAAAATATTAAGGTACAAGCCTGCAATAGTAGTTCATAATGAAATGGCTTCAGAGATCCTACGTATTAAGAAAGATGAAAAAGAGGTTGTAAATACACCAGCGTTGCCATCTCTTTCTTGTTTGCGACAAATACAATCTGAGGCCAGGAGAGAACAGCGGCTTGATCCCAATCCAATTATATCTCTAGTGGTTATGGCCAAAAGTACACATAAAAATGTAATCCGTTCTTAAGTGTACACCCTAATTTCTTTGTATATTATTGGAACGAGAACCAAATTGATTATTACAATCTGTACCTACGGAAATTTGGAAGGATAACTATTACAATAGATGCTACTGGCTCATTCTTTGAAACAATGCGGCTCCTTGATGGTACAAAGATGACCAAAAGATTATTTTTATATGCAGGTCTGATAACAGCAAATCTTAAATTAAAATCTGTACCAGTATTACAGATGGTTACCGATGCACACGACAAGAAATCTATATTACATTGGCTAAATCAATGGAAAAAATCAGTTGATAGATCACCTCATGAGATTATTTCAGACGATTCTTCTGCCCTGATCGCAGCTAATACTGAAGCTTTTACAGAATTCAGTAGTACAAAAGAATACATAAAAAACATGTTTTCAATTTTAGAAGAACAGAGTTCAATCCTTCAAGAACAAAAGCCCTCTACTTTTATCAGACTTGACATAAGTCATTTTGTAAAAACTTTGCACAACTTAAAATGTTATAATGATGTAGAACCAGACATAAAATATTTTTATATTCGCTGCATTTTGTTCTTAAAAGAGTGTGAACATTTTGAAACTGCGAAAGAAGTCATCGGTGATATGATTCAGACTTGTCTTAGTCACTACGATGATGATTCAAGTCCTGCAAGTTCCAATTGTCAAGGTGCCTTAAACCGACTTGCCTTGCGAATGAAAAATATTGAATTAGATCATACGGCAGAATTCAGCTTTGTGGATGATGACAAACGGAACGACGGTGACGAGATTCCGTTGAGATCTCAGGTGGCTACACCTGAGATCTCAACGGAATCTAAAGCCAGAGATACTAACATTTAGCAGAAATGTCTGCTAAATATATCTGCACAGTTCAGCAATGTATATATTTTGGATTCTGAAAAAACAATATTTAACTATTTTCTTGTAAATACAGTGTGTAGGGTGACCATATTATACTCATATTAATGAAACCAGGATAAGTAATTTATTAAATTTATATTTTCATAACAGATTATATCTATCGTACCTACGATTTGGTTATTTAGCAATCAATTTCGCTATAAGTTATAGAATGAATGAATATTGGCTGATTAGTACTTATACGAATTTTAGAATCG